>JAWWLZ010000082.1:124972148-124986785 GCA_035041345.1 Poliocrania exsul
GTTCCTTTTCTTAAATTTGATAAAGAGTGGCGTGATTATTGAGGAGGAAACCCCCTTCTCCTCTTGTGAGTAAACATCTTGGTTTTTTCCCTCAAACCAAGACAGTGAGTAATTGGCTTGTGGCACTTCTAAAAATCACACAGAGCTTAAGAAAAGCAGCAATTGTGTTTGATTTCAAGCAAGACTTCGGTAACTGAAAAGTACAATTAACATCAACAGAGTTGTGGGTATTGGTAAGAAAACAAGATACGCACACTCACATAGTCTGAGATCTTACTCATTTATGCTGAACTTAAGGATTGCATGAGCATTTCTAACTTTCTTAAATTTGGATAATACCATATAAATGACTGAGGAAGTGAAAGGTACTAATACGAGTGATAAGACAGAGCTGCAAGGCTAAGTACAAACTAAGTACAGTCTACCCTCTACCCTCTTTAAAAGAGGATCCACTGTCTCCACCTTCAGTATTGCCTGTTGGTACCCAGTGTCGCTCAGTTGTGCTGCTTCTGGCAGCTACCTGAGTCATCTCCATAGCCTGTGTGTCTGTATGTGTATGTGTGTGTATGCCTGTATTTTTATCATGAACATTGGGCTGTGTTTATTCATCCAGCTTTAGAGGAAAGTCCATTATATTCTTTGATGAGGTCTAAAATGAAATTGATTTTGCTCCTGGAACAGTATTTTCAAGGTGCTTTTCTAGGGGCTTGTTTAATGAACAGCTGCTTCCTATTAAAGGAAGGGTAGATCCGCTTCTTACATTTTACAAAGGAAACTTAAGATTAACTAAAGGAATTAATCTACACAGTAATCAGTAATCCTTGGAAATTTCCACATCTCTAGAAGTTTGCATGTCAGTTATCCTGTTCACAAACATATAATTTCTCTGCTTTTCTTATCCTCTGTTTGAAAGCAAAAGTTGACTGCTTCTTATTGCTCACTCTGCAAACAGAAGGATACAAAAAGAGTAAGTGAACAAATCACATTAACACACATAGTTTTGCATAAAATGAGAATATCTTCTCTCAGGGTCAGACTGATGATTTGAAGTTATAAAAGAAGTAATAGGTTGTTGCATGTAGAGTTGAACTGACACTTCTTTTCATTTGAACACCTCTGTCAAGTCCTTGTGCAAAACAGAAGCTTGTTAGCTTTTGGCTGACTAAACAGACCTTAAGGCTTTGTATGTAGTTGCTTGACTTTGTATTTAGTTGTTCTTTAGAAATAGGGTTATTTTAAGTAAATCATCTGCAGTAATTATGATAGACTGCAAATTTGGTTGGGTTTTTTGGCTTTTTTTTATTGCCCCAATACAGCTGATTGGAACAGTTGTTGCTGTGATACTTGTATTTATTTCCTATGTATTTATACTACATTGTGTCTCTTGCATTTTGTCACTCTTAACTCCTACTGATAGTTTAGTTAGAAAGCTTTCTGTGTGTCCATTTTAAAAGGACTATGCCAAATGAGGAGTGTTACCTCCAGAAAAGCTGGGAAAGCAACACTATCTTTCTCAAGAGTGAAGACCTTTCTGTTAGGTCAAGCTTTAGTCTAGTAGAGGTTGAGCTCAGTGTGATGCCCAATGAGTCAAAATCTGTGGATTGTGTTATTATTATATCTAATGGTTCTTTGCAGGTTTTAAAAAGCTACACAACCACATAATGCTTCTTCCCTTGAAACCAATGTGAATTTTAAGTGCTGTTTGCATGATCAGAAGATACAGTCTTCATCAAAATCTAAGATCCTGTGTTTAAAGACCTGCAAGCCTTGTAAAAGATCATTCATCAATATCCTTAGATATTTTAAATACTAAATGTGATAATTCACCTTAATACTGTTGAGACTAAAATTAAATACCTTTGGGTTTCAAATCCAACAGGTGCCATTTTGACAGGCTAGAATTAAGCAGAGTGGGGGTTTTGGAGACAGAACGTCCAAACCTCATGACGTCCTATTCAAGCTTTAGGCTACAGTGAAGCAAAATGTATTATCAACACCAAGCTTCAGGTCAGAAAAAGACAATATGTAATATTATATGCAGTATAACAGCAGCAACAACAACAATAATAATGTAAATACTGAGAATTCATATGAAATATAATAACATAATAATGAACAATAGAATAATATAATAAAGTATGAACTATTATAGCCTCTTCATGGCAGCTTTCTACTTTTCCTTTTTCAGTGCTTCGGGTGGGAAGATGGGAACTGCATAAGTGTTCACATTATTTGACCCTGTGCTCAAAGGCATTACCACTCAGTGTTTAATCAGAAAAACTGTAGTTCCTCAGTCACCCTTTTAACATAGTTTGCAAACACTGTAAAACTATGAGTTTGAACAATGGGATTGGCTCCATCTCCTGGGCAGGTCTCACAGGCTCTCTTGAAGCTAGAGACTGTCTTGGGGAATATTGAGAAGACAATTGCTGAAGGAAGAATAGTTGTAAATGTAGCTGTATTTTACAGGACCTTGCTAGAGAATGGAGAGATTTCTCTGGGCTCGGCAGTATCCGCTTTTCCCCTCACTATCATCAAAACAAGTGAGAAGTTATTGAAACTACGGTTTGACTATAATAGCAAACAGGTTTGATCTGAACTGCATTTGGACTTCGAATTGAAGCTGTACTTGGGCCTCCAAATACATGACTAATTTTGAGAGGTGCACTGAAAGATCCACTAATATTGCAGGGTTTTTAAAAACTTTCTGTATTTGTTTCATGGGGAGAAGGAAAGAGCAGTCCTTAGCAGTCCAGTACTTAACGCAGTCCTCTAGACAGACAAAAATTAGCTGAAAGGGGGGCAGGGAAGGTGCTCCCTGTCACAAAGGACTTCTATTTTTTCATCTCCTTCTTTCCTTTGTATTGTTCTGCCTGATTTTCTCTGTTCTCTATAATCACATTTCCTTAAGGTCAGTCTATTGTTATTTGGGAATGTGATAGAGATATCAGGCTGACTCATGCAATATTTGCCAACTCCACACCTTTCAGCATTCTGCTGCAGAGCTGAGGTAAAATAGCTGTTTGTGATTACTACTGCCTCCTAAGTAAAGGCTGTTTTTAAAAGAAAATGAGCAAAAAAATGAGCTTTAAAAAGGAAATTACTTTTCACGGCATTTTCTTAGTTTTCATAAGTCTGTAATGAAACTGCAGCAGTCCAAGGCCGACAGCATTCAAAAATAATCCCATAATAACCTGGACATGTAACTTTAAGAGAGAGAGAAACAGGAAGAGATTCAACAAAGAAGCATATTTTAAATCCACTGAGAATGCAGGTTAAGAATCAATTAAAAAAAGTGTGCCTAAAAATTCTGATAGATTACTGAAAATCTGTCTTTAATTTCAGAAATTAAATTTTTCTCTGGCCATGTGCAAAAAACCCCACAGTAAATCCCTTACCAGGGAAGAACTCCACGTAAAGCCTACTTTGTATGAATCAATTCTACTGTGAGCCATTATTTGAGACACTAACCTAATTTTCTTTGCAGCAATCTTTTATTCCAAATTATTTTGCATTTATTTTAATCAACTTCTAACAGCTACATAAAACATCTGTGTTACAGCCCAAATGCTCAAAAAGGGCATCCTGAGATGGTTGCATATGTAGTGGTGACCTACTTGTTAATTCAAAATTTTTCCACTTGACTGACGTAATGGTTGAAACAAAAGATGTTATATTTCTGATATAGAAAAATGCTGCAGATTTCTGAATGAACTAATGCTCTGGCTAGATATATAAGCATGTGTTTACTTTTGCTACCTTAGATCTACAAAGCAAATGTTGATAACTAAATCCAAACAGAATACTATATTCTTTTCCTTTCCTTTCAGATTTGCCTGTGAAGTCATTGCTCAGAATTTACTCCCCTGCTCCCAGGCATATTACAGATGCAAGGGATACAGTTTCAGGACCTTCTCTGCCTTGGTATTTTTGGTGAGTTTGTCAGTACTCCTTTGCTGGGGAAGGGAGCAGCAGGAATAGCTACATAAAAAGTGACTGTTTACAAACTGGATGAGTTCTGGTATCATGAGAGCAGAAACATTGATCTAACTTGTCAGTCTGCATCTCTGTAGTCTTCAGACTTTGGCAAATATGAGAAAAAATATTTCAAAAAATATGTAGGTTCAGACGACCTACATTACTCTTTCTATAAAAATGATTACTATAACTAATGATTTGCCCAAATGACCATGTTGGCCCTGTTGTGTCCTATGTTGTTGTCAAGGTGACATTGTCGTGGGTGTTTGCTACAGGCTGCCAGATCAGGAGGAGGAAATGAACAAGGCATTCCACAGGCAGCTCCCACAGCTTAAAGTAACCTTACAGTCAGAGGCACTGGTTCTTGTGGGCGACTTTAACTACCCTGACATCTGCTGGAGAAGTAACACAGCAAAGCACAAACTGTTCAGGAGATTCTTGGAAAGCATTGATGACAAACGTCTCTCACAGGCAGTTGAGAATCCTGCAAGGACTGGTGTGCTGCTCAACCTGATAGTAACAGAGAAAGCCTTGTTAAAGGGTTGAAGGTCAGGGACAGCCTTGGCTGTAGTCACTATGAGATTGTGGAGTTCAGTACTGGGTGAAGAGGAAGCAGGGCAGAAGAACTGCAACCATGGACTTCAGGAGAACTAACTTTAGCTTGTTCAGGGATTTTCTTGGAAGACTCGTGTGAGAACAGGCCCTGCAAGGAAGAGGGGTCCAAGAGAGTTGGTTGATATTTAAGGATCACTTCCTTTAGGCTCAAGAATAATGCATCCATGATGAGCAAGAAATTGAGCAAAGGGGGCAAGACATCTCTGTGAATGAATAAAGAACTCTGCCATTATCCAGTTATAAGTAGGAAATACACAGTAGATGGAAGCAGGGTCAGGCCACTTGAATATAGAGAGTAAGTAGAAATGAGACAAGGAAGGCCAAGGCCCATTTGGAATTAAATCTGGCCAAGAATGTCAAGGGCAATGAGAAGGTCTTCTTCAAATACATCAATAACAAATGGAAAAAAAGGATAATGAGGGCCCATTACTAAATGGAGGAGGAACCCTAGTGACAGAGGACACAGAGAAGGCAGAGTTATTAAATGCCTTCTTTGCACTTGTCTTCACTGACAAGACTAGCCCTCAGGAATCTTGATCCAGGAAACCGGAGTAAAGGAATATTGAAAGAAAGACTTTCCCATGGTCAAGGAGGATTAGATCAGAGAACACTTGGTCAAACTTGACATCCCCAACCACATGGGCCCTGACAAGATGCATCCATGAGTGCTGAAAGAGCTGATGAACACCACAGCAAGGCTGCTCATAATCATCCTGAGTGGTGGAGAACAGGTGCCTGATGACTGGAAGAAAGAAAATGCCACCCTGTTCTACAGAAAGGGCAAGAAGGACGGCCCAGGGAATTAGCAGCTAGTCAGCCTTACCTTACTACACAGAAAGGTGATGGACTGCTGCATCCTGTAAGGCCATATCTATCCACATGGATGACAAGAAGGTGATCAGGAGTAGCCAGCACGGATTCATTAAAGGTAAATCATGCTAGACCAACACGATTGTCTTCTATGATGAAACAACTACCTGGACATATGAGACGGGAGCAGTGGATATTGTCTACCTTGACTTCAGCAAGGCTTTCGACACTTTCACAACATCCTCATAGTGTGGACTGGATGAGTGGACATTGATGTGGATTGAGAACTGGCTGAACTGAAGATTCCAGAGGGTTATAATCAGTGGCACAGGGACTAGTTGGAGGCCTGTCAGTAGTGGTGTCCTCCAAGGTTCAGTACTGAGACCGATATTGTTTAACTTATTCATCAATGACTTGGATAAAGGGTCAGATGCCTCCTCAGCAAGTTCACTGATGACACAAGGAGGAATGGCAATACCCCAGGGTGCTGTGCAGTCCTTCGGATGGACCTCAATATGTTGGTGAGATGGGCAGAGAAGGTCAACAAAGGTAAAAGCAAGGTCCTCCTGTACCTAAGTAAGAATAACCCCAAGAACCAGCACAGGCTGGCAGCTGACTTGCTGGAAGCAGCTCTTTAGAGAAGGACCTGGGTGCCCTGGTGGACAACAAGTTGTCCATGAGCCAGTAGGACTCTTGTGGCCAATACGACCATTGGTATCCTGGGATGCATTAGGTAGAGCATTGCCAGCAGGTGGAGGGAGGTGATCTTGTCACTCTGCTCAGGCCTAGTGAGGAATATCTGGAATGCTCTGTCCAGTTCTGGGCTCCTCAGTACAAGAGAGACATGGAGATAATGGAGGGGGTCCAGTGAAGGTCTACAAAGATGATTAGGGGACTGCAGCATCTCTTTTATGAGGAAATACTGAGGGAACTGGGCCTATTCAGCCTTGAGAAGAGATGGCTGAGGAGGGACCTCATCAATATCTGGAAGTATCTGAAGGGAGAGTGTCAAGAGGATGGAGCCAGGCTCTTCTCAGAGGTGCCAAGCAAAAGGAAAAGAGGTAATGGACAGAAACTGATGCACAGAAAATTCCACCTGGACACGAGGAAGAACTTCTTTACAGTGCAGGTGACTGCACACTGAAACAGGTTGCCCTGAGAGATTGTGGAGCCTCCCTCACTAGGGATATGCAAGAACTGTCTGGACACAATCCTGTGCAATGTGCTCTAGGATGTCCCTGCTTCAGCAGGGAATTCGTACCACATGATCCATTGCGGTCCCTTCAAGTCTGACCAGTTCTGTGATTCTGTGACCCATCTTGGCTTAGTTACCCATGTGACTTATCACACAATGTAGCTATAGGTTCCCCATAATAATTCCACCCTTGAGCCAAATAGCTGCAAACTGAGCTATAGCTTCCAGCTGAAACACATCATGACTTTCTGAAAAAAAAAAAAAGTCTTCTCCAGCTCATGGGAAATTCATCATGAGCTTTGGGAGTCTCTCCAGGTGTTTAACTTAATAAACTGCAGTGTATTTCCAGTTTTGCCATAACTTTATTAGCCTAGGCCAATAAATTTTGCCATGTATGGTGAAAGGACAATCACGGATTTTCTTCTCTAAACATGAGTTATGGAACTCAACCGCCCTCTCTCAACCTTTTTTCTCTAGAAGTTTGACTTTTAACAAATAAGTTGTATAGCCTCCTTTTCTAGCTAGCGAAAAGACATACAAAGTTCATTTGATCAGTCTTGGACACCTAAACCAGAGATGGATCAAGAGTAAGAGGCTGTTGTAGGTCCTCCTCCACTAACTCTGGAGAAAACTTGGGCAGCTGATTTGGAGTCCATCTTTCAGACCATTAGAATTATATGAAGTAAACAGTCAAAGTGGTAATGAGCCAGAGCCATCTATTTCTCTTTGAAAAACTATCTGAACTATCTGAATAGTCTCAATCTCCCACTATGTGCCTGTTTTCTATATTATAGACAGTTCTTGTGAGTTTTCTCTGAATTATGTGTTGCCCTTGAAGTCCACTATGAAAAGAAATTTCTCAAACAACTCTAGTTTTCTTTCCCACAGTGAGCAAAAGTAAGCAAATGTTCTTGCTTTTACTGAGAAACATGAAATGACTGGCTGATAAGGGTTAATCTCTGTATTTTCCAGAGTTTGAAAGCTGATTCATAAATCACTGATTCAGACAAAAGTGTCCAGTGAGGTACCTTCCAGAGTTCCCTGTGATTTATTTCCTTACAAATTAATTGTTTCAGACTCTTCTGTCTACCATGCCTGTCTCATTGCTGTTAATGATCCCTGTAGACTACAGGGGCTTGCTTTCAATAACTCTGAGTTTGTATGAGGTTACCTTGAAAAAGTCTATTCTGAGTACTAAGTGGAAGTTCTGCCCTAAAACAAGGAAAACTAAGAATAATGATTATTTTTTTCTGGATAATATACTCTTTTCACAACAGTAAATTAAATTCAGTATTTCAGTGCCTTATATAGCTCAAAAAAAAAAAAAAAGCAATACCTTCAGTAAGATTCCACCGGCTAAGCAATAGTTGGAGGGAAGGCTTCTTAGGATGTGACAGGAGTGACAACACAGTCATCTTGCTTTAGTCAGCACTGAAGTATGAGCATTTACTTACTATGGTGCTTTTAAAACTTGAGGATGCTAAAAATCCCACTGTTCTTTACATAAGAATAATCTTTTAAAAGACAATGATGAAATATGACCCTGGGAAATGAAACTTTACATAGAAATTTTTCCTAATTAAAAAAATCTTCAATATACCATCCTAAACCATTGTACATTGTTGGATATTAATGAAGAGTTGCTAGGTTCCTTCTCTGTAAGCAGCTACATTTCAGTGGTCATGTACTGTGTGTTTGAGATTAAGTAAAATATTTAAGAATTCTTCTGTGTTACTTGCTAGATTTTTGTTGTAGCAACATCGGTTTGCAGCAGCTATGAAGCTTCTAGGGTTTGCTAATAAAGAACACATATATAAGAATGAAAAGAAGAGAGAAGTAAAATAAAGCTACTGCTTGTACAATGATATTTTATTTTTTTATCTTTTCCCCAAGATTTTTTCCCTCTTTTTGGTGTTCTATTAATTGATTTTATTCTCTTAGTACCATATTATCTATGTGAAAACTTTGGTTATCTATATACAACTACACATTCACTTGTCCTGTCCCACCCTTGTGAATATACCTGTTACTCTAACACAGGTATGTAGTGGTTCTATGTCTATTTGAATCATATGGAATTCTAACTCAATATCTGCATCTTTTTAGGATATTGTCATATTTATAAAAAAGAAAAAATATATGAGGTAACTACAGTAAATATTCTAAACTGTGAATGTCCAATTTAATTCTGAAGGATTTTTATTTCCAATTACCATTACATTCATATGTTTTTCCAACAGATGCGATCTATTAAGAAAAAGAAGCCTTTGGAAGGTGAATTTCATGGATTTCTTCTGGGAAGGTTCACGCTTAAATAGATGTATTATCATTTGATACTGTATTCTGCAAGAAATTCTAGTGACTGCATTAGGGATATTCATGATATGAAATAAAAACATCACAGTTACCAAAATATGTCCCTAATTTTGCATGTTCAAATAGAGGAGAATGAATTATAAATCCTTTGATTTTGCAAATATCAAAAAATAAATATGAGGAAGAACAAGCTTGTTCGAGGCCTAGTTTTTAGATCTGCATCAAATTATGCTCACATCAGTAAGTTCTTTTCAGGGAAAGTAAATGTTTCACAAACTGCTCAAACACTACTTAATAAGTTATTTGAGAATCAATCTGTATTTATTGAGGTTCTGACTGTCAATACACATTTTAGGTTATTTCTATATTTAACTGCACTACATTTCTTTGTGGGTTTAGATTGGTAAAATGCTCTATCTGAAAAACCAAACAGACTGGAAACAGAAAAATGCAATGGCTCGTGAAAGCTCATTTGACATTTATGATGGGTTTGAATTTGAATATCTGAATTTGCCAGTCCACAAAGGAAGAAAGTAGGAGGCTGCAAGTGAAGAAGTTTCCTGTGGTTCTTCCTTTGTAATGAGCCACAGAGGAAGGAACTCTGTACTCCAGCAGGCTTTGTAGAGCTGTTCAGTCTATGCTTACATCGAGACTGCTGGCAGGATAGTGATGCAGTTTGGGAAAGATTTCTCAGCATTAATTTGCCTTGTTCTCCCTTTTGTTTACACATCCCCAGCAAAAGGACCCTGTCCACTGACCTGCAGCTTCAATAAAACACAGAGGTTTTGGTACACTGTATGTTCAAATAAATTGCAAGTTCTTTTCTAATTGGATGCAGAGTTTGACAGTTTCTTTCAGTACTTGCTGCTGGAGGTAATATATATAATGCATCCAAGCCAGTTTTGCACAAAACAGGGGCTTTCATTTCCATAGTGTGGATCACATCCAAAAAGAGACACTTCAGTTTCAAGTACTATGGGACAAATAACAATTCTACAACAGTATTTTTTTACAAGAAGTTTTGATATCTTTTCATTAAAATAATACAAACCTAGGCAATAACACTTAGGATGAGGCAATCGAGCAGACAGTTTCCTACAGAATACTGAAGTGCTGACTACAGTGTGAATTGTTCATAGTCTGTGGACCATGAATCATTGCATCCTTAATAAAAATAGAGCTTGGAAACCTCCATATCTGAATACAAATAGTACATGCAAATAAGGACTGTATGTAGGGGCAGAAGGCAAAAGGATACAGAACAACTTTCAGAAAGAATGATTGAGTTCAGGGAAGTTTAGTGACTCAGGGTGCTGTTTTATTCAAGAGCATGTGTATGCTTCTATGACAGTCATAGTCCAGGGAGAGCACTGTTTTTTGAAGGACATGAAAATAGACTTTTAGCCATTTGGATACTGAGAGCTGTCTTGAGGTAGAAAACTGGAAGATTAAATCCACTTATTTGAGCTAGGGAAACAACTTATTGGAGGAGTTAGGCAACTGGAAATGGCAGGTTTGAAGAGGAAGAAGATTGTCTCCATGGGATTGTCAAGCTTGAGCTAAATACTGAAATTATTAAATATGAAAGCATTAGTTTGCCACTAAACCCCCTGTTGTGTCTCTTTCGCTCTACTCCAGAAAAAAAAAAGGCATGGAGATAGGTTGCCTTTGTCACATCTTAGTTCTTGGTTGCAAAGTTTAAAAAAAAATCAGACAATGTTGGTTCTTAGCCAGCATGAAGAGTGGGGATGGATCTGTGATGGCACAATGCTGCTTTTGACTGCAATGGTGTTTATTAAATGGTTCCTCAGGTTGGTTTAACTTTTTCTAAGAGATAAACTGACCTAGTAGAAGATTAAAGGAAATTGTTACAGTTCATGACTGAGGACAATGAGTTTTTTGGTAGGAAATTAAAAAGTGAGTATCAGAGTTTTGAATTTGGAGCAAATCCAAGTTCAGTGAAGTAATATCTGGAAGGCTAGTGACCTTTACACAGTGTATTAATTCAAAGGAAACCACTAGCAGCCTGAGTCTGGAATAGGTGTTTTTGACTTAAATTAATTTGTTTAATTAACTAATGATGAGGCTAAAACAATAGACCTGAGGGGAAATTACTTGATTAAGGAGGTCAGTATAGCACTGGCAAAGACAAAGCAGAACACAGATGGCTTTTTAGGGATTAAAGGGTGAGTGATTGCTGATATGGAAGATAGATACAAGAAATGAGAAGAGAATTTAATAGTGGTCATATTGTTTTTCTATGACCTTGAACTGTCTTGTCCTAACCATAAAAAATCTTTCATAGATTTTTAACAGTACTCACAGGTACCTGTTAACTCATAGGTACCTGTTATGGATCTTAATGCCATAAATAAAACAGTGCTTCTACTGCATTTATTAAAATGTTTATATTTTGAAATTTTGCATAATTACCTCTCTCCCATCAGAAAAATTTTCTAGATGACCAAGTGCTGTCACAGATAGTGACAGCAGTTCTGATCCACTAGTTGTTGAAATGAATCAAAACTACCTGGAAATCGAGAAGTATCATGGGTAATTTTAGCAGTTTTCATAAAGCTCTATAAGAAAGACAGAACTCTTCTGTTAAAGGAACAATGCAGATGAGAATAGCATTATTGGAAAATGTACTACTGGCAGTATTGGATATTTTAATATTTTAAAAGTACTACATTCAAATTGGTAATTTGCTAAAGGAGTTTACACATCAAGCCACCTTGTTTTCACAGAAGACTTCGAAACAACTTTTCAACAAGCTGAGCAGTAAAATCATCCTCTTATCATATGATGTGGGGGTAGAAAATTAGAAGCTTGAAAAAGCAGAGCAGAGCAGACCTGCTGTAAAATTAACCATTTCCTCATTTATATTTTGTGTGTTCATCTGAATAATGACTGACTGTAAATTCCACTACTTCCCATGGAAAACTAATGCTAAATTTAATCCATGTCATGTTTCTTCCTGGCTTCTGCCACATTTACCAATTTCTGAGATATCTATCTGTGCCTTAGGAGAATCACTCACTTTCACAAAAAGTATATTTTTGAAAATAAGCCTTAAGAACCTTCCAAAATGGGGTAGAAAAGAAATGGAAATCAGAACTAAGAAATGGCATGTGCTGGAGAAAAAGGCAGTTCTCTGAGAGACTGTAAATTTCTTAATTTTAGCAACATTTAGATTCATGTTGGTAATCCACACGGCTGCTAAATCATAGATTCATTTTACAAGTAATTTGTAGGGCTTGCAAATAAAAATTCAGTGGTGTAAAAGGGTTGTGTGGGTACATATGACCTGAATTAGCGAGATGGGTTTCAAATCTTCTGATCCTAGAAGTAAGCAGTGCAGAATTTGTGGATAGAAGCAATGTCATCCAAAATAGTCTCTCTTTTGGGTCTGTTGAAATAGTAGCAGGGATGTGATGTATTGGTGATGATTTTCCACATATTTAGTATTAAACAAGCTGATAAATAAACATGCCACAAGTTTTTATCCCCATGTTCCTTTTGAGGGACAGTGAGGGAAGCTTGTCTTTGTAACATGTGCATGATTCATATTTTAGGAGTATTCACCATGCCCAAGATCTCACGTACCTCCTCTGAATACAGTTGACACTCTAGGGTTTTGAACTGTAAGTCAAAAGCTTATGAAAAGAAGTTAAGATGACTTTGTGACTTATGAGACGTAGCAAAGAGTGTCAAATGGCTGCACTGTGATATCTTCAGAAGATAATTGATCACCTGTGACCAGAGTAGACCCTTTCTGGGGATTGTTTTCTCTCTCCTGGTCTTCTCATCTATTTTTGTCCTGTGCCCACAAACACTAGAGGCTGTGAAAAGCTGGTGTCAGCTGTCTTTAGGAAAATATGTGGATTTCATACTTGATTCGCAAACATCTATGCTGCACCACTGATGCTGTTAATTTACAAAGATGGCTAATACTGACGGCTGTTGGTGTAGCTACTGATTATATGCATCTGGAGACAGAAAACATCTGCACCTGATGGGCAAAAGCCTTTTGCATTTCCACCAGTGTGACCCAATCCTAAATATATGATATTTTTGCTTTAGGCTCACTGTGCTGATTGATGCATCTGGAGACAGCAACAACAGTCAAAAGCCAGCAAGAAATCTCCTAGCACCTTCAAAAGCAAAAAGAGCTGCAGGTGTTGAACTACCATATAGCATCCTCCCAATTCAGGGTTAAGCAACAGTCAAAAATAGGCAACTACTCCTTGCCCTTTTCATACTGGGTGCAGAGAGTTTTGTCTCCTGATCTCTCAACTTAGTTCTTATCAGCATCTCCTTTCAATGAATAAAAACCAAACCACAGACAGATATGTATCAGACATACTGAAATGGACAGATGAAAATATGTCATTTCTAGCTGCCCATATATCAGCACCTTTGTCTTCTGAGAAACAGAGATGAAAAATTAAAAAAAAAAAACAAACCAAACAATTCAATGCATTTTAACTCTGCCAATCCTAGGATTATTCTTTCTGCCTTGCAGGGTAAACACATAAAAGCAATGAACAGAGCGGGAGTACTCCCAGCAAAAGAGGATTTACACATCCTCAAACAATATTGAATGTGAGTGGGCATTGACAAAATGTTCACATTCTGCATCAAATCTAACTAGTTTGCCATGACATATTTATGCTATAAACTGTGAACTGGAGTTTCTCTGTGGAAAAATAAGCAAAGTGAAATGACAATTGCTTTTTCAGGTATAGGACAGGATAGGATTTGCTGGTTCCCAATTTTGTTTTTTTAGTTGGAAAAAGTCCATTTCTGTAATGGAATCCTAATTTACTCAGAGAATTAGTTGCATCTATTCTGGACATACATTCAGTGTAATAAAGGCTTTAGTCTTTTCCATTGTTGAAACAGAGTAATTCTGCCTGTCTCAGCTACAGGTTTTGAGACTTAAACTGTAAGTGTATGAAAGTGTGTGTATTCCACAGTGGCAGGTACGAGTTCAGAAATTATGTATTTTATGATCTTTAGGCAGAAGTATCTTCAGAAAAGTTTTGGGTCTTCTTCATTTATTTTTGTTTGTTTGGTTTGGTTTGGTTTTTTGTTTTGTTTTGTTTTGGGTTTTTTGCTGACAATAAACAAATAAAAATCAAAGCAGTGCAAAACTTTCAAGATTGACTAGGGCAGCAGGTTTGTGACTTCAAAACGGAAAGCATAGACATTTTATTTATAAATCACACAAATCTATAAATCAATGTTTATAAATCACAATCAAGACTTTTCTGTGGAATTTACTGTTTTGTAGTAATCATGCAGAAAAATAGTGACTGTTTAAAAATGCAGTTATTGTTATGATATGGTACCATGTCAACTGTCAGTCTGCTACATTTAAGAGATTTTTGACAAGATAAATTTGAAACTCAAGAGGTGATTTTGAACATGGATTTATCAACATGATAGATCAGACAGAAATTTAATCCTTTGCTTATGTCAGTTTCTTAGAAGTCAGCACGTATTTAGGCCCAAAGACAGGAAAGGCAGTTTTGCGGATAGTCCCTTAGGTCCCTTTGGTTTAGGGCTGGAGCACTTGCCCTGTGAGGAGAGTCTGCAGGAGCTGGGCTTATTCAGCCTGGAAGAGATGGCTTGGATGGGGGCTGTGGTAGTTTGGCTTTAGTCAGCATAGGGTCCCATTTAGGCCTCAGTTTTTAGCAGGCCTCAAAGGACGTGATGCA
>JAWWLZ010000082.1:124994500-125028809 GCA_035041345.1 Poliocrania exsul
ATGTCCCCAGAAACAGAAGGGGCAACCTGGCCCCACCCAAGTGATCAGCAGTCAACTACTTTCTTTGTTAACTACTGACATGGACAGTTAATGGCAGGGGAGAGAATTTACATAATAATCCCAAACTACAACAAGTCTTAAAAAAAAAATGGTGAGAGTCATGCACGTCATGATGAAGATCATGAATGTCAGGATGAGGGTCATGTACATCATGAGCACTTCACAAAGATCCTCTCTCCTGAGTCTCAGGACATACAAAATATCACAACGATTATCATGTTTGCCCAACTTTGCTTATTTTTAATTTATCTGGTAAGCTGCCATCAAAAGCAGTGTTCTCTCTTTCCACATTCCTCAGACAATATAAAGAAGGAAACTGAACAAGCCACTACATGGAATAACTGAGAGGGAGAGGTCATTCGGTTTGTTCTGGTGTGGGAGCAGGAGCCAGTTCAGCTGTAGGGTTTAGAGTTATAGAATCATAGAATCATTGAGGTTGGAAGAGACCATTAAGATCATGAAGTCTAACAGTGTTTGTTTTGGAATTATATGAAATGGGTGATAAGCACAGAGATTTGTTGAGACAAAGGTTGGTACTTACAAGGAAGAGTCTATAGAGGTTTGTTGGCAGAATTCAGTTCACAAGAACAAAAGCTTTTATGAAGGATGACTTATAATCTCTGCCACCTGAGATTCAGGCAGGGTGCCTAGTTCAGTGGAAATACCACTATCCCAGATACGACATCAGCTTTTGAAACTGGAATCAAACAATGTGACTTTTAATAACCAAAATATTTCTTTTGGGAGCTACTTAGTTTCTCACCTATGCATTATCCCATAGTGGCACGGGTTTGGGCCATGACAATTACATTTTGAAGAGTAAGAGAACAAATTTATGCAGTTGTGTATTTGAGAGGGAAGAGTGAGCTGTTGTTGGTTGGCTCGAAGTCAGAGGAGCCAGCACATAAATAGAAAGCAAAATTACAAAAAACCTCAGATCTAGCAATAGAGGGGAACATGGACTCCATTGATGTTCCAAGCACATTTCTAAAGCAGGTAGAATATACTAATGCCTCATGGTTTAAATCTGTGGCACAGAATGACTGCAGGTCCTGTTGTTTGTAGTTAGCTAATTCTGATGGATACTCCTTGAGTTTCTGTGAGGCAAAGTGTAAAGCTTCAATTCTTTTTACAGAACTGGCTCCTCAAAATAGTATTTTTTTTCCCCCATTAGAGCTTTTCCTGAGCTTTTTCACAAAGTTGTGCTTTGGACACTTTTTTCCATGCATCACTGAAGTTGTTGTTGTCTTTATTGGGCTCAATCAAACAACAGAATAATTTTCTATTTCATAAATACTAGCAAGGAGACTTACTAGGCAGTGCCAGAATGTTTTTGGAGACTGTCCCAGAGCTGTCTGCAGATGTTTATTTAAGTAACTACTCCATTACTGCAATTTTGTCTTGCCTTATTTAACGATATCGACATTGACTTCAAGAGAGATTATTGAACAACGAAGCTTTTTATCACCTTTGCTTCTTCTGAAGGATCCTCTGAGAACTCATATCCTAGTGTTTCTACTGCCAAAGCATTTTTGTACTATCTCCTTCTTCTATGGCTGAGGCCTTTGTGAAAAAACTTGAATTAAATGTTATGCGCACACTTAGTGGTAGCAACTGCTCATATTTTCTGCATCTTCACACTCTGTTCAACTCTATGTTGTTGCTCTATTAAACCAACTGTTTGGAAAGCTGAAAAAGAAGGAAGTGTTGGGTGAACTCCTGTAGAAGTAATTTGACCTAAATATCTAGAGATTTCTGCTCAAAGGCATATTTGTAACAGCATAATCATGAGAATATAAATGAATATAGCTGCTTAGCATTAGCCAATGGAGTGGCTCATTGATCCCAGCACTGTTAAAACTAGTTTTGGTTTTTTCCTTTCAAAGATTCAGTCTCAGCTTTATGAATTTCTCTACAGGTAGATAAACATAGTAAGTATACTCATGATATTTGAAGTCAGTGTCAGGATCTGGCTTTTGAGACTAAAAGGTTCAAATTTCTGTAAAATCCATGGGGTTTAAAGCTTGCTGTTCTAGGAAATCCTTTTTTTTGTCTTGTTCAACACCAAAAAGCACTTATAAACTCTAAAAGAAGTACTCAAAATTAATTAATTATTTAGATATTATTAATTTCATAAAATATTGATATGCATTTATATTATTATCAAAATTAACACTATAAAAATAACATTTGATACATCCCTTTGAGTGGCCACAAGAGAACCATAAAATAAAACAGATGGCAGGGGCTATATAAAATGAATGGTAATAAAAATGGTATTAAGTACTTTGCCAGTGAGACAATAGTTTTGATTAACATCAGCAGGAATTACAGAGATAATGGGAAGGTCTACAGAGCTCTGAAATGGATTTTGGTATTCCAGTCTGAAATAATCTACTGTGACAGCAAAAGATCTCACAGCATTTAGTCATATCAGCTTTCTACATTGATTTCAGCTAGTGTGTTTTCCTCTATGAAGGGCACAGGTCATGATAAAAAACCGAATATGAAAATTCAAAGCTTATTGAGAATTACTTTTTGCCATTTCCTTTTTTTTTGGTTCTGATACTGACAGTTAATAACAATAGCATAATTTAAGAGACTTGTACTTATTTAGCAACAAGTAAGTATCTTTGAAAAGAGATAAAAGGACTTTGTAGACTATTACAAAGAAAAGTAACGGTTAAAAGGTGAATAATTTGGTGAAAATGCACTGAACATTGCAAAGCATACAAATGGTGGTGCAGTATATAATTTTATTTTATAAATGGAATTTCTCTTGTAACCCACCATCTGTCTATCAAAATTACTCTAATTTCTAATGGACCTTAAAGCAGGGTGACCTCCTTAGTAGTAAGGAACATATGGGCAGCATGACACAGTTTCTCAGATGTCAGAACAGGCTTTGCTTACCAGGGTAGATCTCAGCTATGCCTGGGTATGAAGTGGAATAGTTACACACTGAGAATATATTTTAGAGGCAGACTTACTAATTCAGTCATCAAAATTATGAGCAAAATATTTACAATTAAATTAAGGTCAGAAGTATGAAACAAATGAACTCTTGATTAATTAATTTTCCTTAGTACAGAGTAGGATTCAGAGTGCTCAAGGTCAAAATATGAGCCTTATGTCTGAAGTGTTGTGCCTTTTGCTTGTTTACCTCATAACAAAAAGTGAACTATAACCTCTCCCTTCTATGCTTTTACCTTCTTCCCTTTACATAAGGACAATAGGAATTACAACCCTAAAAAACTATATAAATAAAACAGTATAGGGTAAACTTTATCCTTTAGGTACAGCTGTTGAACCCATTAGTTCCACGAGACTAGAGAGATCCAGCAGAACAAAGAATTTGACTCAGGGGATTTAATTGAAGGATCTAAGAAGGTCTGATCTAGCTCTCAGAGAAATCAATGTGAGTTTTCCAGTGATTTCAAAGAAAACTGAATCAGATCCAATAGCCAGAGAATTCTGAGTTAAAGCTGAAATTCATCCCATTTAGTCTTATGTGCTATTTCAGCTTCCTCTCCAGTTAAAAACTGCCAGAGTAATGAGAAATTACAGCACAAAGCTTGGCTTAATATGCTTGATCTGTGTTTTCCCATAACTATTCCTGCATACCCTATTATTTGAAAATACATTATTCGAAAATGAAACAAATAAATACATACAGTGCCCTGTATACACAATTCTTTATTATAAAATAAGCCAGTACCTCATAGGGACAGTAGAGATAAGGGGAAATGCATTTTTATTTTAAAATATGATTTTAATGTGCAAATAATTTTATTGAAAATATTATTTTAAGTTGAAAGAAAAATGTGCTAATGTCAAAAATATGGCTGAAAATCCTTCACTGAGTTTATGGATGTTGATTTCAATGAAACTAATTGGAAAGCAGGGATTTCTAAAGACAAACCTCTGACAAAGACTTTTAGTTCTTTTTCAGTTACCAAATTTCAGTTACTCCAAATGAAGAAAGCTCATGGTATACAAAAGTTATACCAATAAACTTTACAAATATTGCAGCATTAATTCTATACTTTGGGTAAGCAATTCCTCTCTCAATCTTACAGATATTTTTCTTTATGTTTTCTGTTCTAATGGTATGTACAACCTGTTCTTCAAATACCTTTTAAAAAGAAATATTAGTGCTGGCAGCTGGTATGTTGTGTATGTACCTTGGCAGAACAGAAATGTCTTGCTTTAAAGGGTACCTGCCCTGGAGCATTTAACAAGAATGTCAAACCCTAAACTAGGTCAGCCTCAAAATTTTGAGCAGTTTTCTTGTGACAAGAGCAGTGTAAATAACATACTAAGTTTTTCTGTGCAGTTACCACCCCCATGTTTGCTGTATATCTCTTGGCCTACTTTTCTGATTTCTCTGTTGCTATTGTTTGGTGCTCTTATTCATGGACACTAAAAAGTTAGAATAAAGTCAGAGCTGGCAAATGTGTGTCAGCTCTGGCCACGAGAGATGCAAGAAGGCAGTTCTCTGGGTCACAGCTAGCAGTATTCCTCCTTATCTGAGAAGCTGTATCTCTTTTATTTCTAGAAGAACTTCACCCAAAACCTCAAGATTCCTTGCAGGTTTTCTGCCTTCACAACAAATGTCATTTTCTTCAAAATAGCCCAGAGGAAAATCGGTGCTTTGAGACACTCCGCACACTTTCTGCTGGTGGAGGTGGCTGTTGTGTCACAGCAGTCAGGAGCCTGGGGAATGGCTGAGCCTAGTGCGAGGCACAAATGTTGGGGCAGGAATGAGGACTGATCTGTGACATGTTTCCTTCCTTTTCCCTCCATGGGGTATTTCCATTGTGGAAATTAGGATTTGTCCATTTCCCTGGGACAGAATTACTAAGGAACAATTACAAGTGTTCCAAATTCATCAGGATATATACAGTAAACTTATCCAGATGTTTGAGCAGGACTCTGGTCTCCTACTTAGTGCAATGCCACTGCATTGCTGTGGTGGGGGCAAACAACTTGGCTGAACATAAATAAAAAAGCAACAAAGTCAGAAAGAAGGAATAATGCTTTTTTTAATAAATAGGGAAGGAAATTAATTCCTCTTAGAGTAGAAAGTATTTTTATTTCAAATGTGTATATCTCAAATAAAAAGTTCATACTCATAAGCAAAAATGTATTCTTTAAAGTGGTTCTTATGATCCAGTGTACTATATTTCAATACATATTTGGAGATCTTAATTTGTTTTTTCATCTGTACAACTGACATTTATTCAAAATGGATACATGTAGGACAGTTAATACTAAGTGGATCCCTGCAATCTATTTAGGTATGCTTGCATTAAAAATATTTTAGAAACAAAAATATTACTTTGCTCTGAATACAAGTGGTTTCACCACGTGTCAACTGAATTAATTAAAAAGGTAATGTCTAGAGGTAACAAACTTTTTATTGGCCATTGAACATGCTCTGTAATTCTGCTTTCCTGAGTGAATTTTCATTTGCTATTAATAATTGACATTTAGTCTAGGGATCTGAATACACCACCACAGCACACCTGCTAATGACACAGATGAAAACAAAAAAACTGGCAATAAGCTTGAGAGTAAACATGGTTATTATTTAACAAGTAATCTCCCATTGCTCCCATTACTAAACTCTTTAGTACTTAGCTTAATTATGTCACTGGAATGAATGCTTGACATTACCCATAACAGTTAATGACCTGATTCTTCCAAAGTCATCAGCTCCTATTAACCAGTAATCTAATCAGGCTGACCTCTACATTTCAAGATTAACAAATAAAGCAGGTGGCAGATAGTTGTGAACTCTGCAGCACTACTTCAACACTCATTAATATTAGACTTGTGAACCAGCAAACTGTCTGCCAGTACAAAGTTGGTCTTTGGTCAAAGATAAGGCATAGATTCATAAATTTTTGTTGAAATAACCAAAGCACACAGTATGGTGCTTTGTTGCCTTCTTGTTGGCTACACAGAGATAATTAGTATTAAACAGGCATAAAGTCTGATAGAAGGAAATTAAGCTTTTACTTTTTTGTATGTAACTTTAATCCACACTTGAACCAGGAGAATGAAAATATTCCTGTTGAATTCTTAACACATATGGCCATGCCATTTTTCACCCCAAAGGCCACCAAGGTAACTGTTTCCCCAGAAGGTCTGAGATTAAATTGGCCAGGTTTAGGTAGAAAGGACAGGAAAGGAATCAGGTGGGACGTTTGGTGCCTCACATTGTTTTGCTTCTGCACATGACAAAATGAGCAGACATCAAAATAATTCAAGTGGAAACCGAAGACCACTGTAGTGAATTCTTCCCAGAAAGCCTTGCCAATGCATTTGTCTGACATACAGGCAAGACAGAAAATGGGGTCAGTAGCACCTTAGCAGTCTGGGAATGTGATCACTGTGTGGGATGTTTTCATTCCTGTGATAGTGAATTGCAGTTCATCAATTGCAAATGAAGGACTCCATAAGAAAATGGAACTGATGGTCAGGAAAGGATATTCAAAGTATAGTGTGAGTAGCTGGCTGCTCTCTCATGTAAAGACTTTTCGCATGGGTTTTCTTCCAACCAAATAAATTCATTTGAATGGTCTCTTATTTCAGTGGGGATTTGGCCATTTTACAGGTTGGTTGAGTGTACAATTCATATTCAGTAACTGCATATGTTGGAAAGGCAGATATATTTAAATTTAGAATTGTAGATTTCCATGTTAAAAACAGAGAAAAAATGACCCCAAACCTGCAAGCTGTGCAGTATTAGGTTAGTTGTTTGGGTTTTTTTTAAGTCACTGGAATTAAGAGGCGTAGTTTACAAGACAAAGTAAGCTGTCAAACCTGTTCTTAGAAAGAGGAGTGTTTCCTCATTTTTGCCTTCTTTATGCAGTTCCCTAGAAAGCTGGCTGCAGTGGGCATACAATACATAGTTCACGTATCTCCTCAAATAGTTTTCAGAAGGCAGATTGCTGTCAGCTGTTGTATAGTACCTTCTCAGTAATTAATTAACTCAGAATAATTAACTAAAAGCTAAAATTAGCCTTCATTCTTGGTTTGTCTTGAAAATAATAATATTGCTGGCTCAAGTTCAGCTTGAGGAGCACAGAGGATTAGTTTGATAAGTTTCGTTCTTGACATCCATAGTGCTTGCTGCTTAGCATTGCCTTGCCAAGTGAAAGCTTACAAGTTTGCCATTTAGGAATTTGTTACAGATCCTTCCCTGGAGCATGTTTTATTTTCTTTCACAAAATAATATACTTGTCCTTCACATAGTTAGTATCCAGTGATGTTGCCCTTCATTGTTAGTGGTACAGGCACTGTGGTGACTAGTTTCTGAAGTATTTTGTATGAATTTTGTTGATTGCTACTGATTTGTGTCTATCTTGCTACTATATAAATGTTTTTAATACATCAGCTTGGAAGGAAGCATAGTAACCACTTTTAGAACATACTCATTTTGACTCCAAATTGACAAAAACAATTTTAGTCATTTTATGAACAATATTGGGTAGTATCTTCCCATTTAAAAAAAAAAAAAAGAAAAAAAAAGAAAAATTCAAAATCTGGTGAATTTGAGGGCTCACTGCATAGCAGTCAAGTAATGTCAGTCACAAGGACTGTAAACACCATATAAAGAGGGAGACAGCACACACTACTTCCAAAAATCAAAAGTAGGAAATTAAGTGATTAAAAATTTTAATCATCTTATGCTATTTCTGTAGAAGTCAATTAAGCATCAGGGGGAAACAATTCTGGGCACTTGATTTTGTTTACTGTATCTTGATATGTTTTCACCATTCCAATTTATAGTCTCCTAGAGTCTTTCTGGTGATAGTTCAGGGATTAGCATAAGCCTAAAGCATTCCTGGTTGGCAACTGACATGGAACCACACTACTTGTTGGCTAAGGGTGTGACTGCAGCTATTCTATGCTAGCACTAAAGAACAAATAAATGCATCCTTAGTTTATTATGATATATGCACTTATGCTAGCAGGAAATTGAGACATGGATTCAAAATTCTCCAAGGTTCTGTTTAGATTTGGGGAGTTTTGCTGCATTTTAATGCAGGACTTGAGGACACACTGTCCAACTAGTTTGCTAAACCCACGGTAAAGAACCATTGAGCCTCCAAAGTTTGTGTACATATGTGAAGTGTACATACACAGAGAGAGACACATATACAAACAGAAAGTACAAATAAAACTTGTTTAATGCAAAACATTGAAGGTGTGTTTTGCTATGTGTGCCTGGAAATACTTTTCACCAAGGACGACTTCTGTTCAAGGAAATTCCTTTAAACTTTGCTAGGAAAGGAAATGTAATGGAACTTTGATGTCATCTGGACCAATATAGCAACAGAAAATCCTTCATGATTTTGATGACAAGAGCAAACAAGGATATTGAAAGCCCAAATAAACGTTACAGATTTGTTTTCTGTTGTGGTTTTCTGTTTGTTTGTTTTGGTTTTTTTAGGACAAAACCAGAAAATGTTGAGTTCTGTTTTAAAACAATTAGAAATACAGAAAACTTGTAAGTTATATGTTTCATATCTGAAGATTAAGTCCTTGGCTTGAAAAAAATCCTCACTGTTTTTAGATTGGGAGTTCTACGTAAGAAGAGGATGCATAAAGGATGTTATGCCCCTGTGATCCCTTTATTGTTATTAGAGAAAGCCATTTTTTATCAGAAGGAATACACACACACCCACACCCACACCCACACCCACACCCACACCCCAGTTTGCCATCACAATACACACCAGAGGTATTTTTGAGCATCTCTGATGCCCTAGGGTTCTCTGTGCTGTGCACAGCCCCAGTGAATTATTCACTTTAGGAGCAGACTCTTCTCGGCTAGTAGGCAAGGGGACAATATCCTGTGTACATCAAATACACCAGACAAGTACCAAGACAGCAGGGAGGCCTTGAACACTTGATATCAATTAGAGGAAAGCAGTGGCTGAAGGCATAAAAGTAGGCTCTTTGAATTAAAGTATAGCATTTCTAGAGAGATACTATTCCAGCTTTGGATTGGTTAGACGTTATTTGTGTATCAGAACAGTCTACGTTCACAATTTAATTAAAAGATATGGGGCTTCACATATCTATATCTTATAACATATCTTATAACACTCAGGATTTACTAATCTGATTGCAGAACCAATGGTATAGTTTGCATGAGTCTCTGGAATTCAAGCAAAATATACAGTAAGTTATTGAATCAGAAAATAGTCTGTGGCAAACTGGGCAAACTAAGCTTTCAAAGTACCTGGGCTATTTGAACAATTTCCTATTTACTCAATCTATGTTACTATGTTACTAATACAAGCCTGATGTAGAACAGTACTGAAATAACTGATCTTTTTATATTTTACAGCCTACGACTTCTTTTGTTTGTGCCTGTGGACATCTTATGACCAGGGAATGTCCATAATTCTTGATTCTGAAGCACAAAGGAGACTCAGGTCTGAGGGATTTCTTACAGAAATTCCTAAAAAGATATTTACCACATCATCCTTCAGAGTATCTGAGATCTTTGGAAGAAAAATAACTGATACTCCATGAGATTCACATGATCAGTTCTCTATATCACTGTAAAAATCACCATGATTGCATATTGTTGCACTTACAGGGAGAGAATGAAATGGAAACAGTTTTGTTTGTTGTTATATTTTCTACATTTTAGCAATAGAACTAAAAGGAATACTTATACAAGAATGTGTAATATCCTGATGGCTGCTGCTCAGAATGGAAAAGTACAGACAGTTCAATTAATGATCATAGTGTTGCCGGAGAGTGAAATGTTACTGAATTCTGCAAAAATGCCCCGAAAAGAGAAATTTGTAGAGTGCAAAATCCTGAGTATTCACAAAGGGAAAGTTTGAAAATAAAGCAATATAAAGATCTGTTAAATTAGGTCTACTTTACTACACAATAAATATTCAGAAAGCAGGATGAAAAAGTTAAATATAATTTGGGCACCAAAAGGAGAATCATGATCTACTAGACTGCAATGATATATGTACTGGTTTGTTATTCTGTCAAAAAGTTTTCTGTAAATGCAATAAGAGAATTAGTACCTCCATTACAATCTATACAGATTTCTGTTGATCTGTACTGAGTTATTAAAATCTAAGATGCAATGCAATTAATAGCAGGAATAACAATAGTGCTTAATGACAATGTAACAATTTTTCCAGGGAGATTTCCTGGTATTTAATTGAAGTAACCCCCATAGTAAATGGGCTCAGTAGAACTAATCTTATAGTAAAATCTTATTCTGATGTTGATTACTGTCAAATTAAACCCTGACCAGCAGTCCTTAGGAAAGAGGCAATAAAATGTATTGATTCTTTCAACCTAATTTTAATTTTTCAAAAGCATGAGGCAAGCAGTACAGAAATAGCTTTGCAAATTGATAAGCTGTGTTTAAAGGGCAGTTCCAAATCCTAATAACTGATTACCCCAAATTGTACTGCTGTTCTTCCACTGTGAAAAGAAACATAACTATTCAGGATCTACACCCAGTGAGTGCAAAAGAGGATCTGTCCCCTGACTACAATATTAATTTCTTCATAACAGCAAAGACCAAACATTACAACTACCAGCCCCAAGCTATTGATTTATGCTTGAATCACAGGACTGTAGAATAATTTGGGTCAGAAAGGACCTTCAAAGTTTGCTTAGTCCCCCCTCTGCCACTGACAGGGACATCCTCCACTTTGTTGCTTAAAGCCTCATCCAACCTGACCTCAAATGCTGCCTTGAACACAGACTTTAACTCCAGGGACTTATATATGGCTACACCTAATTTTTTCCTTAATGCCACAAAAGGAAATGTTTCTTTTCTCCTTACTTGTTACTTTAATACCATGACCAAAGATAATTTCCACACACATCACATTTTACTTTGAAACAGATACAGACAAGGGGCAAAGAACAGTACAAAAGAATGGGAAATTATAAAGACTGGGGTAGTTTATATTAAAGAAGGACCTATTTACACATCTGCCACTGTTGTTAATCTAGTTTTAGTCCACATATTCCTTCAGATAGAAATAAAGGACAGTATTTGTCCATCTGGTCTTCCTTCAGATACATTACTCAGCTTATCAACTACACCGCTGGACACCATAATTCCTGACGAGCAGAGCTGGCAACCAAACAAGCTGTGCTGCCAAAAAGCACTTATTCCTGGAGATTGCAAGATAGACTGTAGTATTTCCACTTAGTTTGTTTTATAATAAGATGTAAGTTTCTTAAATTCTACTGTGGCTGTAATGCCTCATTCTAATACATTAATGTTCTAAAAGTATACATCTGTTGTCTTCATTTATATATAGGATTAGAGAGGTAAAACAAGGTCATGCAGAGACTAGCTAGAGCCAGATATATCCAGAAGATCACTTATTCCTCTATCTATGAAGCTGATACAGTTTTTCACTGTCTATAGAAATCGTTATGTTTAATTTATATTTGTGTAAGAAACTTGTATTCCTTTTCTGTGGATAAAAATTGAATTTTTAGCAAGCATCTTTTATTTAATAATTGTCAACTTGAGCTGTTCCCAAGCAAAAAGATATATATTAAAATAAGAAAATAAGAAAATCTTATGTACCTTGTCTATCATGAATATTGGATAGCAAATATTTAGTTATTATAGAATCATAGAATTATTAAAGTTGGGAAAGACCTCCAAAATCATCAAGCCCAACCTTTGATTGCACACTACCACGCCAACTAAAACATAGCATTAAGTGCCACATCCAATCATTTTTTGAACACTTCAAGGGATGGTGACTTCACCACCTCCCTGGTCAGCCCATTCCAATGCTTAGCCACATTTTCAGTGAACAAATTCTTCCTGATGTCTAACCTGAACCTCTCCTGGCACAGCTTGAGGCCATGTCTTCTCGTCCCATCATTTGTTGCCTGGGAGAAGAGGCTGACCCTCACCTGACTACAACCTCATTTCAGGTAATTGTAGAGAGTGATAAGCTTCCCCCTGACTCTCCTTTTCTCCAGGCTAAACAGCTCCAGCTCCCTCAGCTGATACTCATATGATTTTCACTTCAGCATCTCAGTCTTCTAGTGAGGGGCTCAGATTTGGACACAGCACTTGAGGTGTGGCCTCACCAGTGCAGAGTACAAGCAGATCATCACTGCTGGCCACACTATTTCTGATCCAGGCCAGTATGCAAATGGACTTCTTGGCCACCTGGACACACTGCTGGCTGATATTCAGCTGCTGTCAACCAGCAGGGCCAGGACCTTTTCTGCCTGTCACTCTTCCCCCAGCCTGTAGTGCTGCATGGGGTTGTTGTGTCCCAAGTGAAGGACCCAACATCCTGACTTGTTGAACCCCATACAACTGACCTCAGCCCATCAATCAAGTTTGTTCAAATCCCTCTGCAGAGACTTCCAACCCTCCAGCAGATCATCACTCCTGCCCAATATGGTGTCATCTGTGAACATACTGAGGGTGCACTCGATCCCCTCATTCAGACCATCAACAAAAATATTAAACAGGACAGGGCCCAATAGAGAGCCATGGGGAACCCCACTTACAACCAGCCACCAGCGCCCTGGGACCAACCACTGCCCAGTTTTTTAACACAGCAAAGAGGGAACATGTCCAAGCCTTGGGCTGCCAGCTTTTCCGGAGAATGCTGTGGGATACAGTATCAAAGGCTTTACTGGAGTCCACAAAGACTACATCCATAGCCCTTCCCTCATCCACTACATGAGTCACCTGGTCATAAAAGGAGATCAGGCAGGTCAAGAAGGATCTGCCTTTCTGAAACCCATGCTGTCTGGGCCTGATCCCTTGGTTGTCATGTACATGCTGTGTGATGGCACTGAAGAATACCTGTTCCATAACCTTCCCACACCCCAAGGTCAGGCTGACTGGTCTGTAGGTCCTCCTTCTGGCCACCCTTGTGGATGGGCATTACATTGGCCAACCTCCAGTTCTCTGGAACTTCCCTCATTAACTACAACTGATGATAAATGATGGAGAGTGGCTCAGTGAACTCTTCTTACCAGCTACCTCAGTACCCTTGGGGGAATCTATCCAGCCCCAGAGACCTGTGAGTGTCTATATGGCTCAGCAGACTGAATAATCTACAAGACTTTAGAAAAGCCTTTCAAGACTTAGCAAAATAGCCATTCATAGCAAAAAAAGCTGGAAAAAGTATGATCTTGCTCTGGAGACCTCACATCCCAAATATCACAGCAGCTGCTCAGCTGGCCAACCTTTCAAACTTACTTTTTGCCTCTCTAAGATTTTTCGTGCAAGCAAAGGAGAAATAGATTTCCAAAGCATCTCCTGTTGGTATTCTGCCTGGCTTTAAGTGTTTCTAGAGACCATTTTGTCTTTTCAACATATATACAGATATCCTGCAATGTTAAATACATTGGTAAGCATACATGTGAATGAACATTTTGGGGACCACCTACACTAGAAAAAGTCAGAGATATGATAGCAATCACCATGACTGGCTATCTCATTACTCTCAGGGTACACATAGGATTTTGTTTCTGGGAGGTGTTCAAAAAACAGGTACTTCCTTATACAGTCTTTGAACAAGTTATCTAGTAGGTAAACCAGAATGTGGACTTTCAGCAGTGTTTGTTCTTTGATATGAATACTTTTACTACAGCTAAACCAATTCAGATTGCACAGCACCTGTTCTCCACGTTGCTCAGGGAGCAGCCTTGGAGACCTGCCATGCTAGTAAATGTCTTTCTGGAGTAAGCAGCAGTCTTGAGCCTGCAGAACCATTCACTTGAGTCTGCTTGAACTCAGTATGATGAAATATTAAAAAGCTGAGGGACGTTGGGATTTACTGAATCCAAAGAGAAAAACCCAAGCACAGAGACAAGAGCATATGCTGCATTGTGAATTTTGGAATTTGCCTCTCCTTAAGCCAAATAAAATGTAGTTCTCTACTTGCAACATAGGTTTTTGAGTCTCTATTTTCAGATACCAACCTCTGTTAAGAATTCTCAAACAGATGGGAATTAACCTTTAGTGTTGTGCCATCTTCTTGACACTCACAAGAATGTCTTTGCATATATAACACCTTCCTACAGGAAATACACAAATTTGTTAATAATGATACCACTGGGTACAATTCAGTTGCCCAGAGATAGCCCTTTATCATTAAATATCCCTGAGGTTTCTCACCAGGTCTTCAGCCATTTTTCCAGACAGGCACATGTTTTCTGAAAGCCTTGTGGGACACAGCTAGTACCATTGATGTCTCAAATGCCCTAAGGCATCTCAGCTGGCAAAGGAATAATCAATCTTCAGTTATTGCTGCAAAATCCATTATTGATCATCTGTCAGAATATGAGATACCACAAATCAATCTGTAGGTTAACAGCCCTTCATAAGTCATCTAAGGACAAGATATTTTATGAACAGCTGGTCCTTCTGTGAGGATTATGCCAAGCCTTCCTTTGCAGTCTTAAACTTGTGAGGCTTCTCCTTCATTTTTCAGCATCACTGAAAGTAAACCTTGCCATCAACTGCTACCGCTGAAAACAGATAACTGCAGTGCAAAGGTTCTGCATAGCTGAATTTCACTTCAGAACAAGTGACATATGCTGTGCATGCTGCACCATGATCCAGAAATTGTGATTTTGCTTGACAAAGTTGGAGCATTTGCCTGTGGATAAAATTGTCCCCTTTTGGGGGGGCATAAGCACCATTAAAGGACTGCTAGTAATCTATTGTTATTGACTGAAACTTTCCAGAAATAACAGAGAGGTAAGACACTTAACATGAGTACTGCCGTAAAAGTGCAGAGATGACAATGCGATAAAGAAATCAATGTCCTCAAACAAAAACAAACAAAGCATTCAGAATGGGTTTTAGTTATGTTCCATTTTCATAACCATGAATCAACATATTTCTAATATTGATTCTTACCTCATCGCTAAGCCTGCAGATTCTTGTTTTAACAGCAATTTTTAGCAGTTATATAAAATCCTAAATTCTTCACTGTCTAAAGTAGGCAGCAACATGTGCATGCTGGAATCTAGGCTTTGATATAATTTACTTTATTTTGTAGTGCTAACATTTTCATTTTAAAATGATCACATAGAAAAAGATGGCCCTTAACTAAGAGTGCATGCAATGCATGGTTTTGATGGAATGACAGAAACATCCAAGAAACAAAGAATATTCTATGAACACCTAGAGTGGTACCTTTGCAATGAAACCTGTACTGTCCTACCATCCATCCCTGCACTGGTAACTACTACTACAGCAGCTTGCTCTGTCACTGAGCCCCATGAACTCCCCAGTGCCTTGGGAGAGTGCATTTGGTTATGGTACAGGCAGCCTCCCTCATCCAGACCAAAGGGTCAATGCCTATTGGCTTTGCACTAGCTCCTGAATCATCAGTCCAGGGGCTGTGGAAAACTCAGCACTCTGGCCATGTACAGTTCAAATCAATGAATCAGCATGAAATTTCTCTCTGTGTTTTCCCATCCTACTTTGCTTTCTCCTGTTCAGTCCCTCTCCAGAAGCAGGTCCAGGGTTTTGCTCTCTGCAGCAAGTGACACACAGCTGACAGCAACACTCTCATTCAGCTTTTCTGTTCCCAGATGTTTCAGCTCCACAGCACATCTTTAATCTAAACTCATCACTCAGGAGATGTGTTGGGCCTCATTGTCTATCTTTGGATTTTTTGTAGACCTCAACCCTTCTGGGTGTTCAAATATCTTTCATGGAGAGTACTCCTTGGCATCTGCCAGCTCCATTCTCACAATCTGTTCTTACATGATTTAGAATGTTTTAGAAGCATAATCCCATTCCAATCAGCTAAAATTGACCTCATTTACTGTTACCAGCATTGCAGCAGCTGCTCCACAAAACAGTTCCTGATAGGAATCACCCAGAACCTCCTAGCTAAATGTGACTACTCCCTCACCTGCAGTTTACTTGCTTGCTTGTCAGGAGTCTGAATTTTCAGACATGGGAGAACAAGGAAAGCTTTCAGATAAGAATCCACAGCAATCCTATAAGCAGCAAACTCACTCTTCTACATGTGTTTTCTCCATGATAAGGCAAATAATTTGTGACAGAGAAGGAGTTCCTATATGACCTTGCAAGAAGTCATTCAGGTCCACAACATTGTATGAGTCATTGAAAACTGAAGTGTTATGAAATATAAGGAAAACTGATTCACAATGAAAATCATTGTTCTTTGGATCAGAAAGAGCTTGATCATAATCATACCTTCCTACTCGTATTGATATATAACCTGGCTAGGCAGGAGAAGGGTCTCCAGGTACAAAAGAGCCTGAGAACCTCAAAAACCCAAATCTATCTAAGGCCAGCTCATCACTGCTTCCCTCAGAGCAAGTCAGATGCAGTTTCAAAGAATGATTTATAATCTCCTTTTCCGTGATATCTGCACTTCTTTTTCTGCCTTTCATAGCTGTTTGAAGATCATCGCTGGACTGAAAAACATGTACATGTGTAACAGTCTTTTTTTGTCTCCACTGACCTGAATCAGTCCTTTCAATGACAGCACCAGTGTGTTAGTTTTGGACTCCAGTCTTTGCTCTGGGGAGAGTGGATAAACTAGAGTTGACTGTAGGAATCTCAAATCCATACAAAGGGACTGGGCCTGAGAGGGGACCACAGAATTTCCCTTCCTTTGTCTCTAGGATCTTTGCTTTGATCTTTTTCAGATTATTGGCAGTAGAAAGTTACTTCTGTTGGCTCCATGGGGACTCATGAAAGGGAACGTGCCCTGTTTATTCCACTTATTATGGGCTGGTAACCATAATGCAAAGCCATAATTAGCAACAATGATTAAAGTATCAGCAGACACAATTAAGGCTGAAATGGCTGGTGACTGAACTTTCCGTATATTATGCTGATCTGTCAAAATTAGACCACGCTGTTGTCCCAGTTCCATGGACAGAACTCACCAGGATTGCTAATCAAGACATTTGATAGGCCCTATATGCCCACACTATTTCTCTTTAATCCCTTGTTCCAGGAGTGACAGACTTATTAGCTGTTTTTAAAAGTGGAGGGAACATGTAGAAAGACCTATTTTTTAGGATGCATTATATATAAAACTATGAATGTCACCTGGCAGGCAACCTTTCCTTTCAAAAATACAGCTTTGCAAGCTAAAACGCAGCTGAGATGAAAGGCAACTTTACATAAAGGCAGTGCTGCTCCACCTGTCATTCTCTTTACTCTGAAAGTAATGAGTGCTGCACACCATCCAATATAAGGGAGAGAGAAAAAAAAGAAAATAAAAAGAGAGAAAGAGAGAGAGAATGAGAGAAAGAGAGAGAGAAAGAAAAAAGAAAGAGAAAGAAAGCAAGCAAGAAAGCAAGAAAGAGAAAGCAAGAAAGCAAGCAAGAAAGCAAGAAAGAAAGAAAGGAAAGGAAAGAAAGGAAAAAAAAAGAAATTTGCAAGTGAGAGAATCTCTTCTATTTGAGCTGAATTACTTGTGTGCTGCAAACCTGCCTCTGAAAATCATTGAACAATGGACCATGAGGATGGCCCATATGTTGAAGACCAAGCAGCTGCAGCCTGACCTCTGCAGGGCCGGTGCTTCCAGGGGCCTCAACACACATTTCCTGGTAAATCCACAACAGTAACAAGTCTTGGTGGTTTGTCATTCTTATACTTCAAAGCACAAGGATTGCCTTTATCAAATTTATTTGGCATCAGTTAATGCTTGCAAGCAACCTCTTGCTTGCTTGCTTGCTTGCACGCTTGTGTGCTTGCTTTCTTGCTTTCTCTTTCTTTTCTTCCTCAGCAGTCCAGATCCTGGAATTCATTTATTTGATGATCATTTTATATGATGAGTTAAATAATTCAAGGAATTAATATGTTACTCTGTACCATTTAAATTTACATAAAAGAAGCCTGTGTTCAGTTTAGTCCAGAAGGACTGTTATTCTATCTACTCCTTACAAAGTATATCTTCATTGTTTTTTCTCTTGCAGTGTTTGATTTCTTTTGTTTTCAAGTAGAGGCTAGAATTTTCACTACAGAGAAATTGTCATAGCTTTTTTTAATATTCGGAAATTTAACATGAAATGTAACGTTATCAGAGATTGTTTGACAAATACAAAATATACATTTAGCTCAATAATCAGGTTTAATTCAAGCTCCAGTGCATAGGACAATGTGCCATCAACGAATGCAGCACAGAGGTGTTTACTGTTCTCCACATTGTTCCTAAATATTTTCAGCTCTGAGGTAAAGCTTTCCATAAACCTTGTAAAGAAAAAACTTCTGAAGGATCTGACTTTCTATCCTGCTAAACACAAGAAGTGGTGGTGAGTCACTGCAAAGCTTTTCCAAACTTATCTGAACATGTCTGGTGTGGGAGTTGGGTTGGGAATGCATAGGCACAAGTGCACTCAAAGCGTATCCTGGGGTTTCTGGCTGCAATCTAGTTGGAAGGATCTTAAAGCAACTTTACTTGGGGCTGCCAAAGGTTTCATCAGGCAAAAATAAGCACATAGATTTGCAATCATTAAATAAGAAAAACCCACTGAAAGCGAAGCCACTTCAAGCACTCAATGTTTTGGAGCTTGCCTCATTTGTAAGTCTAGTGAGGAATCATAATAATACCAGAGCGTACAGTTCTCATCTCAGTTACAAAACTTGCCCATGACACAGCAGGAAAGAGGTTAGAGATTTTTGGCCCTATTTGCACCTTTGTAGCTCCCCAAAGGAAAGTGATGCTCCAGTGCCGCCTTGTGGCTTCCTCCTCCACAGAGAGGGTCATTACTGCCAGACATGGTGCCACTTCTACCTTGTGTTTGCTCTGTGGTATTGACTAATTCTATTTTTAAAATTTTTGTGGTGTTTTGTTTTTCTTTTTGGTAATATCATGAACACAAAGCTCTGGAAATGAGTTTGTGAATAGAGGCAATGCTTAGATCTGAATAACAGCTTTGGTCTACTCAGAGCTGCAGCTCACTGCAGGGCACCTGGATGGGGTTAGGCAGCTTCCTTGGCAAGAACCACTTTGACATGGTCAGTAGGGCAAGTGCAACTACACATTCTCAGACTTCTCTTCTCTCCAGCCACAGCACCTTCCCCAAGACTGTCAGCAGCCGCCTCCATTCACTCAGGATTGGTATTTCTCCTAAGTACAGACATCTGCACAGGCCATGAGAGGACAGAGAGGCATAGCCAGCCACCTTTGAACTAAAATGTAAGATACCACCTTGCACAGTCATGCTGAAGTGTCATAACAAAGCAACAGTACTTGGGATGAATGGGGACAGGCAGTCAGAACAAACACGCCCACTCTGTCCTTAGACATGGCCAAATTTTAGAACCATATTTTTGTTTACAAAGTCTCCTCACAAGCCACATTATTTTCCATGTTTAGCTGAAACTACAGCAGCACACAACACATCCCTGCTAGCTTGGGATAGCCCAGGGCAGAGTAGCTCCACGATGGGGCACTCTGCTGGCAACAGGAAGGGAAAGGGACACATATCCTTTCTTTGAAGACTATCATGTTGAACTCAGTTCAAGGATCATCTTCAGTCCTTTCCTAAACTAGAACTGAATAAAGACTTCTGAGCATTTCAAACTGTATGAGGCTTGGTCCTACTTTGCTTCTATTTCTCCAGGTACCAGGCAGAGCAAATCCAACTACTCAGACTCCTAGTAAAAATACTGGAAATATTGAACATTTCAGAAAAAAAGGACAAAAGGTCAGACATAATGTTATTCAGACTAAAGGGAACTTAATAAAGAGGAACCAAAGAGGTAATTGATGCCCTATCCCTGGAAACATATTCTAAATTTTGAACCATTTGTGTATGTGGTGTCATTATGTGTATTGCAACCAGACTTTTTTAAATGAACTTGGAAAAACCATCACTCTTTGATAAGGTCTGCTGGGAAGATGAGTTGGAGAACAACTGCTGCCATAAGCATTTTCAGGGACTTAATTTCCTCCTCTGGCAGCCAATCTAAAGTCCTGATTTAATTTCTTGTGTTTTGTCAAGGTTATAATTAGCTTTTAACTTGTGAAGACCTGCAAAGCTGAAGTAAGCAAGTTGTAGCTGGGACAACAGTTTTGCTGGATATCTCATATCAAATCCTCTCAGGGACCTTTCCTGTACAGTGTCTTATGGTAATTTTCCCTGTGATAAAAATAAACTACAAAGCAACAGTTAACCATTAAAACATCTAGATTTTCCTTTCAGTTTTCTACTTTGAAGAGTCTTTCCAACTTCCCAATGCAGATACAGCTTGATTTTAGATGCCAAGATCATAAAAACTGTCCCTTATCTCCTTTACTATTCATCAGCATTTGTAACCTCTCTGTCTACCTCCTAAACTCCGCACATATACTGTATTTTGAGCTGTGAATTTTGTACAAGTCATTTCCTGCAAACTGAGACAGACTCTGAGACGTGAAATTTGATTAAAACTGAAGTGGCTATGTTTGATGTCAATATGTTTATACATCAAACAAAACTGAAATGCTACCTTACTTTGGAAAATATATTCCAACTCAATTTACCAGGGAAATGTCACAGGTAAATATCACAGCACAACCTCTACAAATGTACTTTATTCTTTCAGTCACATATTTGAGATTAAGCATTATTTTGGGAAATGGTGCTTCAGAATAGTCTCTGTGTCTAGAAATTATACTTCTTGTAAACTAGTAATGATTTATTAGGTTATTCAGCTTTGCATTTATCTTACAATAGGATATATAATAGAATGATCTTCTCTGTGGTACATAACAAAAAATAAAACCCAGTTGCAGAGTATAGCTTGACTATTTAAAAAGTACATTCTAAGTTTAATAAAGCTCCATGTATTGACATTAACAACCCAAAATGTAATTAAAGAGATTAAAAAGGCCTTTTTTTCCTGCTTTCATTCTGACTTTTGGTGTATTTTTGCTGTTTGGTTATTTTGCCACAATTTTAAAGTGCCACCTCCGTCAGAGATCTTTCTCTAAACAACATTTAAGAACCCATTCTATCATCCTAATTGCAATAATTTCCAGTCCTGTAGGTATCCTGAAACAATGTGCTAGTATTATTCATGCAGTTCCAGGGTGAAAAATAGGAATAAAAATATCAAAACTCTTCTCACTTCTCTTTATGTTAACGCTGATGCTTCTAAACACTGTGAGTAAGGAATCTTGTTTTATTTCATATCTTAGCAGTATGAGAGGAGGCTGAGAAGAACACTGTCTTGGGACTTACGTGTTTCTGTCAGCTTATGTCACAACATTACATTTATTTTAATGAGGGGGTGTTACATTTCATGTCTGCCTGTAACAACTAGATTAAAACAAATGGAAAAAGACATGAAAGGCTGCAGATTCTAAAGCATTAGACATTTTTATACCTAATGAGACAACTCCATTAAATTAGGAATGATAATCTATTACAATAAAAAAGTTAAAGAGTTGCTTATTAAAAAATATTTTTATCTGCATTAATCAGTTATAAACCTAAGCCATATCAGTTAAAGGTAGACAGAAGTGTTTATTCCCCCTCAGAGTTTCCCCGAAGAATTTCCTCCAAATTTCCTGTCAGGGAAGATGCATAAATTCACACAGGGCAATAACATGCTCTAGTGTGGTAGTTTCTGTGCTGTTACCATTCCCTGTGTGAATGGCATGAAGAAATTTCAATACACTTGATATATTGCTAAGGTAGCTGCTGAACAATACAGTCCAGGAGTTTACCCTCTCATCATAACAGTGTGTACAGCTGGTTTTTGAGCAGAGGGTACTGCATGATGCCATTCATTATGTGTTATACTTTGTTAAAACCCTCCAGTGTTGGCAATTCTTGACTTACAATGTCTCTTTCTATCCTCCCACAGCAAGGACCAAAACAAGACAGCTGCCTGCTACTGACTTTTAACTCAAACAAACTGAACAGGGTTGCAGGCTCACATAGTCGCCTTTACTTCTGTCTCCCAGAAGTGAGAGACATCTGTTTCCTAGGGACTGTCTTTATCCCCAGATAGGAAAAGCGTTTAAAAAAAAAATAAATCCAAAAACAACCAACCAAGCAAAGAAAAACAAACAAAAAAACCCAAACATCCAAAATCAAACAAAAAACACCTTTGTTGTTGGCTATGTAACAGAATGACAGACAGAATAAAAGCATGAGGAACAGGACATTGCTCCAGCTTAGCCTTTGCCCTTAATTTAGGGGCTAAAAGAATCAGCTCACAATTTATCTGTGGGATAAACAAATGCTAAATAACAATTTTAAATTAAATACCGCCTACACCATCATCCTTATGCCTTAAAGTGACATACTAAAGTTGTTTCTACCGTTGAAAAAAAGATACTGCTTTGAATTTAGGTAAAGGATACAGAAAAATAATTTCCATTTAATCCTCTATCACCTTTTGCTTCATTCTGTATTTCATAATTTATTTTTGCCTTATGAATATTATTTTTTTATAAGCAAGGCAATTAACTCTTCACCTGGTCAAGTAAAGTTGCATGCATATGTATCACTCAGGATTTTTATATTGCTAAATGAGCCATTCAACATTTTTCAAACAACCCAATTAAAATATTTTCTTTATTGAAATGTCTTTTTTTTTATTTGCTTTAAAAATCTGCTACCTGTACACCACATGTTTATGGAAAAACAGTGAGGGATTCCAGTATAAACAAGACATGTGACTCTAACCTTTCATCCTTCACTTTCATCTCTCTCTGTGATAATTTTCCATTAAAATTGTAATAAAATCTCTCTGCTCTTCATCACAAACTCGAATACCACATAGTTCTCTTTCAATCTAATCATATTGCTTATTCTTTTAAAAAAGAATATTTACATTATATGATGCCTTTTAATATGTCAAATAGTTCTTCTGTTCTACTGCAAACTTCTGTAAACTGTCATCTGTATGTATTTCTACAAGAGTGTCAGGCATCATGTCATAGGTGTCTCTTTCATAACTGCCTTAAGAGAACTAGATACATAGGTACATCATGGGTGGAGCTATACATGCCACCCAGCTCTATTAACCTGGTGTTGTTAAGACTATTAGTACTGTTGCCTGAATAAGTCCTCTAGTTAATCTTTCTAAGTCTTGTTCCAAGTCTCAAACCAGAACGACAACATTAGGAAGCTAGGAAAAAACCCCCAACCTTTACTTCTAGGCATAGAATTTCCCACCCAACAGTGCCCACACTTTCTGAGCATAAGGTCTGGGATAGGTACAATTCATTAAATTTGACATACTTTATTGATTTTGCAGGCATATGTCCATTTTTGTACCCATGCTACAGCTTGAGATACATCCCACTGTGTGTTGCAGGACATGGCACAAATGGATGTTGGTGATGTAAAGGAAAGAACAATTTATTTTTTTATCAGAATAACTAATGCACTCTCTCAAAGAAGCTTCCAGCTGCTCTGTTCATGATGTTTTACCCTTAGGAAGGATTCTGCTCCAACTTGCATTTTAAACTTGCACAAACCCATTAATGTTTAATTAATTGATAAAATAAGTTATCAGTGGGAACATTTTCTTTGAAGTTTCCCTTGATTTCTAAACTTGAATTTCCAGTAGCTATGGCATTTAAATGCCAAGTTTGCACACTCAGTCAGGATATATATTTTGGTTTAAAAAAAAAGCAAACTAGTAATAGTGTAATGTTTCTTACTTACATGACCCCTATGACTCTCACAGACACATTAGTTTCTCTACATTTTCCCTGAAGAAAATAAAAACGATTTAGTCTCTCACAGGCATGAATCAGTGCAGGGCCTCCTTCAAAGTCTAGTCAGGATGACACGCAAGATCCACAGTGTATGTCACCTCAGTCTGCAGAGACACAGAAATAACTGCGCTGGTAGAAAGCCAAGTCAGCTACTCACTAAGCAAAATCTGCCAATTTTATCATTCCTTTTTTCTCTCACTTCCTTTATTCAACCCCCATCTTTCACTGTGTCTTGTGATTCCCCAACCAATTAACTGCTGAGATTGGATATTGCTACATTTTTACTACATTTGTGCAGTGAATTCTTCTGTAAAACAAAGTGTTTGAACTGTTTAAGTCTATTGCAACAAGGAAGTACACGAATAAGATGTACAGTAACTGACTGAAGCAGCAGAAAGCACACATGCTACCTTCAGAAAGTAGAACTGGTTTACTATCCATGCACAGATTTGAGGCATCACACAACTTAGGGAAAATTTTCTTAAGGTGACATCCCAGTTACTCAGATTTCAAATAAGAAGTATGTTGTTTTCATAGCTGTTTCCTTCCTAGCAGACTACCATTAGGAAATGTCCCTGACACGTGTTATTCTGAAGGTTTGGCTTAAGCATGGTCTATCCCTTGTGAGCTGACACATGAATATTCATGTTTCCTTAAGGATGGAAGCCACACCAGCAGTTTTCCAAAACACATTTCTTGGACTGGCTCTCAAGAGTAGAGCTCCATGGAGACTAAGCCATAACATGGCATTCACTCTCTACCAAGTGTGGGAGAACTGTCCAGCTTCCTGCTATCCCCCATCTCCAGATGCTGCACATATCAGCAGCACTGTCAGGAGTTTGCCTGTTCTCTGCTTGGAAGTAACACACAGCTCTGGGTGATATCCACTGCCAGCTGTACTCTCCCCACTCCAGCACTCCTGGAACAAGACACTGAGGGTTCCAGCTTGCTGGGGAAGAAGCCTGTTCCACTCCAAAGGACAGATAAAGAAGTCCCTGGGCATTGCACTGGATGGTGGGGGTTTTCTTTTCTTTTGTTTTTTCTTTTTTAGCCTGGCAAAGAATAGTTTACCAGTGGAAATCAACCAAGTGGTTCAGGCACTCATGGAACATTATGAACAGTTGTGACACCACAAAATTCAAAGCAGATATTAGTCATTTACTAGGACCATTTTAAGATGGCAGAAATATATGTTTAGACTATCTAGAGTTTAGTCAGTTTAGGCTACTTGCTTCTGTAGAAAATTATGTATTACTCTTTAGACATATGTGAAACAAAAGCACAAGTACATTTATATTTATAACTTAGTGAAGTGGTTGGGTGTAATCGGTGACTACTTTCATCACTGTGTTTTGAGCACAGTCTTTTTAACTCCTTTGCAAAAGCACAAAGTTGACTCTCATAACCCACTGTAACTCTTCTGACCAAAACCTCTAAAGATACTTTTGCAACAAGGTCAGAGCTCAAATGCATCCATAGCAGTGTGACAGCCAGAATGATAAACATATTTTATGGCATCAAGTCTTTCTTCATTCTCCATGACACATTTCTCCCTTGTACTCCTGTGATGGTTTGATCCAAAGGCTTCCATCACCTCTGCCCCTCTTTGAAGGGGTTTCAATCTTAATCATGTTTCTCCACCTTATGTTCATACTATTCAAAAAATTAGTTCAATTTTATCTATATGATACATACTATGAGATGGACTTCTTAACTCCAATTTGTCTCATATGTGAAGTAAAAATGTTGTATTATTTTTCTGACATCTTCTCATGCTTTTGAAAGGAATTCAGAAGGCAGTAAAAAAAATGGTGAAACTTTCATGGCATTTAGTTTCTGTTTATTAAAGTCTCTGAGTCTTCTTGTGCGACCAGAGATTGCACATTGGGTCCATCCATGGCATTCCCAACTTCAGCTTTGGCACAGCTCCAGATTTGCTCAGGTACCATGAAGAGATTGAGAAGGCAGAGAAGGACAGGCAAGCAGGCAGGAGGCAAGGGTGTTGATTAGATAAAATCTGTGCATATCTGTATTGGAGGCCTTCTTTAAGTATATCACACAATAGAGCAGCCATTAATTTCTAAATGAAAGCTCACATTTAACCTGGACAGATTTTTATGATATATATCTGTCCTTTCATTTTACTGAATACATGCTTTGGTTTAAAAATTAAAATATATTCTAAAGTTTCTAGTCTACTATGTTTTATACTTTAACACAATGTGGAAGAAAACCTGGCTGAGGGAGAAGTACAGGAATGACTCTTTTAATACTTCTTTGTGCTGTTGATGTTGAAGAGCCCAAGTATAATTTCTTTTCTTTCTGCTAAGTGCTTTTACATTTACAAGGACACATTTCTTAGCACACTCAAACCTCACAATACCTGCCTTGTCACTCCATCAACAACTTCCTGCTGCACCACAATGCTGAACTTTGACCTGCAGAGATTAGCTCACCCTAAAGAAAAGGGTAAAGGGTAGTTTGGTCTCCCAGCCCTTTTGATTTAGTCTTTTCTTTGCAGACTTTCAGGTGGATTACCAGAAGATGTAGAGTCTGCTATGTTGGTGACTTTCTGTATTTCATATTTGTTCTTTCCTCCAACAAGAGTATTTAAACGATATCTTTTGGAATGTGAAAAATGTTGTTGGATTGTAACTGATGAGGCGATACCAGAAGATAATCAGCTGTTGTGGAAGCTAAATAATTTGTTAAACTGATCTCAAAACTACAAGGGCAGTACTGTAGATTCTGAACATACATAGTCAAAAGATGCCAGCATGACTGAGGACCTTAAATGCAACAAAACAACTTTTAAAAAAGATAGTATATAAGAAGCCTTCTATTTCTCTGCCTTTTGTCTAATACTGCCATCCATTCAGATACCAGTTATTCCCTACTGGCTACAATACCACATACTTTGATGTTCGCAGGTACTGAACAAAAGGATTGTACTTACCATCAGCAGTGGCACATACTTTGATGTAAGGATTTTGCCTAAACCTGCACAAAACCATAACAGAGTAGCACAAAATTAAGGAACAACATTCTTTAATATCATTAAAGTGTTTAATGTAATTGAAGTCTTTAATGTTGTCTGAGGCTCTTTGGATTCCAAGTGTGTGTGTGTGTGTGTGTGTGTGTGTGTGTGTGTATATACATATATATATATATATATATATATATAATTAGACCCAGCATTTCTGAATGACTTTTAAATAAACATTGTAGGTGCTATCTATATGCATTTACCTAAGTGTAAACATATTTCCTTGATTTAAAGTTAAATAATACTGAACCTTGACTGGTGCAGCACAAGTATATGCAGGTTTGGGGTTTTTTTTAATTGCTACTAGGGTTACAAGTATGGAAAAAAATAGGGTTTATTCCTCAATAGGAACACAGAAGGCAATAGGTTATATGGTCATACCAGACATCTGTAGGAGAATCCAACACAATGCCTACAGAATCCAACCCCAATCACACTGCACAAATGAACCCCCTGTCTGAAGCATGATTTAATTTCTATAGATTTTTCTAAATAGCAAAAGCACAAGATGCTCCCAAACTCATGTATATTACAATGCCTATATACTTCTTCTGGATATCCTCAAACTGATATACCTTCCTCCTAAACTTGATAGAATACTATTTAGTGATCTCTTAGCCCAATACTTGCACATGGAGTTCACCTTTGCATCCACTTCTGTTCAACTATTCTCATCTAATTATTCATTCAGTGCTGTAGGTTGGAAGTCTCTGCAGATTTGAAAGTTACAAAGCACCAAACACATCCTTTTGGCCACTTGCCCTTTTAATGCCAGTTGTGAATTGATTATCTCCATCCGACCTCTATAAGAACCCTGCAGGTGTGAGCCATGGCAGCAGACAATGGAGATGAATAACTCCCAGTTTCTCAGGTGACTTCTCACATGTCATAGACAGACAACACTATTTATCACATCTATTAATCTGCATTGCATTTTTTCAGCAGTTTTACTGTGTATCAGCAAAATGCACAGTTTTAGGAGGCATTTGGGCCTCTAAGTATTTGCCAATTAATTACAATATGTGAGTACCATACTGTGGTCTGAATTCAAACATCTGCTCTGTGTTCTAGATATTCTCAAAACTGTGTATTTTTAGATTGTGTTTTCATCCACCTAAGCAAAAGCAATGCCATACAAGGACTCACATGCTTTCTAGACTTGGGTATTCAGCTTTCTGTCAGGACAAACATACAAATGTCCTCAGTATCTGTGTGTGGGAGCTGAACCTTTCATTGAACACACACTTCCCTTTAATGAGGTTCTGAACCAGCTGATTTGACAAAGCTAAATGTTAAGTTTCGTCTACACAAATAAAGCATTTTGCATTTTATTTTAGCTACAGTATTGTCCAGCGACTAGATGTGAATAGCTGTTATAATAAGCCATTATTTATGCAGAGCCTATTTAAAGTTTATCTTGTGCAGAACACCAGAGCAGAGGGCTGCATGTGCTTTGTTTCACTGAAGCTTTTAAGTTGCTCAGTGAACTGTGATCTTTAAAGAAGCCTGACTTTGATAGCTTTATGTCCTATCATATTCTCATCAAAACCAGTACTAAGCAAGGATCCCATTACTGTTCAAATAACTTCGTTAATGAATTATAAGCAATATGAGTGACATGGCTGTATCCTGTCATTTTTTCCTACTCTTTAAAGCTCAGTCTTAATTCTTTCTCCTGAAGCCCATCTGCAACTCCAAAGCCTTTGGCTAGGGAAGGGCTCCAAAGGGATACCCCAATTTAAGAATCGCTCATGTTCATCCACATTTTTAAAGGATTCAGTCTCTGGATGACAGTGATAGCACTTCATACTTGTATTTGTAAAATTGTCTATTATACTTTTTTTGCAAGCTGTGCAGTTCCTAAATGCAAGTGGACTTTCAGAATGTTAAATTTTCTAGAAGGCAGCAGGATGAGATGGATTCTAGACCTGCCTTGGTGTCCAACTGGTCTTGTAAGGGCCTTTGATTCATTTGTATATAAAGGGTTGAAAGCAGTACCAAGAAATACCAGGATGTGTATGTGTGTGTGAAGGGGAGAAGGGAGGATATAAAACTCCATAGAACATATTTAAACTGCAGGGTTAATAACAAAACCAAGAACGATGCATCTGAGAATAAGATTGTATAAAGGAAAAAAAACAACATAAAAAATAAGGTTCTTTTTGGTCTAACATGGGTTTTTAGGTGACAGAAAGAAACTTGGAAAGATCATAATAATCACAGTGAGTTCTCTGACAAGCATCTATGGCTTTGTGAAACAGGCCACTTCTCACCAATAAAAATCTGCTATTATTTATCATCATGTGAAGGGCTCCATACTGTTTAAATGCAGTAATTATCAAAAGTACAATCCTAAGATGGAGTTCCGTAGTGTCTGTTAGGTGGTAGTGCAGAGTCCAGGCATGGCTTTTCACTCTCCAGCAGCCAAAGGAAGCAGGAAAACAGACGGTGGGACATGTATTCTCTAGTGTTCAGCAAAAGGGAAATTAGCACATCCAGTCACAACCAACACATTTTATTTGTAATTTCAGAATTTAACTGTGCATTTTTATCTCTGAGTTTGGTGATCTTCAGTGTTGGAGGCCTTCCAACAGATCCCCTACAAGAAGTCTGTTCTCATAAAGCTTCAAAACAATGCTGAAAGAGTAGTTTAAAAATACTAAGCCCAGAGAGTCCCCTCTAGAACAAATACAGAGGTTTTTCACCGGTCTCATTCTTGTTGCCCAATTCAGTTGCAAATTTCAGTCTACTATAGAGTTATAATAAACTGAGTTATCATTTATCCTACACATTTCTTGCTCTAGCTCTCTCTTCACCAAGTTGAAATTACTTTGGATACTTTTAATAAACAAAATTGTCCTAGGTGCAAACACTCCACTGAGAAATTAACACACCAGAGTTAGTGAGAGGAGAAGGAGAGATTTGAGAGTATGTGATGAAGAGTGAAAAGTTAGTGAGAACAAGGATCTATATTAAAATGCAATCCCAAAGACAGATGTGAAACTCAGCAGAACAAAAATAACTAGTTTGACCACATTACTGCAAGTAAGTGCAGGTCACCTTCTAATCTTTCTATCACTTGGCTAAATTGTGTGGCTTTCCCTTTAATGGAATATTAATCTAGTTTAGTTGTAATTTGCAAAACCAGTCACCACTTAAATGACAAACACTGAAGATGACTCTCAAAAAGTTTGCATTTGACGTTCTAATTATGACAATGAACTTGCACAGCTCTCCCTAATGATGGCTGTAACAAGGTTTATTCAAGAAGGTTTTAGAGAAAACGTTAACAGGCAACATATGCACACCATCAACCATGTGCACACTCACAGGTATAGCCTGCAGGTCATTTGGAACATCGGGTTTGTTTTTTAACTTATATCTAAAACACTTGTAACCTGTTGGCTGCCCTAGCAGCTGAACTAGCCTAGCCTGGGCTGTGCTTTGTTCCCATGTTCTCCAGTGTGCCACGTGGCGATATCAGTAGCACTGCCCAGCCAAACCTGAGGAGTGCTGGACACCAAATATATATTCAGATAATTTTCTAAGTTGCAAGAGCCCAGCACAAGCTCCCTACCTCTTTTTTATTTATTTTATTTTTTTTTATTTTTCCCAGTGAGAGCATACTGAATGCTCTCTTAGCAATGATTTTTGTGGCTTAAAATCATTATACATTAGTCTGTGGAACTTAATACTTACTATTTAATAGTATGCATTTCTATTATTTACTTCTTGCCTTCTCACCACAGTTTGTCAACAGTGACCCCATTCGTAAAAGAGTGCTGTAGACATTAATTTTAATAGCACATCTCTTACACATTACATAACCTACATTATTTGCAGCCATGTCCCATGAAATTAACTGCCTGAATAATTGCAATATTGCATGGAATCATTAAAGTTCAGTTTAAATCAGTTCAATCAATGCATGGTTTCACTGAGAGAAGTGAAATATTAGTCCAAGACCTGAAGTCTTTGAAGAAATTTGTCAGCCACTCCCATGCCTTGTGTCCAGTAAAAATTTATTTTTTTTTTTAATTTGAACACTAATATTTGCCAGTAGCTTTGGGAAATTAAAATCCAGATTGCCTACCATGCTTCAGATATATTCCTGCAGACACACTCTTCAATATTGTAGTCCAGAAGGTACTGAACACCATCTTACCCTACTTTATGTATCTTCATGTGTCTAGATACCAGAGAGATATAAACAGTGGTGAAAACAGACTGTATGTTCAAAGCTCCAGTCCTATCTATAATTTTTTGTTACATATGTTAAAAATTCAGAAGTAGTTACAGCTCACTGCCAGGTTTCTTCAGCTTAAAAATAAAGATCAATGGCAAGTGGTATAGGAGGAAGAGAGGAAAGGAGAAAGGAAGGTCTGTACAGTGGATCAGATTAGGATTATTTCTGTATTCAGTCTTCCTATTGGCAAGTAATTACAGATAACTAGGAAGATTTCCACAATCAAAGATTTAAAATTTTCTCCATATAAAGTATGGGAGACTTTGCTCAAATATGTTCATTAACTCATAGGTGATGGCTGTTAGTAGGGAAAAAAGGGGATAAACTCTTGGCACATGCACATTTTAATCATATGAAGGTATTTGAATCCACCACCTCCAAGCATGCCTCATGGCACACAACAAGCATGTGCAGTGAGGGAAGCTCTGTTCTTGTTCCAAAGTCCATGGCTTAGGCCCCTGTACACTGAAGATGTAGGAGTGTGGTAAGAACAGAAGAACAAACAAAATTCCCATAAAAGTTTATTACACACCCTGTTTTGGCTACAGTGAACTTTGGTAAAGGGTGATAGTAATAACCTGTTCCTTGGGCTGTGCTGTACTTCCACATTTACTCACCTCACTTTTTCCTCCTTCCTCACTGGAAATGCTCCAGTAAGTGCAATGAAAGATGTTGAGCCCTTTTAAGAGCAATGAGTTACTCTTATCTAATGTGAAGACAACAAGAATTAACTCAAGCTACTCACTCAGCTATAAAGTGAGAAAAACTGAATCATAGGAGTTGCTGGCAAATACTAAACATTTATAGAATGCTACAAATTTCCATGATGCATTTCCCAGAGAGCTGACATAGTGCAGCTTTGCAGTGGGATTGGGAAGGGTTGGTTGAGTGGGCAGCAGTACAGTGCAGCTGGGTGCTAGTGCTGTCAGAGAAACTTCTGCTGATAAACATTTGTGCCTATCATACCAAAGGGCAAAAGGCTTCAGGATACCATGCTCTCTAGTCTGCTGCTTTGTAGTCCTTTCCAAAATCTCTCAGCCTGAAGAACTATAGCTAGATCTGCAGAGAAGAATACAGACATTTTATAGTTATTGTTCCTAAGAACAAGTTAAAATTCCACAAAGCCTGAGATGCACACCGACATTCAGCTTTGAGAGAACTGAACTTAACCTAGATTTTCTCTAGGTTTAAAGGGAGTGTGCTGGTGATGTCTGACTCTAGGTAGCTAAAACTTACAGGAAGAAGCAAGAAAGGATACAGTTTAAAGGGGAAAATAATAACTATTCTTATGATATATTAGATTTAGTCATTTCTACCGAACAAACGAATCTACTATTTTGCACAGTTCCACAGTTTAATTGAAATTATTCATGTAAAAAAACATTTCTCAAAAAAGTTTATTCTTCATGCTCCTTAAATAAGTTGTGGTAACACACAGTACCCTCTCAAGAATAAATGGCATATTGTTAATACAGACTGGCATGATAAGAATAATGCTCTCATTTTCATTAGTGACTCTTATTCTACCAAAAGACAATAGATTGTTGTAACTATATTAACAAAGCATGATTTGAAGGGAGATATCTTTTTTTAAGATAACTCATATAACTGGAAGAAAAAAAAGACAACCAACTAAACAGGTATAATTCAGGCAAAACTGCAACCTTCAGTTTAGCACAGATTATTAAAAAAAACCCCAAACCTGCACTGAGCTTAACTAGGTTATGGTAGTGAGCTAGACAATCTGAAAGAAAAAATGCTGACATCCATAGAGAATAGGGGAGTTTAAGACAAGATCAAAGAGAGGAGAAAGAGAAAAAAATAATGATCTTCAGTGGAACCTTGAAGTGTTGTGGGCTGTGGGCATACAGGGCATGAAACCATAACAGGAAGGCTCCTCTGTGAATCTCCTCTGTGATTTTGAATCTGATCTGAATAATGATTTTTATTTCCTAGATTCATATAAGTAAGTTGCCTCATGTCTTCAACCAGGATCAGAAGCAGTTAAGAGATGCTGTGTATTATCTGAATAATGCAAGATTTTATGTCACAGAATTTATAATATTAATTATCTCAATGTTTCCTGCTGGAGAAAAGCCTGATCAAATAAAATCAAATTTGCTGATAAATGCTCTATTTGTTAAAAAATACTAAAACCAGTCAAATATCAAAAGCAATATAAAACTGGGTGATCCTGGAGATTGATGTATCAATGTCAATGGTTGACTGTATTACAGCCAGATGGTTATTTCACAGTATCTCAGTGATACAATATCTCAGCCTGCATGATATTCACTATTGGGCAAATACTGGTATGGAATTTACAGTGAGTACCTAACTCAGGTAGTTAGAACCAAACCTAGGCATGGCAACAGCAGGCTGCATTCACTACAGTTATCTTAGCCTTATATTCCAGTAAAACCTGTGAAGTATTACCTTGTCTAGGAAACATTTGGATGAATTCTTTTTCCCCTCTTAAAACAATGTTAATAAAAAACAAGCTTTCCAAAAATAGCTAGTGAGAGACAGTCCTCAGTGACCCTAAAAGCAAAAGAATAGGAGCAATATTTAGCTGCCAGTTCTTGAGTCATAGGGAAGTCACAGCAAATGTTACAATGATAACAATCTAACTGTGCAGGGAAGGATGGAATGGTATCTCTCTCAATAGTTGTGAGTTCAGGAAATCCCTACTCTCTGAGATGAAACATCATCTCTTGCTGAACTACAAAGCCAGTTTCCCAGTACAGTGCCGGACATACTATACAAAGATATCCTGTGGAAGCAGGATGAGCCTGGAAGAAATGGAGTGGACATTAAGTCTGATTGACTTCACCTTGGAGTTCCCATTACCAAATATTGCAGTTCAGAGAACGTTTCTAATGTGCTGCATGGGAACAACCAGTACTCAAAACAGGATTTAGGGAATGATCTAATTAATATGAATGTAATAGAGAATATTTCTTCTGGTGTACCAGCAAGGATTTAGAAACTGATGCTACTTACCATTACCTTCATATGAAGTATATTTTTACCAGGTATTTAAACCTGAATACATAAATAGAACACATTTAGATCTCAGATACTCACTTTCAGAAAGTGAATCTGAAAACATGGTATTCCTGATGTCCTAAAAATAAAAACTGACATTTAACATCCCCCCCCAACTTCCCCCCCCATCCCCAGGAGATTGTTACAGACTTATAGATTCAATATCTCCACACACGGGTAATT
>JAWWLZ010000082.1:125029315-125095015 GCA_035041345.1 Poliocrania exsul
GTTTTCAAATAGGTAATAACATGACACTATTATTCTTTACATTGCATAAATTTGTGCTCTGATACCCCATATTTTTAAAGTGATTTTCCAGATGAGTGCAATGGGATGAAATCAACATCAGCAGGATTTCAGTATGGATTCACTGTCATGCAATAAATAGGAAAAAAAAACCTGTTGAGTTTTAAATAATGGTATTAGTTGCTTAATGAAAGCAGGTTAATTGGCTATTTTATTTGTGGTTTGGGTGATCTTTTTCAGTTTTCATTTATATAGAAATTTTTCTGTGAGAAAAACCAATCCTGAAATAAAGCTTTTGTATTCTTTGCAGACCTCAGTCTGCTGTGATGGTGACAATTTGAAGGTGAAGCACAGAGGAATTTTCTTCTAAAACCCCTTTCTGTAAAGTATTTTCATAATTATATTAACACTTGCTTTACTGTTAATATAATTTTAGTGTTAATATAATGTTTAGTCCTTGCTTTAAGGAACATGTTTTTTTTTACCTGACATCGTGTCTACACTGAGAACCAGCCAAGTAAAGTGGCTGCAAAGTGCCATCTGCTGCCTCCAGGGGAAATAACTGAGGCTGAGCAGATGCACTATGACTGTAAGAGCAAAAGATGTTCTGGCATCCGATCACTACAGGAAAGATTAGAAACTTGGGAGTAGAAAATAGCATTTTCTTCCTTAATTTTTAGAATCATAGAATCCTTTAGGTTGGAAAAGACCTACAGGTTCATGAAGTTCAACCTTTGACTGAAAACCACCTTGTCGATTGGACCACAGGTAGCACCAAATGCTGTGTCCAGCTGTTTCTGGAACACTTCAAGGGATGGTGACTCCCTGGTCAGCCCATTCCAATGCTTAACTGTCCTTTCTGTGAAGAAATTCATCCTGATGTCCAACCTGAACCTCTTCTGGTGCAGCTCGAGGCCATTTTTTCTTGTCCCGTTGCTTGTTGCATGATAGAAGAGGCCAACACCCACCTGGCTACAACCTCCTTTCAGGTAGCTGTAGAGAGTGATAAGGTCCCCCTGACTCTCCTTTTCTCCAGGCTAAACAACCCCACTTCCCGCAGCCACTCCTCACAGGACTTACTCTTCAGATCCTTCACCAGCTCCGTTGCCCTTCTCTGGACTTGATCCAGCATGTCAATGTCCTTCCTGAATTGAGGGACTCACAATGGACACAGCATTCAAGGTGCCTCACCAGTGCTCAGTACAGAGGGACAATTACTACTCTGGTCCTGCTGACCACACTATATATAATACAAGCCATGACACCATTGGCCTTCTTAGACACCTGGACACACTGCTGGCTCATGTTCAGTTGCTGTCGACCAGCACCCTCGGGTCCTTTTCCACTGGGCAGATTTCCAGCCACTCTTTCCTAAGTCTGTAGGGTTGCATGGGGTCATTGTCACACAAGTGCAGGATGCAGCACTTCATCTTGTTGAAACTCATACAAATGACCTCAGGCCACTGATCCCACCTGTCCAGATATCCTTCTGCAGAGCCTTCCTATCTCCCAGCAGATCTACACTCCTGCCCAACTTGGTGTCATCTATGAACTTACTGAGGGTGCACTTCATCCCCTCATCCAGATCATCAACAAAATTATTAAACAGTTCCAATACCAAGCCTTGCCTTTGCAGCAGCAGTAAGTTATTTTCCATTTGGAGAAACATACTTCAGCACCACTGACATTTTTCATAGAATACATCATCTGGTACATCATGCCTATAGCTTTAAGAAAAGTTAATGCATATATTTAGCTCTATTTTATATGTATGTACACACCTAGATCATCCACTGTGTTTCCTTTTTGGCCTTGGCATACTGGAAATAATTTCATATTCACTTCCTTAAGTTGAATTTAAATCAGTTGTCAGTAATTAAAATTAGGGATATAAAACTAGTTTCCACATCTGTTTCCTTATTCTTTTTGCTCTAAAACCCCTTTCCTCTAACGGCTTTCAGACCCCATTTTTACACATCAAGGAAAAAACCTTAGCTTGTATCCCCTTGAATTCTAAAGGAGTTATCCTGGTACAGCTGTACCATTTGGACACTACATCTATCTGCAGGGGGTTTTGCTGCTCTATTCCTGCTAGTGTACTGACATCCTAAATCTGTCTAAAAATACTTTTCTTTTCAATCTTGGATGAATTGGTATCTCCTAAAATAGAAGATGTATTGCCTGAAGATTTTTTGAAGGCTGGGTGACATAGCGCTAAACCACTGCAGTTACAGTGGTCTTTCCCAGCTTCTGGAAAGCTGGAGGTCTTTCCAATTCCTAAAGATGATAGTGAGAAGGGGATGCAAAAGCAGAAACAGAGGCAATGTTTCTTGGTGCATCACTGCAGGACCTAACAAAGGAATCTTAGGACTCCAAATTAGATATAAATATGTTGAAACAGACAAATCCACAGAATTTGTCTACTTGTGTTTTACCAAAAGACTTGGTTTTAGTGGCTTTAAACATATTACATCTCAAAGAGATATGGTTGACAATTACTTCCTAACAGGAGTGCATTTATCATGGGCCTACAGGATCTGGGGAGGACTGAATGTATGGAACAAATTAATAAGAAAATATTTTTCTCACATGCAGAGAATAATCAGCTATTGCTGAGATCTTGCTCCAAAATTTTGTGACATTCATAAATAATGGATTACTTTTCTTACAGGAGGATATGTATACTCAGTTGGAAGGAACATGGGATGGCCCACATAATAAAAGTTTAAAGTCTTGAATATGTTGGGTGGGCGGTTCCAAAAACATACTTCACACACTGCATACTTTCTTGAAAAATGGGCCAAATGCAGAAAATAAAATAATTATGTTCTCCAAATTACATCTGTTGTCTTTCTGCATCCCAGCTGAATTCAATCAAGAGTTCACATCCTGTAAAAGACAAAGCTACTTATGCTGCACATGATGTGCCAAATACTTCTTGTCATGGTATAGGGACTTGGGACACCACTGTCAGTCAGTCCAGCTTATTTTTCCCACAGCATTTGAACTGAATCTGATCTACCTCATTTTGGAAGCAGATGCTCAGTCATTTACTGTATTTTAGCTGAGTTTCAGTATTTGCACACTGAAAGGGCTGTAGCTTCCAACTGAGGATACAATAATATTTTAAGTCATTTGGTCTATGTTAACTTGTAATCACACTTCCAACTAAATGGAACAGGATATACAATAGATAAGTCCCATGAGAGAAAATGTTTGAATTTTGGATGTTGCTGCATCAAATCACAGAATTACAGCATTATCTGTCTGATGCACACTATTGATGGAGACCTTACAGCAAATAAAAGATAAAATTCAGTCTGTGACCTCTTTAGGAGCTGAACTGTGTTGATTTCAACAGCACTACCACTCTGTTTTCTTATATGTCTTTATGTACTCAACATTTCTCTCAATAGCCTAGATTGAGAAGTATATTTAATGTGATTAAAGTTTACAACAGGGAGTAAAGGAAAAAATAATTAATATTTCTGTATCATGTTTAATCTTAAAACAAGTTGGAGGATTTTTTTCTTGGCTAAAAGAATGAAGGTAAGAACGATCTCAACTGACAGATGATTTTTATTTGACTTACGGCAAAAGAAAAAAACCCTGTTTTAATTGATACAAGATTTAGAAATTACTGAAGTTGCAACATGAACTACAAACATCAGTGAAGTGTAAAGATATTTTTCTTCTTATCTACAGGGTGTTACGGCTGTAAAACACTTTGCAGCTCTTGACACATGAAGAACTTTCTCCTAATACCTGATAAGCCAAGTCACTTATCTCCATAACTCTTTGCCTAAAAGTTCCTAGCATGTTGATAGATACAGAGAATTGTTCATTACTCTATTGGTAGACACCACAAGAAGTGGTTGTTTTGTCAAAATTAATAAATGGACTACAAATAAAACTGCAAGTCAGAGAATTATCTGAGAAAACATAGATATTTTGAAATATATTGTTAGAACTTGGAGAACAATATACTTAATGACTGTCTTTTTTGCCATTTTCAGGCCTCTCTTGTGTAGGATCAAAATTAATCTCTGAAAGGCTACTTACTTTATTCAAAGTGACAAAAATATCTGATTTACCTCAATATGTACCTTCAAATATTGTGTATCAACAAGGGTGCACATAACTTAGCCTGTGGCCCTGGTGGTTTTGAAAACTCAAGACAATTGTAAATAAGAATTTCTAAAAAAATGTAATTTACAGACAAACCAAAGCAACCAGTGCCACTGTCTTTCCATTCCCAGGGTCAAAACCATACCACCTTCTAGCATCTCAAAGGCTTGGCAAGCTGCTTGACTTCTACAGCCTTTTAGAAGAGTTAGGGATGTAACCAGGAGCAATATGTTTACTTGGTTTAAGATAAAGATATATACTTCTCATGTATGTGTCTAACTTCTTCAGTAAAAAGAAGAAACTAAATTTAAAATAAAAAGGAACACCCATCCCCCCAAATTCAGAAATAAAAACCAGATTAAAGTCCCTAGTGTCATTCTTTCACATCTTTTAAAACCAAAACAGAAATTACTGTAGCTGAAAACTAGATTCCAAAGTCAGAAATTTATCTGATCAAAAACTGGTAATTTCTGCTACCTACACCTGGCATCAAAGAAATTCTTTATAATAGTTTGACAGTTTTCATTCAGTCAAGCTCAAAGACACAAGGTTTTTTAAATATTCATTTTTTTCTCCCTCATATACTACCAGGATACACAACTAAGATGATCTTTTTGCATCATTTATATATCTGTATCCTCCAAGAATCAGGTAAAAAAAATTGATTGAAAGCAAAACATCAACGATTGAGAAAAATTATTGTGAAACTACCATAGAAGGGATCTCACACTGAAGATGTTCTTCTAAAACTCTGATGAATAGGAGAAAAATTATCTTCATTATCTTTCTAAAAAGCCGTTGAATGGTTTTGTACTACATGTTCCGCAAGTATAAAAAAAAATCTGTCTTCCAAACTCTTCTAACATGTAACACTCTACCCCCAGAGAAATCTGCTTCTGCTTTCCAAAAGATCACAGAATCACAGACTATTCTGAGTTGGATGTAAGTACTGAATTGAAATGTCACATGGAAAAGTTACTAAGAATTGTTTTGAACATCCCAGTCTGGAAAGCAATGCAAAATTTATTGAGTCCATGTTCAATATGAAATGAAATCTCCTAAAACCACATTTCCATGGTCACACAAAAAGCTCCAGACCCACCTCCTGAGAAGGCAGAAATACAAATGCAACGTTTTCAAGCATTTAGGGTACGTAATTTTTTTCAACAAGAATGCTACCATTGGTTCTTATGGTCCCAAGAATGGAAGAGCAATAGAACTGTTTAGAGGTCCACCCTGAAACTCTGGCAATCAAAATAGTTGTGCAGAAACATGGTGGTACCAAGTAGCAGCTCTTAATCTGACAACTGACTCTTGTTTTCACTTGCTAAAAATTGCATCAGAAACGTAATGTCCTGAGACATTCAGCAATGGAACACTGACAGCAGAAAAGCCTCAGGTAGCCTTGGGAATCTGCAAGGAAGAAGGGACCAAGACCAGAAGATGAAGAGAATGGCAGGAAATAAATATAAGTAAGAATAAAAATCTGAAAGTAAAACCAAATCAAAACTAGTGATTTGTGCTACAATTTCCTATCCATTCCTGAATATTACACATCATATTTTCATCCCTATTATCTTTTACAGACACCCACATGCGCATTATGTTGTTGATTATATCCCATGATATATATCCCACAGTAGGTGATGCACCACAAATCTATGCAGGTTCAAACAAACTTCAGTACTGAATTTCTGCTTCTCCATGGGCTTGGTGATGCTTCACAGTAACCTTGGCTACAGGGCAGCTATTGATTTAAAATACAGTGTGAGAGAATGTCACAGCACAACAGGGCTATTGTGACTGGTCTGAACAGCTGCTGTTTCAGCAGCAAATGCAGAACGCAAGTATCTTAGTACCTTGTAAAATGCTTTGCATTGATTTCTTCTTGTACTTATCCATGAACTAACAAATAAGATATAAAAAACAGAATATGTGGCAACATACTATTCTGCTAGTGTGACACAAACACAGTACTACCAAAGTGTACCACCAGAATGATGTTTTTTAAGAAAATGAAGGGTATAAAAAAAAGAAAATAAATGAAAAACCAAAACATTTGACACTTATGCCACCCCTGAAGTTGTTGCCTAACGTGGCAAACTTCTTAGCACCAGACATATTCTGCAACTCAGCTCATCCTGCCTACTGCCATCATGACTGATGCTCTAGAATTTTTCTCCAAGACTTTTATGACTTCATTTTAACTTCGCTGTAATAATGGCTCTCACTGCAAGTGCGACTGTGTGCTGCTGATTAAATACAGAGCTCTAAGTTAAAAATTTGGTGCAAATGAATAATTTCTTTGGAACAAAAATTCATCTGGAAACGAGCTGTTCAGCAGCATGCCTATGATTTTTAAAAGTATTATTAAATACTGTTATTTAATTATATTTCTATGCCTTTTTACTACCATGGCTTATGAAATAGTCTATTAATTTCAAATTTCATGTAGAAATAACCTTTTTACAGCTGAGTGATATTATACAGTCATTTGTACTTCCAATGGAGTGGAGGGACGGTGCAAAGTCATATTCAATCAAAGCAAAACCACTCTACCTAAGTCTGAACAATGAGCAAAGATTAAGAGCAACAGTGAATCATGCCCATGGGAACCTGTGTCTTCCCCTGCCTGAAAGCCCTTCCAGGCAGGAGCAGCTTTCCCCTGGGAATTCCTTCCAGTCCCTGTAGTCTGGCTTCTTACAAACACAGACACAGGCTGGCTGCTTTTCCAGCTGTGCACCTGTGGTAGCAGCAGTGACAGAAGTGTTGCAGTATCCAGGAGGATTTGTGCATGAGCACCCCTATGCAGTATATTCCTCCTTAAGAAATAGAATCACATGGTTTGGGTTGGAAGGGACCTTCAGGATCATCTGTTTCCATTCCCTCACACCATGGGCGGGGACACCTTCCACTAGACCAGGAACAGTGAATTTCAATCAGGAAATTCACATCCATCAAAAAGGTTATGTGTATTTCTGAATGAGTTCTGGTCTTAATGAGGGTATATTTTGAAATATACAACAACAAAAAGAGCCACTTTTAAAAATTTAATTTCTTCTGGTGAGTGATTGTACTTCAGAAAATCTTAGTCAGTTTGGATCTGAACAAGTGAAATTGAAATGAGTTTAGGCTTAAAAATGACAAAATACTCCTGACTCATGGTCAGTTATTACATTTACACAAATTTGAAAGATTAAAGTGTTCAGACCTTATAGCTCAGGTTTGAAAATACTTTCAGCAGTGGCCTTATTGTATTTCACTTTTAATTCATGTTTAATTGATTTACTTCACTGTGAAAAAGACATTAAATGAAATATTGAGCATGTATGAACATGTAATATTTTAATAGTAAAGATAATTTTAATATATATTTTATTATTAATAATAGTAAAATATTAAGGAAAAATAAAAATAACATTTAAAAAATACATTATGAGCACACTGAATAACCCTCACTGTAAAAATCTATTTCTACAGCAAAATAAGTTTTCTTACCAAGGAAAGGCCACTAAGAAGGTCTTAAAGTCTTACAGGGTCTTAAACATAAAGGGTTTTCTGAAGAAAATTTGGAAGTTGCAATAATATTTCTGTAATGGAAAAATATAGTCTACTACGTTCAGAGCAGTCTGGGAAATAACCAGCAGTGAGAAACTGGAGCTGGGATTATGCCAGACTATTTTGTTTCAGTAACACGGGTATGCCCTAAGGCCTGCTCTGTGAATGAAGGACATTTATCACAGTTAATGTAAACAGTATGTAGGAGGCAAAAGAATTTTGACAAAATTATTTTTATCAAAACAATTTGGACATAGATTTTTATTTTCACGTGTATTTGGGAACTGACAATGTCCAGGTGCAAGCTTCCGTGTTTCTGCCCATCTGTGCCCTCTGCTTTGAACCATAAATTGTAACATTGAGCCTTCAGGTATAATTACTAAACCTACTGCCTACATTGGGGGCCTTACTCTAATGAAAGTGATTTGTTTTCACTTTGAACTGCATGACGAGGCAAGCAATGACATACAGCTTAATGGAAAACATTTTAGGAAATATGAATTACCATGGAGGATGAAATTATAAAAAAGATTGACAGATAACAGAATATATTTTAAAAAAATTGTATGTCCAAAAGTCAGTCAAAAATTTTATCATCAGTCATCATCAGTTTCAAAGGTGTTTAGTCTAAACTACATCAGTAATGAAAATCAACGAATTTTAAATACATACTCTGCCTATGTATAGACATCACTTTACAAAGCCAGATAAAGGAGAGCTTGAGCTTCAACACCATGCTGCAGACAGGCAAATCTGGCAAACACCTTGGTGAGGAGTTTGTAATCTGCAGTGTTTGGGCTTCCATTCTAAAACTTATTTAGAAGGTCCAGTTCTGATTCAAGAAACCAGGCTGTTTCCAAAATGGAATATGAACACCGGAGTGCGGTAACTATCTCTGAGGACTTTGCAATTCACAAACTTAAAAATATTTTTAATATATACTGTAAATACTGTTATGTTTTGAACTTTTCTCCATCCCAAAATGATACCCTGCCTTGCCTATCCCATGCACCATGTCTCAGATGCAGTTTTTAAACACTTGCAATCTCGATTTTTTTCAAATATTCATAATATCTGAAGTACTTTGTTTTTTACACAGTTAGGATCTCTGGTATGCTGCATAGAAATATATTTAGTAGCTTTTATCACACTTTTGATAGACGAGCACTTTTATATAATTTAATTCGCACATCAGGCAGTAACTGGAATGAGTGTATCATGAATCCTAAATAGTTCACCGCTTCACTAGTTGGACTAGAAATACTATAGTTATTTTATTTCCATTTCTGCTTCCTCTTGGCAATTTTGTAATGAGTCAGTTATTAATATTAGCTATTAATATTCTTAAATGGGCATAATGTATGAAAAATATGTGTATGTTCATGTGCCTAGAGCCATATATTGTGCTCATTAAAAGAATGCCACTAAATTGTCACAACAAACTTTATGAAATCCACATGCAAGGAAATTATTTTGAAAAGTTGCTCAAAAGATCTACCATCACTGTGTTCTTCCTATTAATCACAATGAAAACCATGTATCCTACAAATCCATGTATTTGTAGAAATTAGACAGATGTAAAATGGATTATAATAAAGAAAACTAAAAATTACTAGTATTTAGTAAAGGTGATTATGAATCATTGTTGATTAAATTTTGAAAACTGCTATGTCCACTAATGAGCATACAAGCTGATTTAGTAGAATGAGTCCTTTGTATTCCATAGAGTAATATATCCCTCTTTGTATTGAAGGGACAAAAGGGAAGTGTCATCAGGGAGCTGTCTGCCTGCACACACAAACACACTCTATAGAAATTGCTGTGTTACTGGAAGCATGGAAGAATGTCACTAGGAAAACACAGGAAACAGAGGCCAAGATTTGAGATAGCTAAATTCATTTATCAGACATTTTCATTCAGATTTGAGAAGAGTATTTCAAAAGGCCCTGGTTTATTGCTGCCTGTTAAAAGGGCCTATGGCATTCTTTATGATTATTAGTGAAACAGAAATTAAATACCAACTGACCCGTACAGTGCTCAGTGGAGTCACATGTTCTGGAGACCTAGATACTGCAACTGCATCACACTGTGTGAGGAACAGCACGTACATTCCCACTTAGGATCTGCTTTGGAGTGCCAGTACAGATGAACGAAGGAAATGTGATGAAACTTCTTAAGCTAATACCACACTAAGAATGAATGTTCTTGTTTTCTGTTTCAAACAATATATGAATTGTTTTTAAGCCTCAGTTCAATTTAAAAAAAAAAAAGTGATGATGTCTCAGTAACGTTTACTAGAAATAAAGACAGAATCCTAAAAGATTCAGAGTGCCTCTTAAAAGAAGCCATAGGAAACATAACATTGCCATTAAGTAGGTGTACATTGACTAGCTCAAATATTAAAAAAACATAGACGTGTTTTTAACATGCAAAAGGTACATCAACATCCTAATGCCAGACAACATAAAACTGCTAACAGCATTATGGCGGAAGATGATTGTTTCTTGGGCAGAATATTATGAATCACTGCTTGTCAAAAAATAATTCAGTGCCACTCATAGGTCTTAATACAAAGGCAAACCGAAGTCAAATTGTCAATGGCATTGACCTCTTCCTCTGCTTTGAGCAGCAACCCATACAGTTCTAGCCCTAATTCCTACTGCTCTGGTTCAGGAGGCAGTCTGCCCTTTTCCAGCAATCTAGACACCCAGAAAAAGAAGTCTGCTATTTGAAGAAGCCCCAAAATTGAAACGTTATCATTAATCCTTTTTAATACATGTAACTGGTTCAGCATGTTTAAGTGATGGACCGTGTTAAAAACAGTCAAAGGTTATTATTATTCTACATGTATAATTTTTATCTAAATATATGTTGCCACATAAATTCTGTCACAAATATTAATTTCATCCAAGCTTTCCAAACTATTTTTTTGTATAAGACATGAAACGTAGGTTATAACTTTTTCTTTCTTAATTCTGTCTAATAAATGCCATTTGATAGCACTTTGTGGCAAGCATTTGAGAAGCACTTGGTATCTTTTCTTCTCCTTTAGCAGAAAAGTGGCATTCCATTACAAGTAGACCAAGCACACACTAAGCTAATGTGAGAAGAATTAGACTTCAGCTATTAGTTTATATCTGCTAACAGTAGCTCAAAATTTTGCATGATTGCTTTATGTAACAAAATGTATGAGTCATGTTTCCTAATAAGCTCACATGTCGTTTGCAGAAGTAGTGCCTGCACAGCTCTAGTCTCAACTGTATTTTACCAAAACCATCCCTTTGCAAAGCCATGGTTTGCCATACCAGGCAAAAGCCTGCTGCTGCTTCTCCACACACAACCTAGAACACTCTTTTTGAAAGCACGTTTTCTGCTTCCAGAGACGTTCATTTCTGAAAAGCCGAGTACTCACTACTGAAGAACCAGAAACTAAGTCTGTACTAAAGGTTTCCTTGATACAATAGAAAAGAAACATGTAGGAAGCAAAATCAGATATATGTTGGTTAAAAGGACCCACCAGCAGCTTGAGAAGCAGTTGAACATAGGTCAGGCATGAGGCACTTTAATTAAAATTTTGTGAAGGCCCTATTTAAAGTTTTTCTGCACAGAAGCTCAATATTGTCATTGTTCAGTAGGATTTGACATTTTTCTCTGGTAGTTTAGATGAAGGAGATGGATGTTGGATCTCCCTAGACCAGCAAGCTCCAGTGAAGACTGTCCTTGCCTGTTACCATCAAACTTTTCAAAATGAAGTGAACCTAAAATATAACAACATCTTTAGGCAGACAAATGAGAGTCTGGCCATTCAATTTGCACTCATAGAGGCTTGTCCAAATAATAACCCTCTATCTGCAGTCACTTTCTTATGAACAACTTAATTTAAGATGATTTCAGGAGCAGAAAATCAAATTATTCACAGTGGATAGATCTTATAATAACAAGATACTTTTATCTCACAGGCAGCAGTGTTGTCAGTACTGAGGCCTAATTGGGACTACAAATTGGTAATTTTTCTGTAAAGCAGCTGACTGAACAATAGTGACTTTTTAAAATAGACTTAATATTAACTTAGGTTGTTTACTAGAAAATGTTCCACAGCTACGTGACATTATGCTTTGCTAAGTATTAACATGCACAAAGCCTTGTTTTCCAACCAGTCACCTCATCTTTGGATTTTGGATCCATAACTATTCATATTCTCTTAGCTGACTAGTGGTGGAAGCAAATTTATCTTTTTGGATTTTTGAAAAATCACCTAATAGAATCTTTAATGAAACACTCAGTCCTATCCTAACCTAAATTATAGGGGAGGGTAGTGTGGGAAGACAGCATTTTTAGTAAAATAATTCAGTACCATAAAAAGGCCATGGGAATGTGAACAGAACATAGTAAATAAAAATATTAAATGAGAGGAAGGACAAAGTGAAGATAAACGTCTGAAAGTTATGCACTTCAAAGCAATACTCAGCATTTCTCTAAAATTTATCTCATACTTCTTTTAAAGAGGAAGGAAACAATATATATGTAATCCACCATGTAGTTAATTATATAATGTATATGTGATGAAATTTTAAAATTTTCATTACCAGTAACGATGCTTAATCTTCCCATAAACCATTTAGTTCACTTCATAAAATAGTCGTTCTCATCAAGCCTCATTAGGTACAAATCACTTTGTAATTTTCTTTAAGTTCCTTCCCTGATTATGGTTTCCTTAAAGGTATTAGGTTTATCTTGTAACTGGTTCATAGGCTATTTAGAAATATTCTTACATCAGAAACTGAGATATATGACCTTTTTCTTTTTTTCCCCACCATAATGCCACTGTATGAGGTGCAATATGTCAAATAGTCACTAAAAATTGTCTCAGGTCATCCACAGCCTCTTAGAACCAAGGAAACCACGACACTAAAAGAAGATAGGGCCATCGCTGGCTTAAACCATGAGCTGCACAGACAGTTCTTTCACATCTTTTTTTATTGTTATTCATATGAAGCAAGTCGGGAGCATGGAAGCAAGTTTAGCTGAAAGAAAAACAAAGCACAAGGAGTAACAGCATGACTCTTCCATTTCATCATTGCTTTAGAGCTCCTAGCACTGGAGCAGTTACTCTAGATGATTACCAACCAAGCTGAAATTTGTGCATAAACTATCAGAAAGATTCATTGATAAAGAAGTTCAAAGACTGTGTTAGGGATGCACAGGCCTTCATCCAAGATTCATGTCAGAATTCAGCAAAATTCATGTATTACTGGAAGCTCTGGAACAGATCATATAGTAATGCCTAGACAAGTACTCAGCTGGTCTGTATGTCCCAAGAACTGTGTTGGGTTTGAGTTATCATGGGAGATACATACACTAACCCTTTACTCACTCCCACAATTTGAAATAAATGGTTAGGGATGGGCAACCAATTTTCTTCAGATGGTTCCTTTTCATTTCCATCTGGAAATTTTGTCTGAACATAAAAAAGAGGACTTCATCTGTTGGGAAAGCCAGACACTACAGATTGGAGCAGTTTCTCTCATGGTGCTGAAAATAGCTAAAAACCTTTAATGAAAAGCCAGTCATAGACCATTAATGAAGCTGTGCCCTGGGCTCAGACTTCTCTGGACTCACTGAACATCTGTCACGTGTATAAGCACTAAGTCTGACACACATAGAATGTACCAGATTTTGCTGGCCATCTATGTGCAGTTGTTTGACATACAAAGACATACAGAAGATGTGCTGGATCCATTCTCCATGTCTCCATGTCCTGGTACTATTTTGGTAATACAGTACCAATGTTTATGTACCTACATTTCCATTCAATGTGGAAAGGCCCGGAGTGGATGATCAGAGACATTAACAAAGAAGAAACTTGGAGAGGTTTCTGTGTAAGTAAGTAACTTTACTTGTATAAGACAGCAAATGTTTTGACTTCATAAAAGGCAAAGGTATTATGGGGAAATATTAATAGTACACCGTTCTTGTTAAAAGCATTCTTCAAACAAAACAGATGTGGCGACTGACCAATGATTTCTGTTCTAAGATTTCTATTCTGCCACACACACTTATCACACACTCACGAATCAGGTCCCAGTTCCTCTGGGCCAGCCAGCTCCACCAATTGGGAGGAACAGGCAAGCTCTGCCCACTCAGTGTCACGGTTCCTGGCTGGCAGCTTGGCTCTTACAGTTCGAGTTCAGGCTCTGCCTTTTATATGTTGGGACATCCTTTCATGGAATTCCCCTCTATCCACCCACCAGGGACTACTGTCTTAATTATTTATTGCTTTCTAATTTAGACTGCAAACATAAGCTGTCAATGCCCCTGCTAATCACACAGCCCCAGGCATATGTCTTTGACTTTATCTAAGACCAATTACTGATTGTCCCCAGGGATTCTGTCACCTTCTGGTCTCCTGCCACCAAATGTTACAGAAAGTGGGAAACTAAGCAGCAGTTATGTAACAGGGTTCATCTGTACTTCTTTGTTTTCCAGTTTATACTGGATTAACCTAACCAGAGCTGGGCAGCAGCAGTCAGGGTACCATTTACAGTGATTTTTGTCATACTTTTAAATTGTTGGCTTCTTTTTTTTTTCCTTCTTATACCCAGACAGAATTTCTCTTGTCGTAATTTCCAGTATTGTCTCTTGCCGTTTATTGTGCACCTCTGAGAAGAGCCTGGTTTGGGTTTCACTACAGCTGCTGTAGTGCAAAGGGCTGAAATTTCAATAGAAAGCATTATTAACTCAGACACATCTGCTTCAAACAGTCAATTAGAGCCAGAAAAACGAAACCACTGAAACCCTCATGTTTTTCAGATATTTTCAAAATATACTGTTTAATGGAACTTACTTAGGTTGCTAATGTGTATCTTTAATGATGGTAGTAAAATAGGCAATTAGTTACAGGTGGGAAGCCTCATATATGTACAGCAAATAAGATAATTGTTCCCATGCGACCTCATGAAGCTTTCTACAAAGTAAAAAAAAAAAAAAAAAAAGGTTACTAGTAGTTACTCATTTTAGTGTGGCATTGTGGGAAATAAATAACTAAAGTTCATTTACTAGCTTTGAAAACAGAAGTTGCCATTTAAGTGCTAAGTATAAACTTACAGGCAAAATAGCCTGATGTTTCCCCATCTCTGTCATTAAACCTTAAGGCTGATGGCAAGAAATGATAAAATTCTCTTCAGCTTGAGATAACGAAGCCAAGTTTATGCACCAAGTTAACCTGGAAAGGCAGTTTTGAAGACAAGTCACAACAAGCCTCAGGATTTCCATAAGAATATGGAAAGAGATGCTTCACTAGAAACGTTTTACATTGGCTCCAAAGTGTTATATCTAAGCACCTTTGTTTTGAATCAACAAATTTGGAAGCTACAATAAATTAAAGCAATCAAATTATTTGTTTTTATGAACTGTAATACATGATTGAGCATGTGGACAATGATTAGGACCATAATTAGATGGAGATATTTAAGGAAAGAAACTAATCTGAAATACAGTCTATTCAACTTCTGGAAATAGAAAGATAACATTTCAGAGAATAATTTTCATCTCTACAGGAACATGACAACTGAATGAGATCTATGGTCTCCCTAGTTCTCCATTAGTGACAGAATATGCAAAATGCCCCTGTCCAATGAGATAGCATCAGACTGTTATTCTGTAACTTGTAATCTGAGGGAAGGCATATAGAATTTGATTTAATTTAGATTTACTATCAATTCTAATAACAGTTAATTTTTTTCCTTGTCTAAGTAGCCTAAATGGGACTCATTTCACTCACACAGCAAACTGAAAGTTCAGTTTCTATGCTGCTCGTCTAAATGACAGAGAATAGATACCCAAAGAACAATCTACATTTAGAAGGCAGAAAAGAAGACTTAAGGTGCTTGTTTAAATTTACTTTCAATAGATATATTTTCATGTAAATGGTAAGGTAATCATTATTGAAAAGAATAATCACACCATACATACAGGACCACAAAATATGCTTGTACAGATTTCTATAAGCATCTCACCTCTGATTACAATTGAATATACAAAAAAAAAAAAATCCCTAATGTCCAAATCATGTAAAAAATTTACAGAGTCAGTTTTAGAGTCCTGTTCTGATATGTTGGATATCTTCTTACTTGCCTTGAAACCTGACATTAGAGCATATCCACAACAAAATAGAAGGCGGATGAACAAATATTTAAACAAATATTAAAAGCAAAGTAGCTTTGATGACATGGGCTTTCTTTGCAGCTGTAGCCCTCACTGCTTGTGCTGTCCTGGGGGTATTTGGTAGCTAAGCTTATTTATGCCTGTGGGAACTGTAACACAGCTCAGGAATGGAGAAGCAGAGATAACATTAATGTATCTTATAAATACTGGAACTGGCCAAAGTTCAATTTTTTCAGCCTGAATATTCTCCAAAGCCTGAACACAATAAAGTCTTGAGACAAGAGCATGTAATCATCATAACATCAGCCTTATCAGAAGGTTATAATTTATAAAATCCAGAACCATGATGGTAAATGACACATTCACAAATCTTTTAAATACCTCCAAGAATAGTGACTCTATCACTTTTCTGGACTTCTTCTTTTGGTGCTTCACAACCCTTTCGTGAAGAAACTTCTCCTAATATCCAATCTAAACCTTTCCTGGAGCAACTTGAGAACATTTTCTCTTGTCATTTGTTTCTCAGGAGTAGGTGCTGACCCCCACCTCACTACAACATCATTTCAGGTAGTTGAAGGGAGTGATAAGGTCTCCCCTGAGCCTCCCTTTATTCAGGCTATACAACCCCAGCTCCCTCAGCTGCTCTTCACAGGGCTTGTGCTCCAGACCCTTCACCAGCTTCGTTGCCCTTCTCTGGACTCTTTCCAGCACTTCAATGTCCTTGTAGTGTGGGGTCAAAAGGATTTGAGTGCGGCCTCACCAGTGTTCAGTACAGGGGAACAATCACTTCTCTGATCCTGCTGGCCACACTAGTCCTCATACAGGCCAGGATGCCATTGGCCTTCTTGGCCATCTGGGCACACTGCTGGCTTGTGTTCAGCTATTGCCCAGTATCCCCAAGGTCCTTTCCTCTTGAGCAGCTTTCCAGCTGCTCTTCCCCCAGCCTGTAGTGCTGCACCAGGTTGCCGTGACCCAAGGGCAGGATCTGCATTTTGTCTTGTTGAACCTTGTATTGTGGCCTCAGCTCATCAATGTAAAAGTCACAAGCCCAAAGAGTTACCATGAATTGAGCTAAATCCAGTTGGTGTCCAGTTACAAGTTTTGTTCCCCAGGACTCACTATTAGGGCCAGTCCTGTTTAATATCTTTATCAATGATTTGGCTGAGGGAATAAAGTACCCCTTGAAGTCAGTTTGCAGGTGACATTAAGTTGGTTGGAGTCTTGATCTTCCTGAGGGTGAGTAGGCTCTGCAAAGGCATCTGGACAGGCAAAGCATTTACCTAAGTTCTGTTGCAGTTTAAGGGAAATATGAAGCAACTGGAGAGAAACCAAAGATGAGCAATAGGAATGTTGAGAGGTCTAAAAAACATTTATTACTATAAAATATAAATAATGGCATAATATTAGTACTAGTACTTATCCTATATGTCTGTGACAGATAATATAAACAAGCAAAAAATTAAAATTTCATAAAGGGAATTAATTTGTGGTAGATATTAGGACAAGGTTTTGATGGACAGTTTCACTATGAACAGTGAAACACTGCAGCAAACTGCTTATGAAAATTTTAGGAATAAAGCCGACATATACATGTCAGAAATCACAAGTAGTTGAATCCTACCACAGACAGAGAGGGGTCCAAGTGATCTATCCAAGTTCCGTCCAGCTCTGCTGCACCATTACAGAAGGGAATTTTGTGAGGATGAAGGTATGGGGTGATGTGTTTTCTGGAGAACAATGGAAGTACTTTATCAACTAGGCCTCAACTAAGCAAAAAATAAACATTCAATTTTTAATGTTTTTACAATTATAAATTAGAAATTATCATTATAAATCTTAATAATTATTTAATCAAATTTTCAGAAGAAGGAAAATATGTGCAAAGGATATTATGGTGACATAGATATATTTGATACTCTGTCCTAAAATTTTTGAGTATCTAGTAAAAATTCCATAGATTGGATGAAATGGTGAAATATTACAAATGAGTCCATTTTGTGCTATGTGTTTATTTCAGCTCTTTTTCTGACACTGCTCAAGCTATAATGTTTTGGAATGTTTTTTTGTTAATTCGGCATGCTTTATGCTTTACCTGTTGTGCAACTGAATGAAGTACACATGATGGAATTGAAGTCTCAGGTCTCTTCCATAGTAACCAAACATAATTTTGGCCTAAGAGACTGATTAATGAACATACAGAACAACAGACAAGGGAAGAACAGACAAGGAAACAAACTGCACAGCCATACTTTCAGTGGCATTCACTAAAGCCGTTTCTTCAAATCTTAGACATCAGATAACAACTAAACTTGCTCTGTCCTTGTCTAGATACTTAAATATGTAGGCCATTCTTTAAAAGTCATAATTCTAAAAGATATGAGTGCTTTGTTTTGTGTTAACAAAGCCAAACAAAAAAATCAAAAAGACAAAGAAAAAACAACCCAAAACAACTTCCACAACTGTGGAAAACCAGCATTAATTACACAAATTGGAAAGTAAAAGCACTCCTAGATGTCAAAAGGGCTTAAAAGAGAGCTCTCCATTTTTCAGATATTCCTGTGGTAATCAGAATACACCACAAAACCAGCGTAGTTTTAAGATCTGAATACATTTCATTTCATGAGAAGGCAATTTTGTCCCTATTTTAGCTACTTAAAAAAAATACACATAAGCCATACTCTGCCCAATCAGGATCCTAATCAGGATACTAAAAGGCAGACAAGTAGATATGCTGATTTGCAGATGACAGACAAGGTTGGGTATCCTTAAACTTCAGATTTTTTTTTTTAAATTCTACACAACTAATCTGTGCTTATCCCTTCTGAAAACTTAACTTTACTATAAAAGATACAATCTCCTAAAAAAAATAATTTTCAGAACTTGTTTCACAATAACAGTTAAAGATTTTACATAAAAAGCTTGCTGGTATTTTTGTTAACTGAATGCAACATTTTTTTACCTCTGAACAAAAAGGATGAAAATGCAACATTGGCTCCAGAGATGGATGGATAAGAACATAGCAAGAGCTCTAGAAATTTATCATTCTTGCATCTGAGCTAGTCTTGTAGGACTTGCATAGATTCCCTCTACAGAAGTATTTTATGTATGTTATTTTTGTATGTTTGCATACAGATGTCAATTCATGGTAAGTGCTTGACCTCTGTACAATGACTATGCTGCCATTATAACAGGAATTCTCTTTTCAGGAAGTGATTCAGCTACTTCTCAAACACACAGCATTCATATGACAATTAACATTTCTTCTCATCTCATTTTTTGATGTTTCCTCTTAGTGGCACTTCTGGCAAGACTACCAGCAGTAACTTCAGTGATATGAAATGCTGACAATTGAATATATTCTTCCTACATTTTACTTAGTATGTTGTACTTTGATTTGACAGGTGAGGCAGATGTAGGCATAAAACAATATAGAAAAAATTTCCAGAAAAGGCCACTAGTTTTAGGTCACTCCAACCCAGTCATCCTGAGGTACATTTTCCAGAGACAAGTGGAAATTAGGACTTCAGTCTCACCAGTGTCATTTGGGAGTCAGTTACATTACAGACTCCTTTAGGAAGCACCTTCCATGCATCAGATTTTCAAAGATGTTTTGCATTTTTAGCTCTCAATACCTACAGATAAACTAAGTTTGAGAAATGGAAAGATGTATCATCATTTTGGAAATTTTGTGTTATATATACATTAGAGTTGTAAAATATTGAATGAATTATCCAGTTCATCTCCAAAATTTTGATTTTCTGCCCTTCATTAGGGTATCTGATATAGCTATACAGTCTGTGGTTTCTTTTTCTAAATAACAGATTGGAAAGGAATGTGTTTCTTCTCCCAGAAATCCTACAAGCCCCTTTCAATTCACATTTTTAAATCCTCAACTTTACATTCAACAGCTCAATTTTAAATTGTTTAATAAATAAAATATATATATATTCAACTGATAAAGTTCAAATTCACTATTTTAGTATGTAAATAGTCAGGTTCAAATAATTGACAGCTAACATACAGTGCACTAACACACTGACTTCAGCGGGATTATTTAAAATACTTTTTTGTATCTTTAAATTATGAAATTATGAAGCAACTTATTCAAAATATATAATTATGCTAAAACCCTCTTCATGAAAAGGTGTGGTTTTCTCTAATTAATACCTGCACATTTTAATAGTACATTTGCCTGCACATTTTAATTGTACATTTCTTGATATCTATCATTCATAACAACTTGTAAGAGAAAAAATTGTTTTTAAAGAGTCTGCCAGCAGTTGAATCTGATATAAAAATCAAAGCCTGCAGCAAAATCTACCCAGAAATTTAGTACAATCACAAAGAAATACTTTTCATAGTTATGGATAATCTGTCAACTTGCCTTCTGAGATATCACTAGTGTTGGGAATTTCTAAAATGGAATCTGAGTTAAGAAATCAATGATCTGGCAGGAAGGTCAATCTGCTTTGTTACATCCATGGAAACTTGCTTAAAAAGGAACAGAACTAAATTCTTTGGCAGCTATGAGAAGATACTACATAAGCCAAACACAGTGGGACAAATTCACTCTTATTTAAGAACGTTTAAAAATTAAAACAATGATAAACTTTCTCAGATATGAGATAACCATTGCAGGAATAAACAGTTCTATAGAATCTTTGCAGGCATTAATGCACAGTAACATGTATTAGAAGAAAGTCAGTGAACAAAAATCTACCACAGAGTATGAACTGAGAAAAAAAGGCAGAAGCAATATGTACTTGAGAAGATTGATTTGCTTTGCAGGAGTAGGGAAGGAAAACATCAATATTTAAAAAAGAAAAAAACAAAGCAAAATTACAATAATTTGAAAACTAATCATGGTAATTTCTGGCATGGTGTCTTGTTTTATAGTCTTGAATATTTTTAAGTCATTGAGAAGTTTCATGTTGTGAATATTACTTCAAAATTCTCTGGGAAACAGTCAAATTAAAATTCCTTAAATCAAAAATCTAGTAACAAAATTAATGTACCAAACTATTATGCCACTTAGCAAACTATGATGAAAAATTTTATATTTCCTATAAATTTTATTTAAAATTCAAGAAAATAGTCAGCTGCTGCTCAGCAGCATATTTTGGCTACAGTTGTTTCATATTTATGCACTCTATGTGACTCATTTGGAATCAGTAGACTTACCTGAAATTGCAGTTGCAGAAGTTGCAGAGAAGTATAAGTAAAAGCAAATTTTGCTGTCAGAAGGCCAACCTATTTTTTTTTTTTTTAGGTAAATTATCTTCTCTGTATTTGGGTTTTTTTCCCTACCTAATCATTTGTTCATACATCTACCTATCAGAGCAAAAATACTATGTGTACATTACCATCTTAAACCTTTGCTTTATTTTGGTTTTGTTCATAAAATCAAAGGCAAGGAACTGTAAATGTAGTTTGCTCAAGATAATATACAGAGCACATGGAGTTCAGGGAATTAACCAGGCATTTCACACTTTTATTTTCAAACGAGTTCTTCATCTGCATTTTATGACTGTTTCCATAAAATTATCGTATTTTGTTACGGAGTTTAAAGTCTCAGTTGTGGAATCTGCTTGTGAGGAACAGATCCTTTACTCTCAAAATATTTTAGGCTTTCATAAATATTTGTTACAAACTGCTCTTGTGACTTCAGCTATTTTATTCAGTTAAGTAAGAAAATGATGATATTTAGAAAGAGACAAGTACGTCTAAGTTTCAAAGTTTCTTTCTCTACTTGAAGTAAGACAGAACTTTGATTTTGGCATTCAGCCAGTCCATAAGGCTGTAAAAAGTGTAATAACTCATTGTACCATGTTTTCTTATGCGCTTGGTCTGAACCTGTTTCAGGACAACAGGTCTGAGATTAGGAGAGTCAGAGATGCAAAACTTCTGGACATTTCATTTGATATTCCTAGCATGGGAGCCACAGAGTTTCAAGTTTATGCTTGTTCCTGCTAAATCAGATCCTGCTGTCCAAGTAATTGTTGTACTGTCTATCACGCTTGTCCGCATGGATCCATCTACATATGGATAATGAGGTCCTGGCATTAAAGAAGGTTTAGCATCCAGTTTTCAGTAAATGGTGCAATGTCAGAATATTTACCACACTTACATTACTATTACATTATTTGTTTTCTTTATTTGACCAAAGTATATGACTCATTACTAATAATGATAGAAATAATCATTCTGAAATAACCTTTCCCATGGTTCAGATGCTCATTTGGGTTTGTGGGAAAAATGTGATATTAAGAACTTTATCTAACTGAGTAGTACTTGAATACGTGAATACCTTGAGTACTTGAATTCCTGAGTACTACCCTGAATAACATTTCTTTCAGTGTTTAAGTCCTTATGATGTTGTGCTTTGGCAGCTCAGTCATCCATGGTGCTGCAGGACTTATGTATGGTTTTGTTTAACCAAAAATTAAAAGAGGGGCTCATAGAACTCTAAATCTCCAAAATACAAAATTCATGTTTAAAACCAACTCTTTTGTTTTACTCAAGACTGAGATTAATTTATGAATGAGATTCCAGTGTGCCACAGAGAGAGGAATCTATAAACAAAAGAGGTTTAGCAGTTAGTAAGACACTACTTAAAGTGTAACAGAATATAATTTCTATGTGCTTGCTTTATAAAATTAGGATTTATTTTATCAGCCTTTCCAGCAGCAGTCCTAAGCTCTCTTTACTGTATCTGATAGTTATTTATTTTCTAATCCTTTTAATATAATTACATATATTTTGATTCTGTTATATATAGAGGAAATAAGGTAAGCAAATGAATTATCAGATTACATTTCTTCTTCAATGTGAATCAAAATCTGATACATTGATTTAATATTATAATTTAATTCTGACCATTACTAGAACTCATTTCACAAATCCTCAGAGTAACACATGCTCAGGTATTACTTTCTAGGCCTGAAGCCGAAGAACTGGGATAGCATAACAGGAGCAAATCAAGCCATGAACTAAATATATGGACTAAAATAAAAATTTAAAATCTATCACCTTGACATTTTATTGCAAAATAATGTAATCTTTCTCATGCCTCTAAAAGAGATTAATTAATCTTTTGATCAAGATTTATTACGCATGCAGGTATCAAGAGAAGGGTCTGTAACAAAAATGTCATGTCTAAAAAATTTTAAACCCTACCCTCATTATATTTCCTAAATTAATAATATAGAAGATAGACTGTGATTGAAAGGTTTCTTAGTTTATTTGTTAATGTAATTATATTTTAAAGCAATATACTCTGAAAAGATATTTAAACACAAAATGTAAAGAAGAATTTGCAAAAATGTGCATTCATGTAAATTGATATTTTGGAAAATTTTAACTGGACATGTATTTATATAAGTTATGAGCCAGAATTTGGTTTTCTTTCTTACTGCATACATTAAACAACTAAGCAACAACAACCCCCAAAAGTACTAAGCTGTTATCTGGACTGATTTCTGTGTTACTTTTTCTATCAGCTATATAACATTCATGAATATGAGGCTAAAAAAAAGAAGAAAAAGTGACAATTCTACATTTTAATAATTCTTAAGAAGTATCAGAGCTAGCAAAACTCTTACCAAAAATTAAAAAAAAAAGAAAATCAAGTTGAAGAAAAATATACTCTCAAGTTAAATGCCCCATTTAAAATTTATCCTGATTTAGTACAGAATAGAGTTCAGGACTAGCATTTTAACAAAGATACTATTGCTCCACCTAGTGAAAAAATTGTAGCATGTCACGCTTAAGTCTGAGTCTGAACATACTTTTTGTATCTATCCAATTCATGGAGACAAATGAAATATATAAACCTTCAAGTTAAATTCTGTTCATCCCTCTGTTGAAATTGAGTTCTGATTTTGCAATACATCCTAGTTTTAAGACTTTATTCATAACCTTTTGAGATGGAAGTCATAAATGGAAAATGGAACTGTAATGAAGATTACAAGGAATACGATATAGGAGTTGTAATCTGTAATCATGCTAGTGATATGTTAACAGAATGCTACAGTTTGCAGTCATGTACATCTTCTGGCTGTTTTCTGAAGTAGATAGAATTGATGGTGAATGGAGGTATATTAATTGCTAATTGATCTATCAGAGAAATTTGCATCTGTGCTAGAAATCAATATGATGTGAAGAAACCGCTCAAGTTGTACCTTTTATCTCAATGTTTTATCATCCTTATTTTGTTTTCAGGATGCATCAAGGGTTGAACCTTCATGATCCCCAAAGGAATTTAATGATGCTACCTCCGGATTGTGAATTTTGTGAAATTTAGTGAATAACTAATCCATTACAAAGAGAAAAAGGTGCTCATCTGCACAAAATCCTCTTAAGAAGAGGACTGAAAATTAAGATAATCAAGAAAAAAGTACTGCCACTGTGCAGAGAAAGGCTTGAGGACCTTAAAGGTAAACACAGGATCTGAATTCTTGCCATCCTCAATAGAATTAGCCAGAACATGAGTCTGAGCTGAAGGCTGCTGAGTTCATGTGAATATCAGTGACCAAAAGTACAAATTATTCAGACCAACGTGACCCAGTTTTGTAAGGGAGTCTATGAACTTCGTAAAATTCCAGCTTCACTTCTGAAAGCATTCCAGAGCTGTGTTAGTTTGTTCAAATCTGCTTTACTCTAGATTTACATCTATTGATAATGATTTTCTCCTGGCTTCTCTCCACAGACTTACTACTCTAAGTCTCTGATAAAATCCTTTTTATTACTGGCATGTAATTCCTTGAACAAAGACCAAAAAAACCAAAAGGCTTGCTGACCTAAAAAGCTGCTAGATTATCTTTTGAAAGCAAGGGAGAGGGAAAAGGGAGCTATTTGATATTTCATAACATCAGTGAGTGATTTATGAACCCAGTATCAAAGCAACACTTCTAACAGGGAACAGAAGTAAAAGATGTATTTTATGTAAATTCAACCAAAAGCTCATTAAGTGATAGGAAAGTTGGGAGTGCATATTTGCTGTGAATTCTCTCAGCAAAGACAAAGTTCATTGGCTGGGGTGCAGGTTAGCACTGGGTGTGTCAGCTAGTCACAACATTTTATTTGGCACAAGAGGGCTTAGATTTCAAGATGATCTGCACGGAAATGCATACTTGTCATGATTTAAAAATAGCTAGAAAGCATAGGAGCTGGACTGTGTCTATACAGGTGTAGCCTATCATTCTCAATTTTCATAAATTTTATGAAAATACAACATATTTATATATATACTTTTTAACTTTTAAGCAGTCACAGATATAACTGCATTTGAACTGCTTCTTCATGGCTGAGAGCAGGTGAACAAAGCTCAGATACTGGGACAAACACAATTATGTTCACCATAGCTGAGCTGCACTTCTGCTACCCATGCTAGCATACTTGTAGCTACAGAGAGTGCCAGGGTCCATGCGGCATCTCAATATCTCTGATGCTCATTTTACGAGAATTACAGGTCCTCAACACCTCAGAAAGGCTGAATCTCAGTTTACAACTTGCAATCAGAATTCTCCTATTATTATTTTAAAAAATGAGGTATTTTAGCAGTTCACATTTTAGAAAGATTTTTAGTAATGGGTCACACTTGAGAAATTTACTGTAGAACATTTCAGAATTTAAAAAGTTTAAGGAATATTGATGTAATTGCCTTTCAATGCCAACACAAGGATACATAACAAAACACCCACTGAAAACACTGCATTCCAAAAGTCTCCAAACCAGTTTAGATACTAATAAGATGTGTTAGAAAATTTAAAAAGTTTCAATCTGAATAGTGAACAGCTTATAATTTTTACTTAGTTGATCTAAAAAAAAATCCATTTTGGGGGACAAACATCTGCAAAACACTGTTATGCTCTTAAAAATGCTTTTGATTTATAAGTAAGGGAGGTTTATTTTCCACTGACAGGATAGGAAGTACAGAGACAGTTTTAGGTCAAAAAATCTCCCACAGCCAAAGAAAAAGGGTCAGTGTACACACAAACGAAGAAATATGTTTCATCTACACATTGAAGCAGCATTATGTACTGGTAAGAGTGAATATGTCACTCATAATGCTAATTATCTTGTAAGCAACTGCATAGTCAAAACTTGAGTGAATTTTGTTTCTACATAGGCAAAAGCAAACTTTAAGGAGAGATCTGTCTACCTAAAGTTGTTATAAATAGACTTCTAAATAAGATTCCAAGATGAAAAAAATAGCAACTTTACATATTTCAAATGAAAAAAGAAACAAACCTTGAATTCATGTGATTTAGTCAACATCCCACTGACATACTTACTCACTCTCCTGCTGATTCTTTGTCATTTACTCTTCAGTATTAACCTCGTGGCTAGGAGCTGTCTACATTGTTAAAAAAAAATAAAAGAGGAAGCTCAGAATCTGTGGATATAGCAAAAATACTAGTAAAGTGGAAGTATTTTGTTTGCCACTTCTGAGTAAATAATCAGTATATGTCAGTTTCATTGTTAACTTTGGATTATGAAAACAAATTAAAAAACTCATATCTTTTTTGTGTTTCTTTCCAAGTTTATGTCTCGATGGAGGTGAAAAAAAATGAAGTTAGGTAGTTTACAGCAGTGTTACAATGACCTCTTGTGGTTAAATAATATAGGCATATTGGCTCAAAGTCTCTGGAAAACTTGCCGTATCAAAGGTTAAATTATGCTCTTAGATCTGAAGAGTTTTGTTTTGCTAATGCTGCTTAACCTGAAGTAACTTCTCCTCCCAAGCACACTATCAGTATTTGTTTAGCTCACTGCTAAGAAATTCTTTTAAAAATATCTCAACCTTTGCACTCCACAAACTTAACAGGTGAGCGTATCATGTTTTCTCACATGGTAACACGTTAAAGCAAACTCACAGCTCTATATAAATCAATTCATCAATATAAGGAACAATAATATTTAATAAAAACTTACCCACTAAAATGTGAAAGAAACCATATAGAAGTAGCCACCCAGTATAAGAAATTAGAACAGCAGATAATGAACACTATACTGATAGATTTCAACATAATTGAATACACACTTTTTATATAGAAGTTTAATGCCTTACCTAACTATATGTACAATGTTTAAAATGCTAAAGCTGTCTTCTTAATTTTTTTGCAAAAAAATCAGAGCGCTGAGTATTTTCTCGAGTTCCTGAATGCAGTCTACTGACTTCAATCAAATAATCTGACATCTTATCCCTTAATTGATAAAATCACTCAAGACTTTATCCTGATTTTGCAATTTCCTGAAATCTTTCAAAATTACACAAATTTTACTAAAAACCTTTGCTGAGTTATTATTCTTCAGGTGGTCCTGTCAGTATTTATGGTGGCACTTTCCTACTGAAGGATCACCAGTAGTGGTATTTGCACCTGCCAGGCATTATTCACATGACTTTACTAAATTTAGGATATATTGCAAAGCCACTTCGGCACTGGCTCTGCTGTCTGAAGCTTTGGAAGCTCATCCTCCACATAACCTTGGACTGCCACCAGCTGGATATGTGCCACATTCTGATACGCTGTGATTGCAGCTGGGGGAGGCCTGAATTCAGCTGCTGTGAGATGTCACTTGTTTATGCAACACAAAATTTAGAGATCTGTAGGTTAAACCCAAACATTTCTCTTAGTGTACACAATAATTATTATTACCTCTCCCCATTCCTTTTCTTTGAAATGATGAAAAACAGAGGCTGTCAAGCAAAACACACTAGAACAAAGGTTATGACAACAACAAAAAGGCAGGTTTAAGTTAAAATGTGTTTCTCTTCACATGTCAATAAGGAAGCACTGACAGTGGCCATGTATCTTGAAGAATCTCCCCAGCTTTTTAAATATAATCAACAAAATTATTCTGAAAACTTCTTGCATAAGGAGGTTTTGAGCACTGGTCTCATGCAGACTTGTGAGACAAAACCAAATTGTTTGTGTGGGGCAGGGTGATGTTTTGATTCTATTGTCTAATAAGCCTAATCTCTCTCCTTCTTTAGCTGGGTTAACTCTGCAGTGCTAAGAACTGACCGACTTAAAACTGCAAACCCAACTTACAAGGTGCAAACTTGAATACTCAAGGCACTGTTTGAACTCCCAGCTAATTACAGTTTGCACATCTGAGCATGTGATTTTTTAAATTGTCTAAATGCTGTCATTATTTCCCCTGCCATCAGTTACAGGTGGGGTAATAACCAGCCTGAGACAATTTCAATTTACTCTCAGAGTGCAGCACCTTCCCTGGCTCAGGTTGGTTGCCAGGTGGCTCGTGGCCACTTCTTACACATTGGAGGCTCCTTGCCAACCAGCCAAGAAGACGGTGACCTTTCTATTTGCTGTTTGGGCAGTAAATATGCAGGCACCTCATGCCTTATTGTGTAGCCTGCGAAGTCTTGCTGTGCCAGGAGCAAGGTGGTATAGACAGGAATAACCTGGTGAGTACCAAGCTCTCACCAGTCTCTCCCCTCCTAGGATACAGGAGAAGGTCTCACAGTCACAGCCTTGTCCCAGTGGCTGCCAACTCATAACCCTTGCTGCAGCCACGCTGCAGACCACAGGATCAATAGTAAAGCCATGGTGCATGTCTTCAGCTGACACAATACACCAAACATGTTCAAAGCACTGAAAAATGAGTCTCTGCATTGAGATGAGGATGGCAGACAGCTGTTGAAATTTCTGTTGTAGTTATTAACCCTCCAACTGTGCAGCAGTCTTCAGGCACCTCACCACAACATTCCCAGACGGTAGATAACTACATATCTAACTAGTACCTAGTGTGAGATAAGACTTTGCCTTCCAGCAAAGCTTGTAAACATATTTCATATACTAGTGCATTTAGGGAGAAAAAGAACTTACTGTATTGACTACAGAAGCACAGCCACTTTGAACTGTCACCTTCAGGGCACCTAAATCTGAAAGATAAGAGACTTAACAGTTCAGTATAAAAGTGATTGATTTAGCAATTTTGAGTTTAAATTGAATCAAAGTCTGAAAGGTCTGCAGTCTGAAAAAGTGTTAAATTTGAATTCAACCAGAGTATTTTAACTTGAACAAACTATGGATTTAAGGCAAATCCTGAATACTGACCCTCAAGGGTAATGGAAATCAAACCTTTCAAAGACCTTCCACCTATGCACATGATCTAATGCTCACAGTAATTATTAGAAGGCTCTTATACTTCATGTACTTATTTATATACTTATTTATTTATAGAGATGAACAACAGAATATTGTTAGCAAGCAAAAATGCTACAAATCAGAAGGTATACAGACACACTAAAAAAAAATCTAAGCTCCTTGAACAGGCTATGTTCTGCCACAGCCCACTATTTTAGTGGTGAAATACTTTTTCACTAGGTATTCACAGATAACTTCCTGTTTATAATACAGTTAAGAAATGTGAAAATTTTATTTAAGCTTTGTAATATGCTTTCTCATTCTTCAATCAGAGCAGAGCATCCTTTTAAGCAGTGGTTAAATCCTGTACTTCCTTTTCAACTTCTCTTTCAAAAATAATAGGTTCTTTTTCAGGCTCTGACAGGAGGGAGTTGGATTTTCTGGCTGGCTGTTGTGTAAGCATCAACTATACTGGAACTAAAGCAGGAGCAAGAAACAGGAAGAAACTAGTTGGTAAAATATAATCATAGGCTGGCAGGAAATCAGTGACTATTTGTCACTCCTTCCAAAGAGGAAAAGAACAGTTGGTGGCAGATATTCCCTACCATAAAGGATCCAGCAGAGAGATTAAATCTCTTTTTCTCCATGCCAGGATACTCAGAGTTCTACTTCAATGTGGACCATGGCTACTTGGAGGGTCTGGTCCGAGGGTTCAAAGCTGGGATCTTGACAAGTGCAGACTATGTCAATTTAGCACAATGTGAGACACTTGAAGGTAAGTTTGCTGTTTTATTTTATTTAGGAAGAAATACTGCTGCTTAGACATTTGAAGAAGGGAAGGTAAAAGTCTGAAGTATTGAGAGTTTATCTTAAAATCCAGAGATAACCCTGATGTCCTTTGAGGAACTGTTCTCATATTTAAATTAATAGCTTTCCATAGATTGTGATTTGTGTGTCAGACCATAATTTGCAAAATAATACAGATGATGGGATTTTCTGGTTTACTGAGAAGGTCTGGAAATCACATCCATAGAGTTCCCATGGAGACTGGTAACCTTCTCACAGATTTTAACCATGCTATAGAACAGTTCAGGTACTGAAGTTTCATATCATTTCAGCTGGATAAAATATTTCCCAAAATCTTACTAAAAGCTTACCATTTGGCTTTGTGTTTCTCTAGAAAAGATATAATTTTAGTAATTTCTTACTTCTTGAGTTTTAGGGCAGTGGAGGATATTCTGCTTACCAGGAAGATAAAACTAGACTTCACAGAGATAAAACAGTGAAACGGGGGGGGAAAAAAAAGCTCTTTTCAAGGTGACTTTGCCACAGTAATAAAGAAAACACACAGCAGTTTCCAAAACAACTTTCGATGGCCAAGACTGGTCACAGCCTGATGAAGACAGATTTGTACAAAGAATCATATGACATACCTCTAGACACTTAAGAGGAAAAAAATGCAACAGAAAAAAAAAAAACCAAAACCTTTCTAAAGGAACATTAAGTTCATTTACCTGGCTCCAAAATGAAAGCTGTGATTCATCTTGCAGATTTAAACAACTGCACATAGAAATGCACATAGATATTTACCTGTCAGCAGGATTAAATTCCTTTCATAGTTAAAGAAGAGATTGTCAGTACAGTCAGTGGGATCTGGACACTATTCAGCTGTCCAAGTGCATGTACCTGTTTCAGCTGACAACCTGGAGAGCTGTATCAGCTCTTCATTTCATACAATGGCAATTTAGAAACATAGAACACATGTATATGATCACTCTGAGAATTGAAATCTATTCTTTATGTCAGCTGGACAAAATCAAGAGTTTCTGTATCATATTTGTTCCAGCAGTTGTGATCTATGCAACTGAAAGACTTTACAGACACTCTTGATATTGCATTTAAGTCAAAAAGTCCTGCTCCATAAGTACACAGACTTCAGAAAAAGCTAACAGAGTTTGAAACATCTATAAAAGAAACAAAGGACAGAATGGTGGAATTATTTAACCTAGTTCTCCCTTGACTTCTCCCTGCAAAGGAGCTCAATAAATGATCTAACCTAAAGCTCCATGAAGTTAAAAAAAAAAAAAAAGCTTACTTCTGAATATGAAGAAAATACACAGGTTTAAAAACATACAAGAGTAAAGAACTACCTACACCCCTCCCAGAAGAATACTTGCTCATGATAATTTAAGAATGGTTAAGAAAAACCATCTAAATTTTAAGTCATGCTACAAGAAAATAGTTTCCAAACATTTCTGAGCTATATAAACCTATATATATTATGAATGGCATGCGGCAGATCGACAGATAACAATAGAGAGATAAAATCCTCTTCTTACAAAGATTTATAATAGAACAAAAAGTTTTATTTTTTAACCTTATTTTTTTCTAGTGTTCATTCAATTTTAAAATGCAAATTATTTCAGCAACAGAAGCAGCAGCTGTCATAAACCCTCCTACAAGCACATCTCTTCTACCTACTGTCACTTCCCTTTTTTCTCTATTCACCTACATCCCTTTCTCGATTGTAATATTTTCTGCTCATTATAGACAGCTAACAGATTCCCATCAGTTACCTACCAAATGTATTATTTATAATGAAAATAAGAGAAATATTGGATTTCTACATGATGTTAAACATGCCTATCTCTGCACAGAATGGATACTGTAATACCAAACTTGCAACACAAGTGCACAGTGCACCAAAACCACAGACCTCTACCTCTAAAATAAATTTTATACATTGTCATTTGTTTCAATTGACAAGATTCAGCAGTGGACTTGTGCTATAGTACGATGATGCCTGTCCAATAGTGCCATCAGTTCATGTCTTCACATTAAAAGGTAATAAATTTATCCCATTCTGCATTCTGTGGCATAGCACTATACCACAAAAAAACTGGCCTAAGTTAAAAACCACTATAAATATGCTAAAACAAACAAGCAGAAAAAAAAAATAATCAAAACCACTCAAAGTAATCCATAAATAGAGAAAAAAGGTCAATTAATTTAAAAGTGGTTTTGATATCTCTGGAGAGAAAACCATAAAGTCAGTACAGAAAAACCACAAGAAAAGCTGCAGATTGGTGCATTATATATGCTTGATAATAATAGGCTAAGTATAACAGTAAGGGAAAGAATAAAACTGACTTAGGATGACACTGTGTCCTCTCAATTCAGGGCCATACAGGTAGGCTTCCAGCCTAACTTAGAGATCCTTTTGGGCTTGGCTGAATTACTATAATTTCCTGGATCTATCCTGTGGGCAGCATGCTACTATTTGGGCCCTATATTATCACCTGTTTCAAAGGAAGGAGATTCCCAGAACACCCTTGCTGACAGACTTTGAAGTAGAATGTGGTGGGGTGAGGGTGTGTGTGTGTGCGTGTGTGTTAAACTAAGTGTTTTATTCTTACCTTGCTAATTAGTGTGATGGAAAGACTCCTGCTCTGTAGAAAGGAGACTGTCACAGAAGGACAAGCATCCCAGCTCTGCTCCCAACGTCACTGAAATAAGTTTACTTAACTTGCCAGAGCCAGGGCTTGCCAGCATGTGGTGGCTGAAACAACAGTGTAACTCAAAGAAAGCTGCAGGTAGTTGGCTATTTGGCTATCAAAGTGAGGAGTCAGACAAGTTCCCATGTGCTTGATTCCAGGAGACCAGGTTAACACTTTGCTCAAGTTCTCACAATACTCTGATCAGGATCATTCCTGTTTTAACTGCATTCATCTTAAATTAATTTCCCTCTGCTCACTAATTCCCTCTAGGCATAGTGTTAATTGTGTTTGGTTGCTGTTCAATTGTAAGTAAAATCATGTGACTTAAAATCACATTACTTAAAGTCATATTTTCTTACATATTATTTTCCTGCATATAATTGTATCAGGAAATACACAATGCAAATGGATGACAATCATACTGATGGCTAAAATAAAGGAATTTTCTTTCCTAGGGATCTTATGGACGTGCTGAAAACCCCAGAGACTTAAGTAGGTCTCTAAGAGGACCTAAGAAAAGGAAGAGCTACCGTTGATACAAAGTTTTGGTGAATTGGAATATCTGAGGCCCCTGTAGTGCTCAGCCATCTAATCCTGATGGGTCAACAGGTCACCTTACTAGTAAAAATGTTTGACTGCAATAGTCCCCAGGTCTTATTTATGTCAGCAGCAAAGAGAGGACTATAATTTAAGACCGGCAGTTCAATCTCTGAGCTGCACTGAACTCTGTTGTGATGTGAACTCTGACTATGACATTTGTGATTGATATTACATGGTATTGGCACTTGTGGAGGGACTGTTTTCTCAACTATTTTGGCCAAGGCCATGAGACAGCATAGAATATTGTTTCATATATACACTATGCATGCTGTCATTTATTAATTCCATTAAAAGAAATACTTCTATAAAGCAGGCTGTGGAACTGACAGGGTTATAAATCCAATATTCCTAGGTATAATAGTTTCTTCATAGCTTTTAACAGCTGGGTAAGGCTATTTAGTGTCTTATAGGTAATATTTTTATGCTTTATATTAGCGCATGGTTTTTGAAGCCACTCAGTCAATCAGTTGAGAACTGGGGAAGGTAACAAAATCTTGGCAAACTACTTTCAATCAACAGATTTTATTTCTGTTCATCTCATGATGATGTTAAGCACACTTCAGAATGGTAAATAGCTGGAGCTGATATTTGGGGTTTGCAGTCTGCTTTAGGTAATAAGCCCCTGAAAACCATGTTTCAAAAGCATTAACAGAGTGTGACTAAAGTTCATACTGTGATTCATCTGAAAAGGAACTGAGGAAAGTTGGAATTCAGATCTCTGCATGTAATAAAGTAATATTATCTAATCTCAGTATATGCCAAGTATAATTACATTCTTTGCAACAAAACCCAAGAAAGTAAAAATGATAAGTTTTCACAGGAAATGTAGATGTGAAATAAAAATATTAGTGATTTTTTAAAAATTTGGTCTTACATATCTTACATATAATTGCTGGGTACAACTCTCCATTTTTATTTATCTCTTAATCTTGTTTACCTTTCTCTCTTTCTTAACTTTTTTTTCATATTTGTATTCTCTTTCTTCTTGCTACACAGAAGCCTGTGCTGAAACTATGATTATTTCCAAGAATCTGACTGACCATTGAGAAACCAATTACCTCTGCCTTCTTTTGTAAACAGTTTTGTGATCATGTATGTACTTTTAAGAAGCAATAAATTTACACTCCTAGCATAAATTCAGTTTATTGAAGGTAGATCTAGAGAAATGCTAACAGATCCAGAGTGCTAGCTAAGTAAGGTTGTCCTATCCAAGAATGTATTGATATGATTTGATATGGATTTGATGGATAGACTGTTTGGTAGATAAGGAAATGGCCGAGTGGTTACATCCAGAGAGTTGCAGTCAATGGCTCAGTGCCCAGACGGAGCTGTGCTGACAATGTGGTGACCCTCGGGGGTCCATACTGGGACCAGTACTGTTTAATATCTCCATCAATGACATAGATAGTTGGATTGAGTACACCATCAGCAAATTTGCAGATGACACCAAGCTGAGTGGTGCAGTTTACACACCTTAGGGATGGGATTCAGAGGGACCTGGACAAGCTCTAGAAGTGGGTCCATGGGAATCTCATGAGGTTCAACAAGGCCAAATGTAAGGTCCTGCACCTAGAACAGTGCAATCCCTTGTACAGGCTGGAGCAAGAAGGAATTGAGAGCAGACTTGTGAAAAGGACTTGGGGGTACTGTTGGATGAAAAGTCAGATATGAGCTGACAATGTATGCTCGCAGCCCAGAAAACCCACTGTGTCCTGGGCTACATCAAAACAAGCGTGCCCAGCAAGTCAGAGGAGGTGATTCTTCCCCTCTACTCTGCCCTCATGAGACCCCACCTGAAGTACTGCATCTGGCTCTGGAGTCCCCAACATAGGAAGGACATGGGCTTGTCAGACCAAGTCCAGAGGAGGGCCGCAAAGATGATCAGAGGGCCGGAGTGCCTCTCCTATGAAGAAAGGCTGAGAAAGTCAGGATTGTTGAGCTGGCAGAAGGCTCTGGGGAGACTCTATTGCAGACTTTTAGTACCTAAAGGGGGCTTACAAGGAAGATAGAGAGAAATTTTTAGTAGGGCCTGTAGCAATAGAACAATAGAACAAGTGTAATGGTTTTAAACTGAAAGAGAATAGATTCAGACTAGTTATAAGAAAGAAATTTTTCACAAGGAAAGTGGTGAAACACTGAAAAGAGGTTGTCCAGAGAGGTTGAAAACTTTCATGACCAGTTTGGATGGGGCTCTGAGCAACCTTGAGTGGCAGCCAACTTGCACAGAAAAATCTGAAGTTTATCTCAGTAAGCTAGAGTGCTAGGTGTAGGAGTTTGAATTCATAATGTACTAATTCTTTTGCTTTAAATATCAGTGTAGGCAACCTTATTGCATTCTAAGAAAGTGTACACATGGGGAAATAGGCAAAAGTACCTACTGTACCGATGAATGCATACCTTGCTAACTGCAAATTAACTTCCCTTACAGGTACACCTTTATTTCAGTCAGTGGGAGTGTTGCTGTCCTTTTCTCTAACTATCACTTCAGGTTTTAGATGGAAATCTAATTATTATGAATGCCTAAATCATATAACAGTATCCCAATCTATAATTTACAATACTTTTAATATAGCATTTGAACATAATTATGCATTGCAGCAGGAGGCTTTCTAAAAGGGAATCTTAAACTGCTTTGAACACTAAGAACTGATTCAAATTCTTACTTTTGCCTCATGGTAAAAAATGGCTAGCAGAGAAAATTTGTCAAATGAATTATTTGATAGCATGAAAACTTCTTTCAACTTTATGGTCTAAACAACTAATTTTCCTCAGTCACCAGGGCTGAGAGCTCAAATGGACTATGTCAGAAAAACCCAAGTTTCTGGAACAGATTCTTAGGATTTTCTAGTCGCAGCCATAAATCAGACAAAGCCAAACCAGGAATGCTGAGAGCATAACTCTGCCCTTTCAAGTGAGCCAATGCAGAAGCCATTTGGAATCCAAAATGTAAACCAGGCAAGATGTGTTCTCTCCTTTTCTTCAGGCACCCTGATAACAGAAGATTATTATCTTACCTGAGATGTAAATGTTTCATACAAAAATTTAAGATCTTAACAAAGTTAAAGGATGATTCCTATTGATACATACCGGTCCATAGGAGTGCAGCAGATAAAACAACTGATGCATTATAATGGTACAAATCAGTAAAATTGAAACATCGAACAAACCTGAAGGGGAAGGGACTAAAGACAGTAGTAAGTTAACACTCTGCATGTTATGGCTTGAAAGGAAGGCTGCTGGTGAAACTTCTGACAAAGGCATAAACTATTTGTTCTTTCCTGTAGTATGCAGTAAGTCTTACTGGTAGAAGGCAGTACAAAATTGCATTAACTTTGCTTTTACACTATATTAAATCTATGCAAAAACTTTTCATTAGAGTATGATCAGATGCTTAATATCAAAAGATATACGAAATTAATATTTAGGTATTTTTATTTGGTTTGCAGACAATACAGTGACAGTTTATTCTCATGATGTTCCTTGAATCTAATTCCAGATCTGAAGTTGCATCTGCAGACTACAGACTATGGGAACTTCTTGGCTAATGAAACTGGCCCCCTCACTATTTCCACCATTGATGATAAACTGAAAGCAAAACTGCTCACGGAATTTCATTACTTTAGAAACCATGCCTTTGAACCACTTGCCACTTTTCTGAATTTTATCACGTAAGTAATATTGCCACATATCTTACCACGCAGATCTCTCCCCACCACCATGAAAAAAAAAAAAGCAGTTAAAAGTTATAAATGTGTAAATGCAATGTATTGGAATTTCTATTAAATTTCAAACCTAGCAAAATTACTTTGATACTGCAATATTTACATACTTTAGTGCAAATATATGTTCTGAAACTGTATATGTATATGAACAACTGTGGTTTTTGAAACTACTTATTTTAAAAACAGAAGCACATTTTTTATGCATACAGTGGCAGGAGAAGTGGTAGATGTTGGGGAAAAATAGTTGTAATTTTCAAACACCTTTTAAGTCGGAGAACTTGCAAAACTGAAGTTTGGGGGAGTGATTCATGCAAGATTAACAATTTCATGATATAAAAGGCAGTGATTTAACTCCTAGGCATGTAGAAAGTTCTAGGCCTTTTAAAAAATGGAGAACAACAACACATCCCCCACCTACCTGCTTTTTATACTATTTGAACATTAAAATCATAACTTTATGTTGCATATTGCAAGATACTTAGATCCAAGTAGCTATTTTTAAAAGTTCAATTGCTGTTTGATGCCAGATGAAGAGAAAGCTCTGATCTTAACATCATCATAAACAGATGAAACTCGTAAATGAATGGCCTAAACAACTTTAAAAACAGGGATCTGCTTTATAACAGAATAACAACATGGATTAGCCAAATGCCAACAGAATATTCTACCTAACTGTTTACTCCCCTTGATTGTATCTTTTTAATATATTTTAACGGGAACAATTGACCAATTGACTGTTCATTTTACTTTCAAGGAGCATTTTTATCATAACAGAAAACTAAATATCCCTTTTTTTTTGGTCATGTGTATCTGACCAGTTTTAGGCTAATATACCAATGGGATCTTAAAGAAAGCCCTGGGACACCTGTGATCTGTAGACATAAATGTTTACATTTTATTTCAGGGAAACTAAAGTGAAAATATGAAAATTACTGCAGGTCTTTTCTCACACTCATTGGCAAGAATGTGTATATTTGTATGTGTAACCTTTGCACATTGTTGTTTTTTTTCAATGATGGAGATACTGGTTAAAGATATTTAACACAAATCACTGAACACAGATTGGACTGGCATCCTTGTCCTAAATATCCCAATGCTGTTACCTACTTGCTATTTACCTACTTGCTGTTACCTACTTGCTATTTAAAAACTTGTGTTGATTTTTGATGACCTATTGATACAGAGTGAATATACATACCAATAATACTTTACTATTATTTCTAATTTTCAAAAATCTTGGGTTTGCATTTTTTTCAAATTAAAAGTAATCATAAAGATTTTTTTTTTCTTTTTCTTTCAAATACAGATACAGCTATATGATTGACAACGTAATTCTTTTAATAACTGGCACATTACATCAGCGACCCATAGCTGAACTTGTTCCCAAATGCCATCCACTGGGGAGCTTTGAGCAAATGGAAGCGGTCAGCATTGCCTCAAACCCCACTGAGCTCTTCAATGCAATTTTGGTTGACACACCATTAGGTAGAAAAATTAATTTCTTACTTTCTTCTTAAAACTACTAATCCTATATTCTTAAGAATAGCATGTTTCCCACTGGATATGTTGTGTTTTGGTAACACAAAATATGAAGTGTGAATCAAGCACTTCTGAAGTGGCATTCAAGACATATTCTAGTAACATTAATTAACAGCTTCTATATCCACCTTGGGTAGCAGACGTAAAGAAAACATGTTATTCAAGAAGTGTAGTGTGTAGATTCTGTATCCAATCTAGTCACTGATTTAGAGCACGTAGAATATATTTTAACACCTATATCTATAATTTTAAAATATATCCTTACTAAGGATCAAGCAGGTAGTTACTAATATCATATATTGTGGTAGAACCTAGATTCCCTCTTGAGACTGGGGCATGGTTCAAACATACAGAAAAGTCTTATATTGAAGAACTAAATCTAAAGCAAAACAGAGTAAAGTTTGGGAATGTCGCATTATGAAATCAAGATGAAACTGCTCAATGTACTGCAGCAGTCAACATAAACAAAACATAACAAGCTGTGGGGTACTACTGTGAACGGTACTGAAAATAAGATGGAACTGGATGAATTTGAACATGAAGTCATTATGTGCCCTCTTCTTCAGACCATGAGTGGTTTTGGGTTCTGCTTCTCAATATGGTATGATAGGTTGGCCCTAGACAGAAAAAAAATCCTCAAAAAGTATTGCTGCAGGCAAAATAGGCTCAAATTGGGGAAAATTAACTTGATTTATTATTATATAATGTAATTAATTACTGATCCAGACAATAGGAAACAAACAGAAAATAAAGAAACATTTAGACACTTGGGGAAAACACCTTTCCTCCAGCCTTTGCTACTCCTTCATTCCAGGCTCTTCTCCTTTATCCCCTTAATATCAACATCCCTCCAGAGAGGCAGTGAGTGTTACAATGAGCAGGGAGAATTTAGAGTCATGGTATCAAAGACCGGTTTGGCCTGGAAAGGACCTGAAACATCATCTAGTTACAATCCCTTCCACCAGCCCAGGTTGCTCAAAGCCCCATCTAACCTGATTTTGAACAATTCCAGGGATGGGGCAGCCACAACTCCACAGGGCAGCCACTTCCAGTGTCTCACCACCCCCATGGTAAAGAATTTCTTCCTGATATTTAATCTAAAATCACTCTCTTTCAGTTTGAAGCCATTACCTCTTATTCTATCATGATTTTGTAAAAAGTCCCAATTTGGCTCTCAGGTAGGCCCTCTTTAGATACATCTGCTTGGCTGTGGAGGATCCCAGTTGGAGCTGGCTGTGTCCAGCACAGGACAGCCGTGGTCTTCCTTCACAGAAGCCACCCTGCAGCATACCCCTACCAGTGCCTGGGCACTGGCACCCCGTGCAGTGAAATCAAAGAAGGGACAAAGCAGGTCAGCTGAAATGAACAGTGCTGCCATGGGTGAACAGACTAAAAAGCCTGGAATCCACTTTGGAGTGGACAAGACTAATAAAGAGATATGGACAAGGTTTACAGAGTTCTGAGGGCAGTGGTTTGTCCATAGTGAGCTACAAACTGCTGCTTGCTAAATCCTTCAGAACACCAAATTCCAGCAGAAAATTAGTTTTAAGAGGTAAACTAATCCACTTTTTTTACACCTCTGCTAGTAAATTTCTGGAATTTTTTTTTGCTAAACAAGTTTGTAAAAGAAGACAGTAGTATTAGGTCTTTAAAACAATGGGATCAATCTATGGGAAACAGATCTACAAGGAGATCCTAAAGGGAATTCTCAGGGCCACACCCTCTGATGTTCTCCATCCAAAATCTGGATGTTGAAAGAGTAGGAGGGGAGAAGACCACCAAACATGGCCACATGTTCTCCCTAAATACTGTCTTCCATTGTCACAGTTTGAGACAACACTGACATGCAGCACTGGTCTGCTCCACTGGCATAGCTCAAGCACAGTGAGAGATTGGCACACTTTTGTTGGTAATGATTGAAGTATTTTTAAACAGTTCAGCTGCACAAATGAACTGCATCCACTGTCTTCCTGCTCGAAAGCTTGCTGTCTAGTCAGTTCTGCAGAGGACCTGGAAGCACAGATGGCCAAGGTTGTGCCCTTTTCCAGTTGCAACCTGTTGCCTTTCCCCCACTACAGATGTACTCAAAGAAGAGGGAAAATAGGAAAGAAGATTCTCCTTAACAATTGTAGAATACCTGCATGATTTAAGACAAAAATTATTTCATGTCTCTCACTAGAAAATCTCCATAATACCCAAGCCATATACTTCTGGGAAGATTACGGCTTTCATTAGCATTCCCATCTGATCCCCTCTGGAGGCATGGACTCTGGCTGCAGCACTGATTGATTCCCCTCTCTGCAGATTCTCATTAAAAAAGGAGGGAGTAGGAGGCTAAAGCAAAAATCAAGCGGATTTCTCTTCCTCTCTGTTATATCACCCTTTCTTGTGCAACAGAAACCTCAGATCCTTGTTCACACACTGGTGAGCAATAGACAGGAGGTATATATTATCAGCATGCAAATTTATACTGCAATATTATAAACTCTGCTTTCAGCTGCTTTCTTTCAAGACTGCTTGTCTGAAAACGACCTGGATGAAATGAACATTGAAATAATGCGCAACAAACTGTACAAGGCAAGTTTTTGCAACATAACAATAATATTTGGGGTTTCTCAAAGTGTCTCAGGAGAGGTCAGTATCATTAACCCTCTTTTATGGATGAGGAAACAAAAATATGGTGAGATAAAGCAAGCTGTCTGAGATCATCTGGTTGATTTCAAGTCCAGGAATCCAATTCAGCTCCATTCATTTCTACTCCACTGTTTGGGGAGTTTTCAAATTTTAGCTCTGCATCCACATTCTAATTTAATATCTCATTAATGAAAATGCTTTAGATGTCAGCCTAATTTCCAGATACATGATTATGAATAACTCAGTTATCCACCAAATGTCACAGAACTGTTAGCTCCTAAGTGAGCCTAGATAGGCTTTTGGTTAACATTTATTTTTATAAGGAAGATGTGATTTGAAAGGTCTAATTGTTTTGGGTCTAGCTAACATGATTTTTAGTTAAAGATTTTGTATGATTTTCTTAATTTTTAAATCCTCTTTAGCATTGCTACAGCACAATGCTGTAAGAATATGAATCTAACATGTCTTGTATTTTCAAAGTATTATACAAATATTAGCACACAGGTCACTACTCTTAAGATGGTCTCTTTAAAGGCTATACATACTTCATTCCATTAATGGTTCCTTCTGGCACATTTTCTCCGGATTCTTTGTTGTCTTTCTTTCACAGTGGACGCCTCAGACTGCAGGAAGTATATTTTTACAGCGATCTGATTGTACTAGGGGGAAAGAAAAAACCCTTCTGTTTGTCTTACAAATTATATTTCTAAATTCCTAAGCCAATTCTTTATTCTTAAAGAATATTTTGCTACTTTTCTCATATTTTAATTTTTTTTATGTATTTCAATTCTTTCACAGTACTACTAAACTAGACACTCTTTTCCCATCTGTTAGCAAACTTATTTTATTCTTATATCCTGTGTAGATGACCATATATTTACACTTATTAATTCTATTTTTTTTGTGGTTTTTTTTTCTTGCTAATCTAAGTATTAGGGAGATCATTCTGCAAACACTTCTAAATTATTAATATATCCTTTCTCCTCTGCTTCAGCTGTCCATGTGATCAATTATGTTTCAGATCTGCTATAACTCCATGCAGTAGATTCCCCTTGAGATATCTCTACTTAAAATTCACTTAATTGCATAGTTAGTGGCAGCTTCTTCTAACAAGACTGTGTGAATTTGTAGCAAAAGAATTTTGATAACATAAATGTTCCCTAAGACAGTATTTTGGGGGATGGAGAGGCAGGAAGAACAGCATCTCTGAGATATTTCATGTCCTTCCTGCACAGGTAGTTTGAAATGGGTGCAGATGTCAGAATTCTTAATAGACCAGAGGGCTCTGCAGACCAGTATTACAGAAGCTTTGTCTGCTATTCTGTCCTAATCCAGGGTTTAGGGTAGAGCAGTAGGGATTAATTTGTGTATCCTCATACTGCTGGCCCAACAGCCATGGCATATGCCCAAATCCCCTCCTCCACATACTATAAATGAAGACTTTCCTTCAGCCATCTGCTTATTATGCAGTGGAAACTCAATGGAGCTCAAAAAGTTCCTTCTTTAGAGAGCTAGTAAAACATAATATTTGTCCTATTAGTTTTTGAAAACATTTGAACTCAAATTGTAATAACAAGACATTTGCAGTTTAGTATTTTGACTTTCAGTTGAGCTAAGTAATTAAGCACATACGTGAATGTGAACTCATAGGTGGAAATATTAGAGTTAATGGAAGTATTTTAAAATGAAGTTCATGACTATTTGCTATCCTGGTCTAGGTCTCAAGCAGCTTTTAAAATATTTCTCTTCTCCTTTCATGTAGTCTTATCTTGAGGCATTTTATAAGTTTTGTGAAAAACAAGGTGGCACTACAGCAGAAATAATGAGACCTATTCTCGAGGTAAGAAAAAATCAGTCTTTATACATTACAGTACTCCACAATGTTGTCATTATCTTATTTTGTTTTCCCTGCTCCTTCTCTCTCCATTTGCAAAGTTATCTGTCAAATGTTTATTTCTTTAAATATACCTGTTTTTCTAAGATGTGTTCTAGGATGACTGTTACCTCTTGACTAGAGAAGCAGCTAGGCCATTACTAGGGAGGAGTCAGTCTCCGTTAATATTTTTCTATAATAAAGAGCAGAACAGAGTAAATGGTTCACTAATCTCATACTGTTGCCCTTTAACATTTTTCTTTATTATGTAGAAAAACTAAAATAAATAAATAAATAATAAAAACAATTCTTCTACTTCCTACAGCTCAAAATTAAATTTGGTATAGCTAAGGCCCCTGGCATTACTGTATATTTACCAATCAATAATCTTTAAACTTCATGGCACTATTATGTTTGTCTACTCTCCTATTAAAATTAGTGGTTGAAGTTAGAGTTGAGTAACCTTTGGAACTAGTGTCACATAAAAAAGTCCAACGTACTGTGTTATATTTTTATCTCAACTCAGAAAAGTTTAATATTTATTTTTTCCATGACATACAAAATTTCTAATGCCCTTCTCTCCAAAGCACACACACAGCAATAGTGTATGATATTTTTGTCTCTGTTACAGTAAGAAAAAAAGAAGAATTTTCTAAAATTGAGTTCTCAGCAACCAGCTCCCCCCCTTTTTTTTTTTCTTCCCCATATGATCTATCACAATTCTTTGCAGAGGTTGAGAGCCAGACCACCCACTCGCTTCTAGCAGTCTTTTTTTTCCTCAATAAACAAAATTTACACCCTGGAAGCTGAACAAAATTCACTGAGCTCTGACAACATCACAATGAAAGTTTGCATTTTGGAGCAAGATAATAACCATGGGAGCTGATTCCTGAAGGAAGAATGAGTCTAAACTACATTTTACAAAACAATATCCTAAAAGAGATTGCAATTTTGCATTTTATTTAACTAGGTCACAATGTTTCAGTTTATGCTCTAAACAAAATACTCCTAATCAAGTTAAATTGTACAGAAATTAAGCATTTTGATAATGCTTTTCTGAAAAATAAAAATCAAGAGATTGTCTGGCAGAGATAAAGACATTTCCCGTAGTTGATTCAGATTTTTCAGAAAGTTCATTTTTAGCTAAACATTCATGCTTAGAGCAGATTACTCACCAACATTAGTTTAAGCATGTTGTAAAACTGTCTTTATACCAGTGGTAACAATTTAGTCTATGATAAGCTTCTTTAAAATCCCTATCTAATGTCAATCAGCCAGGAGGATAAACTTTTCTATAGAAGATTTCCTTTTCTATAACATTTTAATAATCTGAAGGCACACAGAGCAGATTGCTAATGGTTGGACTCACAAAAAGCCAAAGTTTAATTATTCAAAAGAATACTTGCTATTTATTTTGTAATCTTATATGTAAAACTACTAACCTGACTCTATTAGAATGAGGCTGAAGTATTTAGCTGCCCAACTCCCTTCACCACCTGTCACAGTGCCAATCTTCGACATTAAGAGTACTGACGATCTCTCTTCCACCATGGACAACACGCATTGCATGTTTAACCCTGAAACTGGCAAGGAACTGCAGGACTGCCCTGCAGCCAGTGCTGTGCCTGTTATCAGGGCCCATGCTAATTGTGAACCAGCAGACATGCTGTTTCAGTCTCCAATATGGAAACTAAAGCACTTAGTAAATAGTCATCCTCTCACTCCACCTCTACCTGCAGCAGTCAAATGGTCCAAGACACCAAGTAACTGGCTCATGGCCTTACTCACTATGCAGCACATCACGTGCCAGTAATTTGATGAATTGAGAGGTATGGATCGGAATGGTCCTGCAATTTTTCTCAAACTGGGAGCCAACAGAAGCAGAACCCAACCCTGCTAGAATTAGTTGCAATTGCATCTAGAATGCTTTTTTACCAAACAAACAAACAAACAAAAAACCAAACAACAAACCACAAATCTAACAGCTAGATTCTACATGACTCTAATGAGTTAAAAAAAAGAAAGTATTTGTCCTTCTAAAAGAGTTTCACTAGGTCTGATATGCCTGTTTGTGTTCGTATTAATAAGGCAAGTGAAATTTGGCCCTGTTATTCATTAGCTAGAACTCTTTTCAAGCACACTTATTTTCTTCTCTATTGTTTACTCATTTTCCTTACTCCAAAGTCAGTGCCAGAGGGTGGCTGGTTCCTGTTATTGTGCACTCTAGTACACAGGAGTAGATCTGTGAATATGTATTTAATAGCTAAAGTGGTAGATTTGTGTTGCAACTGCAGCCTTATTATTCAACAGAAAAGAGTACCTTAGTGCTTAAAATAGTTCAAATATTCACAGCATAAGAGATTTTGTAACTGCCTAAAATTTGCATATACTGTATACACTTTGCTTGGAAGATTTTCCCTGCATAATCACTGCAATTAGCAAGCGCTTTGCTGTTTTTACAACATGAAAATAAGAAATAAAGGAAAGAAATAAAACCACAGTCAATTTAGATCTCAAGACAGAAGAAAAAATTTAAATCAGACAGAACTGAGTATGGTTATTTTTATTTACTATTGCATTTTTAATTCGTGCTGTAAGAATGGCAAGTCAAATTTTGCCTTGTACAAAAGAACAACTTGAGATCTAGACATTGGAATGACTTTCAATCTACTACTGTAGTGAAAATACAGATACTACAGGCATTTAAAACCTGGCAGAAGACATATAGCTTTTCCTTCTATATATTAAAAACTAACTTACTTGAAACACTTAAAACTTTAGCTTGGCAAGTAAGCAGCTCCCTCTACCTTATTTAATTAGTATTTAAATATGTGCATTCAGAAACTACTTCTTTTTTTCAGGTTTTTCATTCACCCCTTATTATCAACAGCATGTTGAGTTACCCCAGAACAATACTATTGATTTTTGGTCCTTTCCTGTATTATTATTATTTATAAGAGTATTATTTCATACTCTTATATGCTAGGGTGTGAGATTTTTTGTTGTCAACATTTGGGTAACTAAGCAGGGAAATGACGAAGCAGCAGAGATGATATTTTTAGTACAAAAATTCAGAATAAAAGCTGTGGTTGCAAAACCCTATTTGATTTTCTAGTTAAAATTTAACCCATACTTGCAAAAAAGGATTTACAATTTCTAAAATAAGATATGTTTCAAATGCTCTCAAGTCCACTTCTTTTTTTTTTTTTTTTTAAATTTCCATAGTTTGGCTTACTAAAACCCCACAAAATATCCACATCTTAATTTCTAATGAGATGTCTAATAACACCTCTTTATTCTTTTATTTGCATATTAAGTTTGAGGCAGACAGACGTGCCTTTGTCATCACCATTAATTCATTTGGCACTGAGCTGAGTAAAGATGACCGAGAGAAGCTGTATCCAACCTGTGGGAAACTTTATCCAGAAGGCTTACACCTGTTGGCCAATGCAGATGACTACGAGCAAGTGAAGTGTGTTGCAGAATACTATGCAGTAAGTAAATTAATTTATTAACAAAAGAAAGACAAAACACAAATACTTTATATCTCTTGATGTCAGCAAAATTTTAAAGAGCATTCACATAAGTTAAAAACATTTTTAAGAGAGAAAAAAATCATTAAAGATACTGAGGTTCCCATCAAGATGAGTATGGAATCCAAGGCCTTCGATATGAAGACATTTTACTACCTTAGTGCAGTATAAAGTTCCTCTTAAAATGATGTTTAAATAAGACCAAATCACATCCTAGCAGAGAAAACTCTTCCTACTGCATTAACTCTCCCCAAACTTAGCTTCACTTCACAGCTGTTGTCTTCAAGATTTTGGAGCATTGGCATAAGTTATTTTAAAGTGAGCTGAACAAACACTTAATGTGCAAAGCTGATTTATTGCTAGTGTACCATAGAAATTCCTTTCTGAAAAGTTTTCTCTGAATCACTAATCCATTCAAAGAAGTAGATGAAGTTGTAAATATTGATGCAAATAGTGCTGTTATTAAAGATTAATCAACCTGCAACACGATATTTGAATTAACTGTTGTACTCTGTCTATCTATAATATTTGTGTTACCTCTAAGTAGGTGGACAAAGCAAAATGTTTTCTGGTCAACTGCTTTTTCTACAGAAAGCCCCATAAAGCTGGAGCTGTACATCTAATCTTGTGCATAAGGAGAACATTTGAATCATGAGTTACCCTGTCAATGTGGTACAGAGTAAGACTATCCATGTGATGGTGGGATACTTAGATGAACTTGGAAACCATTGTAGTAGACCTATACTGCATTTCTGCTTTATGGGAACAACAAACCAAACATTCAGAGAAGGAAATTAAACAGAAATGTAACATGTAAGAAATCAAGCCAAGTATATACGGACAGGATATTCCAGGATGACATAACAGACTAATGGATTTGGGGACAACATTAATGTAGGTAAAGTAAATCCAGCTGAGTACTGGAAATGAAATGAACAGCTATGTGAGGATCAGAAGTCAGCATTTTGGCTCCATTTACAGCTCTGGCTCTGATGGATACTATTTGTACAAGAAGTTCAGTGCTCTCTGTCCAAAGGAGTGAAAGGTCATGTGCCATTCTACAATAAGTCTCTTTTAGTGCCTTCAGTAAATTTAAATTGTAGGAAATGACAGTAAGAAATAAAAGAACAAATATGATTTTTCTCTCTTTTGCTGACTATATGCTTTTAACTTTTGATTTATGAAGAACTGTAATCTATACATGAGTTCTTCTACACAGAAAGATTACTTAATGCAGATTAATTTATAAAGTAATGTAAGGTGCCTGTGCTGCGCAGAATGCAAAATTACCTTATTTCCATGGAATGGTTGTCTATGCTTTTAGGAATACAAGGCTGTGTTTGAAGGTGTAGGGAGTGGCACTGGAGAAAAGACACTGGAAGATGCATTTTTTGAACATGAGGTAAGAGCTTCTCACCTTAAAATACAAAAAAGGAAGTTATACACCTGGAATAATATTTAAAACAAGAATGAGGTACTAGGCTTTTGATTCTACTACACTGCATCATTCATCTTTGTATTCAAGAACATGGATTTTCTATGGCTGCCAACATGCGGTTGAATCAAAAGAGAAGGATTTACCTTTTTAAATAAAATTAATCCTAAGACATTCTTCTGAAGACTAGTTTTTAGGGCTGTCAAACCTGATAGCCTATCCAAAAGCCATTTCATATAACTTTCATATAATGAAATTTCTTTTGAGTAGTCTACTGAGGAAGGTATTTACCACTGTTCTTTATTTCCTATAATGTTGCTGTAGTCTATTACCAAAATTAATCCACAGATGACATTCCAATTACATTCACACTCAAGAGACTGCTAAATATATTCATAGTTGCAAAGTTACATAGAAATCTTGATCAGAAGAGCTACCATACAAAAATCACATTTGCTTTCTTTGATATTTTATCATAACACTTGTTTTATCTTTTCTGCAGGTAAAGCTGAATGTGCTTGCATTCAACAATCAGTTTCATTTTGGAATATTTTATGCCTATGTGAAGTTAAAGGAACAAGAATGCAGGAATATTGTATGGATTGCTGAATGCATTTCTCAAAGACACAGAACCAAAATTAACAATTACATTCCAATTTTTTAAATCTGAGAATTTATAATGCCTAAAATGATGCATAATTTCATAGAAGAAAAATATTTAATTTTATCTTACTAGACATTTTAAATTGTAGTAATGAGCCTCCTTATATATACCAGTGTAAGAAAACAAGTAACGTAATCAGACACATGAGTACTTCATTATGAAATATTCATAATTTTGGTGGTAGATTTTTCCCCCACACTGCCTATCCTAATTTAATTGATCAATAAAAACCTCCTGCAAGATCCTACATACATGTTCTTTCTCTTTTGTGGAAGCAAGCTTTGTATAAATGACATTTGAAAAGCTCTTTAATGGCTTATTTTTAACCAATTTTTCTCAAAGGGCCAATTAAACCACTGCTATCTCACATTTATGGGCTTTTTAATGGCATACAAAATTGCATGAAGGGGTTAATACACAAACAAGAGAGAAAGTCTGAGATTTCTCTCACCGAGTCTCAAGAGGGAGCTTCCTGACCCTACCTAACTGTAACACCTCTCTGCAACTAAACGTAAATCACAGAATCACAGAACATTCTGTTAGAAGGGACCCACAAGGATCACTGAGTCCAACTCTTAGCCCTGCACAGAACCATAAGTAGCTCCAGTTTCACTGAAATGTTTTCTTTTATTCCTTTATGGTCACATGAGGAGCACTGTAAGTGTCAAACAATGGGTCTCTGATCTACTGCACAGCAATACAAATATCTCCTCGCAGCACACCAAAGACACTGTTTTTATTTGTGCACTAGGGAAGATTATGAAACATGAATGAAAATACCAACCAAGTCTGTATCAGTTTAACATCAGACACAAACAACACCAGCTCTGAGCTATTTGAGGACCTGGCTAAGATCATGAACTAAAAATAGAGTGAACAGTTGAAGCCAGATTGTAGCAGGACAAGATTAATTCTGCTGAAGAAAAAGGAAGGATTTTGAAAGCCATATCAACATTCTGTCTTCCTACTCCATTCAAAGAATTTGCCCTTTTATCTTTGAAACAGGCCATGCCTTGATTTTCTTCATGACTCCTCAGTTTCAGGCTGCACAACAGCAAATCTCAGTATTCAGCTGACTGTTCCTCCAGTAATATGATACAGAAATACTATCCATTTCCTGATGAGTAGACAGAAAAATAAAGTGTATCTGATGTCAACACCTCAGAATTATGGAAAACATTCAGGTAGCATGGTTTTAAGAACTGAGACATAATATAGCTCTCTATAAAATGTACATGTACATATACATTAATACCTAAAAAATAGAAAACTGTGGTTATTTACAGCTAAACCCACATTTCTTAAACTGTAAATGTCATCAAAGGGTTATAGCCCAGAATATTGCATATTCATTTAATGTAAAATTGAGAAGTTTTTAACATTTTGCTTTATTGTGAATAACAAAGGACCTTATATTATTACTTTAAAAATACTTTCATAATTTCTTTAGAAATAATTTAATAGGAATTTAGAAAATTTGACTAAGAATTAAATTGTATAAAAAATACAAATCTTATTTCTATATTGTGGCATATTCCTTTAGTTGATCCAGCAATTCAGGAAAAAGAAAAGCAAAAAGAAACAGAAGATTTTTGAAATGCATTTTCATTTTGGCATGTGTTGTTGCTTCCTTGCACTGCTTTTATGTTGGACTTCTTAATTTGTATTTCCCAGTCGAATTCATGACCAATGCTTTACACTTCGTTCCTATATCACAAACTGCATCACAAAGTTTTAAGAAAGAAATAGAACTACATTGTCACGAATTTTCTGATTGTTCTATATCTTTTAGTAATTGCATTAAAATAGTCAGGAACAGAAGAAAAATAAAGTCAACTGGCCCGTGACACAGAAGCTGAATTAATATAATTCAGCACAGTGCATAAATACTTTTTCTGTACTGATAAATCAAGCCTCCTTTCTTGAACAAAACAAATCAGCTGGCTTACTGCCAAGAATTTTCTGAAGTGATTTGAAGGGGAAAGAATCTGCTCTCCACCCTAAATCATTCTGTGCCAGAGAAGATACACAGCTGCTATTGCTACAGTCTGGATATCATTGGCTCAGAAAAAATGAGCAGGAATTGCAGCTTACTTGACTGCTGTCAGCAGAATTGGTCTTCAGACTGTGGAAAGGACAGAATCAGTGTTGACTGATGCTGTTTTCAAAACAAATTTCTAGATCTTTTCTAAATGAGGACAGGAGGTACTAAGCCTCAATTACATCAAATTTAAGGTTAAACAAGTTAGGACTTGAAACTTATGTCTTCAAATGCATAGCTTTTCTATAAATAATATAGTTTATGTTGCTCCCTTATAAGTAAATTAGTCTTCATGTTGGGGTGCGTGTGTGTACATATATATATATAAAAATATATATGTATATGTATGTATACACACAAACATATACATATATATGTATAAAGATCATATATAATCTCTGACAAGATCTTATAGTGGAAGTCTAGATCACATAATCACTACCACAAGCATCATTAACTTCTTAATGATAATGTCAGCTTGTAAGATAGGGGAACATGAGGCAATGAGCTACTTTTCTTGTTCTCTCTTTTACCTCTTAAACAACAGAAAACTGTGTTTACAATCTTTAATGGCTAAGACTATCCAGATAAATTTGTTCAGTATGATTGTGTTGGCTATGTCCCTTATCCTGCATCTTCAGTGAGAGATGGAGAGCAGGACAAAGAACAAGCTTCCAGTGAGCTCTCAGCTGTGAATCTTTCCCATCACTGGCTGTATCTCAGGCCTGTTGTGATTGCCATCTGCTCACAAACACCAGAGCAGGACAGAACGATGGATAGACCAGGCTGCAGTGTTTGAAGCATTTCCCATGCCCTGTACTCCTTCCTACACAAAATACTGTGTTAGATGTCTGTGTCAGGAATTGAAGATTTATAGGATTAATCATACTGGAATGTTGTCCTAAGACTAGCTCTGAACTCACAGTCGGTTGACAATAGTAGACTCCCTTGTTCAGGTTCCGTCAATTCCAGCATGATTTTAAGGGAACACAAAAAACAATCCAGTACCACACTTGGCTTATTCTGCACATTTATGGATGCTAAAAAGCTACTATTGTGTAACTTAATTTTTTTCATACATGACAATATGATGGTTTCTGGTTTTACTAAGAATGTCCAAGTTAGAGCGTATCTAACTTTTCAATAAGTATTTAACACCAAAACAACAGATCCAAAGTATATGAATGGAGTCATATCTGGCCATATACTCTTTTTTCTTTTGTCATATTGCTCTCTGAAACTTCCCTTTTGTTACATGTACATGCATGTACCCACACACATACACACATATGTGCATCAACTACAAAATTTTCTAATGAGTCAAATACCATCTGGAAATTTAGAGAGCGATCAGTGGATAAATCAGTCTAGAAGAACACCTTTTCTTTTGAGTGAAATTGTAAAGAACAATTGAAACATTTGAAAGATTTGTAATAAATTCATTACAGTCAAATAAAGCAGAGTAAATGATTTTGCATTTTCAACTAAATTGATTTGAGTAATTTTCTTTGTACCACACAGCACAAGAGGCAAATGAGAGTGCTTATATAATTACAGGCCTAATGTAAGCTCATAAAAATTCTTAATACCTATAACAGTACTTAAACCAAGTTCATTTGAGTCCTATACCAGTGTTGTTAACAAACTCTGACTATTAAACAAAAAAAAAAACCCAAAATAAAACCCAATCAAGCTTCAGTGGGGCAGAGTTTGAGGACAAAAGCTGTCTCTTATCTAGACAAACCAAGAAGTAAAGACAAGGAGATAACACATGCTCTGCCCTTAGTAGGGAGATTTTAAAAATTCAAAAGGCTGAAACCGTGCTTTTAAAAATCTTCCCCTGCAACCAGATCTTTGACAGAAATGGCTCCATGAAATGTATATATATATTTATATATATATATGTATTTTAGCAGAATCAGGACTGAACCATCATAACTGTTACAAAACTGAAGTGTTTTATCTCTCATCTGTTACATGAAAATGGAGTACTAATACTGTTAGAAATATGCAAAAGGTAAAGGAGCCAAAATAAAACAGATGAAGTTTATTTATAGCAAATATTTTGACTTTCACAGACTTATGAAAACCACAAAGCAATTCCAAATTACTCTATACAATAGGTTATAAAAACATTCGATGGCACAAAAAAACCCTCAACAAAACACAGCAAAAGCCACTGAAGGTAATAGTCCACTAATCTGTTCTTGTGGTAAAAAAATGACAGTGCTCTTACTGAAATCACTGCAGGCAGGATTAGAACCTCTGGAGTGAGTAAATGGCTGTGCAGCAGCCAGGATGTTCAGAGAACTATTGTGCCAGGTAGAAAACCAGCACGGTCACTGTGCCCGGCACAAGTCATAATGCATTGAGCAGCTGACTGAAAAAGATAATGTTTTCTTACAACTCTTAGATGAATTCTTGTTGATGACTTCTTATTGGCAGGAGACAATAACTGAGAAATTCTGCCAATACAGTTATCACCACTTCCCTCTCTGGTCTCTATGATCTACAATTAGAGCACTACTGATACGGTTCAAAGGTTTGTCTATCTGACTAATTAAACAGACCAATTTAATACAGTATATTGGGATCCAGTTATATGAACTCTCCTCATTTTTTTAAATATAAACCTGTAGAAATCAAACAGGGAAAGCTACTGAAAGCAGGGAAAGGAACTGCTTTTAAAGCATGCTACTAAAAGTGACTGAATAAAATCATGTCATGACTTTCATATCAAAGTCTTATTTCTGTCATTCTAACGCAAAGAATCTGCAATTTAAAGGTGTGAGCTTTAATGTTTTTCTTTTAAAACCAGCAGCAACAGATTACAACCTCTACCATGACACCAAGGCTGTCACTCTAAATGTAATCATAGCAGTCTAGCTTTTTTTTTTTTATGGTTTTTAGATTAGTCCTTGCTATTGAATCGTGACAAATTACATAGTTTGTAGTTTCATCTTTCAGGACTTTATCTTTACCAAAGCACAAGCCAAGTCTCGCATTAAAACAAACCCTTGCCAAAACTATTAATTCACGAATTAAAATGTCAGCCTTTCCAATCAATCCTACTCATTTTAATCACATGTGCACTACATGCTATTTTATCTAAGTGTCTTGCAAATCAAATGTTTCATTGCACAAGGCTTCAAGAGGTGTGGGCCAGACCCTTACCAAACATTCCATCTAGCTGTCCAGTTCTTGAAGAGGGCAGTGCTACATTTCTTGGAATTAACTCAAAAAAAAAAAAAAGAAAAAAAAAGAAAAAGAAAAGTTACTAAACCAGATCACAATCATTCAATAAAAAACTCTATAGTTCACATACTGTGAGCTCAACAGGTTTGAACTGGATTTGAGACCTAGCAGGAAAACAGGATACTGAACAGGAAATCAAGAAACTAGAATGTTCTTTCTTATAAGTATTGCTTATGATTCAAGTTGTTGCATTCCCTATCCACTGGAACAACTTCCATGGGTGTCATATGCCTTTTTAGAAGTGGGATATTTAAATGCCTGCTAACTTCTTAAGAAACTGCATATGGGAGTAATCTCAGAAGTCCCTTTAACAATAGCCAGGGCTTTCAACTCCAAAAGAAAATCACTGCTATGGGAAGTTCCATATTGTTTTTAAATATCATCCAATGAATGGTATCAGACATTATTTTCTCCAAAAGGAGACTTAAAAAGTACTATGTTTCTATGACAATACAGGCAGTGAAGTGCCATTTTATGAGAAATAACAGACCATTTTTTTAAATGGCAGCTCAGAACAATACAGCTCCCTCATTTTGGGGTGTGAAATGCACATATATAGTTTAATATGCCAAAGTATTTTTAAGAAAAACCCTTAATGATGAAGAGTTTACTGCAATTAATTGTAACTATGGCTGTACACTCTGGAAAGGACGGAAACAAGAGTTTAAAGTAGCGACAACAACCACGAAGGTACAGGATCCATGCATGTGCAACCTTAATCAGCATTGGCTTAATCATGGTTACGTTGGTTTTAGCCAGCTGCTGCTCTTGTTCAAATGTTGAGATTGGTAATAGGGGAAAACGTACCATCTGAGCAGAATGATAGAGGATAAAGTCAACCCAGCTCTCTGACTTCTAACAGGTTTAAAATGCTGCAACATTTTTACTTCTACTTAGCTTTGAGCTCTTAGGGAATAAAAGTTATAATCCAGTTCCACATGAGCAATGAGCCCCTGAAATGCTGCATACAAAGCATATTTACCAAAAAATACTCACCTATATTCAAATGAAATTATAGCAATTACAATGTAGACACTTTCAAATATGTTCTAGTATTTGATTTTACTTAGAAAATAGGTGAAGTAAGTAGGTATGTATGTTTTAATTTGTATTACAAGGCCTATAGGTCTCAATCAAGATCGTGAGTCTTTTTACCCATTGTCAGAGCATACAAATGAAGAGCTAAAGACTGCCGGGTACATGGCCACTTCACAGGGTGCCAAAACATTAATGTGTACTGTCTGGATAGCTTAAGCAAATGAAAACAGATCCTGCATTCAGCTGAGCAAAGAGATGAATATTGCTGATCAACAGCAAATGCTAAGCTCAGAGCACAGCTTTATTAGTCGAGAGCGTATGGAGGCTATCCAGTTCTGGAACAGGAGGCTGCTCCTAGGTGTAGATGCCAACAACTACATTAACTTATCAATTAAATCCCCTGCAGGGAGATCTTGGGATTGTGCTTTGCTGCCAGAACCATTTATTTATCTATCGCCAACAGTGAAAGAGCTGAAATAGTTTTGGCTGGCTGCTGAACAACCCAAGCTCAATGAAATGTCCTAACCAGCATAATTTAACGGCATAAACTTGGAAGACTGAGACACTAAAAACCAGATGAAAGTGAGCACTGAAACGAACACATTTTAGGTCTCTAGACTTCTTTCAGATGTACAGAGTGACTCTGCATGACAGGAAACAACTTGGACTTGCACCAGTTTCTGCTCCTAAATGTGTTTAAGCAAGACTTAGTCACTAACTCGTTCAGACTGAGACAATGTTGGGCAAAAGACAGGCAGAAATCCTGCAAACTAACTGGAAAATTTTGAAATCAAATCACAGGTGAATTTAGACATTTTGAAGAGTCAGAAGCTGAATGAGGCTTGTTTGGAGCAATTTGAGATTCAAGAGCTCCAAGGATGACAGAGTTATGTTTTCAGTGCCAAACTCCTAATTGGTTTAAGCCCTATAAACAAAACAGAGTGGAAAAATATTAACACATTAGTGCTGGTGGATCAAAGAACAGAGTGATTTCCCAAGGCCACTTTCGCAAAAGACACAAACTGAGTGCACATTTCTCAAGTCTTAGCCCAGCATTTCCACCATAAGGTTCTTTTAAAAAGACTTATTTCCCAATTAATCTTACCAATAATGCATAGTTCACCTCTCTCCAGTAGGTCAAACTATCATCAAAGATAACTATCACAAACAGACTCTGTTTTCTCTTTCATTGTGCTAAACTACCTAAACAAACTCATTCTCTCCTCGTAGATCACATTTTCTAGATGTCTGATAAAATCTGTTTGTTTGCTCTGGACTCTTTCCAATTAGTACACATCTTCTGAAGTGCACCAATTAAGATTAGTTTTGGGCACAGCACCAGGCACATTAATGAGAATGATGATTATTAAAAACATTTCAGTTTGTGCACTTAAGAAGTACACAATATAAGCAGAAAGAAAAAACGAATAAAACCTTTTGGACATTTGTGTCTCTCAAAAGAGTTCTATCACCTTCTCATGGATTCTGATAAACAAGGCCAGATTATTACTCAGACAGTATTTGAAGTCAGAGAAAGAGCAAATAACTGACATACTCTGGCAAAGTCACACAGCATCCAGAATGGGGACAATGATCTAATTCCACTGAAAGGAAAACAGTAAGACAGTCTGTCTCTGCAGAGTTAGAAATTCAGAAATATATAGACCAATACCAAAACTTGTCATAAACCTGAAAAACTAAATGACCTGGTCTAATGGTTCTGTGATACCAGTTCCAAAGTGTCTAACTTGACAGAAATTTTGGTTGAAAACAATAATGTATTTAAGTGTCTGAATTTGAAGGGAAAAAAAAAGAAGCTGTTTTTCAGAAGGAATCTGCTACCATATACAAAGTTAATACTAGCTGGAACAGGATGATTTTTACAACATAAGGAGTAGTGCAGACCAAATCATATTTTGTGCAAATGTGTTTGGGTGCAGTTTGTCCTTAGCTAAGAAAAATTACGGTCACATTCAGCTCAGTGGTTTCCCCATCTCTAACACAGTAATTTATGAATCCTAACATAACTAGTACCCAAATTTAAGAATAATAATTTATCAGTTCCCTGTTACAAATAGGGTTCATCAATTTAATACTAGTTTTGACAGTTTGAAATGGTCACGTATACTTATATACATTCATTGTGTAAGACATAGTTCAATCCCGCCCTGCAGTCAGGCATGGTCTTATAGTCTTAAGATAAGAAGATACTCAACAGTGAAGGGATTCGATCTCAGAAAGAAAGCAAGACAGCAATAAAGTTTTGCTAAGTTGAAAAAAATCTTGGGTTTTTTTGGAAAAAAACCCTTCTGTCAAGATGAAACTTAGGTTGTGAGGCAAAAAACCAAAACATTTTTTATCTTCTTGAAACAATAGCAAAGATTGTTTACTTTCTCCCTATATAATGTATTTAGATATTTATGGCTTATACAAAGACATGAGTTATCATTAGCAATAATAACAAACAGTTGGGGTTGCTTTTTGCCACACTAATACAATAGCTTGTTCCCATTTCTTTCAGGCTGTAAGCCACATGAAACTGACTAATGACCTGTTTCCAAGCTGTAAGTGGAAAAGCAATGAAAATTTAAACTTATCATATTTTATGCCCTTTCTGTCTCAAAGAGAGCTTTGAGCAAAAGTAAACTTAGAAAGGTATATAACCCAAGGAAGGTATAGAACTTGATGCATTTAAACTTAAATAACTTCTCTGGCCTCTGAAAACCTCCCTGGCTTTTGAAAGCTAGATGCTCAGGAATTATACTGCCTTCTGAGAGAGAACCCATTAGTGAGAAAAAAAGTCCTCTGGAAAAAGCATAGAAGGAAAAAAAAATCAGAATAAACTAATTTTGTATTAAAAGCAAAATTAAGAAAAAAAATCACAGAATAACATTATTGCTGCACGTCTTGATAAATCCTTACAGAAATGTTCATAAGTGTCAACATTTCATGTCATCAAGTGGATTACATACAACCAGTCAGTTTACTGGCCCGGTCTATGTCAGTTCTTTTCTTCAGTATCTGAATGACTGAACTCAGTGGAAAACCTCCCTACACAGTGCCTTTGCCTGTTCCACTTTCAACTTGTTCTACAACCTCCCAACGGTGATTTTCAGAAATTAGTGTATTTGGGGGGGTTGTTTCATTTTGTTTTGTTCTTGGGAGTGTTTTGTTTGTTTGTCTGTTTTGGGTTTGTTTTGTTTTGTTTTGTTTTTTTATTATAAGAGAAAAACAACAATTTTGGAATTGTGCATGGTGGATTTTGCATTAAACCATACAGAAAAACAATGTATTAAACTCACATAGATCTTCCAGGCCAGCAGAACCAGAAAATAGCCCTTTCATAACCAAAATACTGACAATGCTAAAGACCAGAAGAGATTTTAATAACTGACCATCATGGGACAAAGAGTCAACTCCACTATCTAATGATTAAAAAATTGAGCTCCTTCACAAAGATCATTTGGCTTGTCTTCTGATTGGAGCCTGTCCAGGTTTGTCAGTTATGTTTTTTTGCAACAGCAAATGATACACATTGGTTGGAGCTCAGTTTTGTTATTAACTACTTATTTGCAGGTACTCCAGTATATTAAAAATGGCAGTGAAATGTTAGAATCCTTTTATATATGAAAAAAATAATAACTTTACACTAGACCTCTAAGTTCAAGCTTTGCTTTTTAAAAGAAAATGCTTTCTCATCTCTATTAGAATGCAATTCAGATTGACTGAAAATGCAATTATAACATCTTAGCTGTTCTCCAAGTCTTGTATTTGCTGTTTGGCCACTGTCAGTGCAGCAGGCACAGCTGCTGAAAAAAAAAAGCAATACCTAGGAAACAGCAAAGACTATGTAGATCATTCTTACACATAACATTTTAGGAGAGAAATCTGATTCAATAAAATACTTATATTTGAGAAATGCAAGTTAACTGTCTCCTCCTAAATGTAGTTTTTAATTTAATTCAGAATTTTTATCATTAGGGAACTTGGTCTTGCCAACCAACATTCTTATATTAACATAGATATTCAAAACAAGTTGAAATGTTTCAGCACTTTCAAATAAATTGTTATTTTACCAGAAGTAAGTATCAAGACACTTCACTGGATATTGCTGGAGAACCATTTTTTAACATTTTGCTGAAATAGATAGAGTGATCAACTATGTGAAAAGAGCCACACCAGCCAATATACCCTTTTTTCCAAGTAATTGCTTTTTGAACAGGGATGAAAATGAGTCATGTTTGGGGGGTGTGACAAATTTTTTTTCAGGTAAAATTGTTATTAAATTTAACAAGTTCCCTGTAAATACTACTCCATTTAGTCAATCATTCCTTCATGAATACCAGAGCAGTATTTACCTTTAAATTCTAGAGAGGAAAAATAACGCACTTGAAAAAGAACTATGCCGGTGCATATTTCATTGCTGTATGCTATGTACTGTTTCTCCCTCAGGAATAGTTATAATTGTTAGCAGGCATAATAATGACAATGATAATGATAATAACAACATATTTTAATAATACATTAATTTTCTGATGTATCTCATTCAAACAATCCATCTTCCATTACCTTTCTCCTTTCAAACCTGCTTTCATTTTTCTCCCACCTACAATCCAGTGAATGTAAGAAAGCTGATGGCTAGTACTATTTTCTGAAAATAGGAACCATCCCTGAGGCCATATTCATAAAGGAGACGTTTTGTGCACAGTATCTCATGTCAGTTCTGTATTCACTCAGTACTTGGTAGAGAGCCAAGGGAGTTCATACACAGAGATTTGCAAGATAGGACTCACCCTTTAAAAATAACTAATCTACTTGAGCATATCTCCCACATATATCTTCCACATACCTTTGCATATAGAAATCTCTGCAATTGAAAATTCAGAACTAAGCCTCTTCTTCAAGGTCTTACATCATACAGACAAAGAGCTATGGAAAACCCTCTGTTTTTTAAACTAAAATCCATGGGCTTTCACTTGTGGCAGAAGATCACTTCCCTCTACTATACTTCAAACTGTGAGACTACAGCAGGGAATACTAACTTAGACTTAATGATGTTACTTGTGATATTGCCAATATTTTAATGACCATGTAACAAACTGGTCCACCAAAGCAACACATGTCATCTAATTTAGGGTAAAAGACAAAAAAGGAAAAAAAAAACAAAACAAACCAAACAAAAACCCCCTGTTCTATTTCAAACATGTATTTTTTCATTCCATAAGATTTGTGCTAAAAATTTTGCACATTAAACTTAATAGGCAGAATGTGGAAGAAAAAATGTAATGCATTTAAAATGCTTTTAAAGAGCAGCAGTACACTGATTTTTACAGTAAACATGCAAATGTTATTCTGTATTAATATTTCATTGCTTAAAACACTCCTGTATAAGTCATAAGAAAAATGAGGTTTTAAAAACAAGATTTTAAATAGCAAATTACATATACATAAGTATAAATTTTATATCATTTTAAAAAGCACAACATGCACAAATTGCTAATGAAATTTTAATAACAATCTGGGGACAATGTGTTGTAGCTGCATTAAAACAGAGAATAATAGGAAAATCAAAAGTGGCAAAGTTAAACATCCTTTAGTCTATTCCTATTAACAGTTCAAATAGTCATGGAAGGAAGGAACTGTTGATGAAGATTAGTATGGTCTACCAAGGATATGTACTGGCTCCAAAATTGAAATACATTTACTACATTATACATTGGAATTATTAATTAAGAAACAAGCAGTACTATGCTGTAAATACATGACCAAAAAATACTTTCCAAAGTTGTTAAAACACATGCACATATTTATGTCTATTTTATTTACTGATACGTATATGGTACCATGGATTAATTCTTATGTCCAGTTGAGGAAAAGAGGGGATTTTCAGAGACAGAAGTTGTTCTAGGACTTGAGAGGAAAAAAAAAGGCCTGCAGGTAGGAATCAAAGAAAGGACAGAGAAGCAGGTCAGGAGAAAGATGAGGTTCAAGATCTTTGTTTTTTGTTAGAATTAAAGAAAGTCATGGCGAGAGTTCTGCACAGAAATGCAATAAGCGTATGATCTATACTAAAGGAAGAGAGATCAATATTAAAGGAAGAGAGAGCTCTCATGGCCCAAATAAGCATGAACATTCTAAGAACTACTGTAATGTTAAAAGAAAAAATATATGGGTAAGTCTCAGAAAATATCAAGTTGAAGATTTCAGTTTCTTCATTTTACTGATTAATGCTCAGAGAAGGATCAAGAAAAAACAAGAGTAATTTGCAGCTCAGACTGATGGCTGAGTCTGGTTCACTTAGGCCATGCTCTGACAAAGGATGAACAGAAATTACTTGACCATTTTCAGTTACACTAAATAGGACAATAAAGGAAAAATGATATATGGTCTCCTACAACAACCAAATGGTTGTTTCTCTGGTTATGGTCTCTAGACTGATACATTTCTCAACCTTTCCAACTGAAGGAACTCTTAATCTCTTTAAGCAAAACAAACTGCGAGACAATCTTGTGCTTACTATGCCGAAGTGGTCACAATGGCCTTCTTTTAGTGGCTAATAATGGTAAAAAAAATAACCTGAGTTTTATTCTCCTCTTCTAATTTGCTTATATGTATAGGAGAATATGGCTGTGCAGGAATGTCTGGTTTTGACTTGCTTTTTGAGCTCCCCTTTGATATTTTATTGACCATCAATTACCCACAGACTATGGGCTGTATAGCATTGCTTTAGGTAGTGCTGCAATTAAATCACATCACTGAGTGAGTACTGGAACTAATGAAGCTTGGTCTCTTAAAGATTTGTTATTCATGGTTGATTGACTTTGGTGCCTAAGAATGCAAACTCCAACTGAAGCCTTCTCTTATGGCACACATTTATAAGAGCTGGCTGGTTTATTGTTTACTCTTTCCCTGCTCCCCATTCTCCAGTGGTTAACAGTCTGCAATTTAATGACGTAGCTTTTTCTTTGTTTGTAGCCTTTCCAGAGGACATTTACAGAAGCTTTCTACTTTATTCTGCCATCTATTTTCTCAAAGAAATTAATCAGATTTGTAAGACATGTTTTAATTTGGCCACTTAACTCAAAAAAGTTATTATGGAGACATAAGGGTAACTGCACAGACCCAGTGAACACACATCTTGCTTCCATGGGAAGCAAGGCTAAAACTTGCCATGCTCTGGATTTTCTTTTCCAAAACCCATTGCCCATTTATTGGTGAGAAAAAAAAAATATTGCTACTGGAATATGAACAGAAGAAACCTAACTATTTTCCTTCCCTTATTTAAATGCCCCTCATACCTCATGGCTTCTTAGACATTCCTATTCTCTTCTGTTCTCCAGCCCCAAACTGAGCTGCTGTGCTCAAGCACTTTTCTGTGGCACACCCCTTACCCTCACACACTAGGGCTGGAGTCTCTCATTCTCCATTACCTATCTCTATATTCATCTCAAGCATCTATGCCACACTCAGTTTATTTAATATCTGCTCCCAACCTTACTCCACCTCAGCCCTTCTTCCAAGTCAGAAAGGCATGCAGGCTTCAAAAAAGTAACCAACTACAAAGAGACTTCAACCACTGGCTCAGCATTTATCTGCTACAATTTCAAGAGATAAGTGAATTTACATTAATGCATTGCATGCTACTGTCACTTGATAAAAAGATAACTATGTGTTCATTTGTCTTTCAAATATATTATGTTGACGTAGGTTTCTAGAGAATGCCTTGCAGCACCAGTCTTAAAGAAAATTACAATACATTCTCATTCAAATATGAGATGAGATGTACTGACTTGTATTTTTTTTCTCTTTCATTTTAATAAAATAAGTCTTACATCTCATGTTGCTAAGAGATAGCCCAGCAGAAACAAAAACACTCTGACAAGTTGTTTTCATAGTTTTTTAGGATTAGGCAGCCAAACCTCTAGGCTTACATGAAAAAAGTAATAAACTGATTGCTGATTCATTCATGTCTCAATGATGAATAACATCTGAAAAGATGACAACATCAAGGTACTGAAATAACTGTATTCTCAAAACAGAGGGACATTTTGGAAGATGTCTGTACACAGAAAAATACATTTTTTGGAACTGTAGATGAAAATCAATGGTTTTTACCCCCTTAATAATTCACTCAAGCTTTATAAAGTTATAATTTTTGAATTAACACTTTTTGGCCTTGGAAAAGCGTGTAAGAAAAATATTCTTATTATAAGTCAAAATTTATAGATAAAGTAAGTAAGATTGTCTAAAACCAGAAGAAAGCAATTTTACTGATTTTTACTCCATGGAGTCGAGTCTTTGGAATTTCTCATATTTTAGTTTCTCCACAATATTGCTTTAAAAACCTACTTATTTTAATGCAATCAGACACCAAATTTTTGTGAGGCATCAAGTTAAATTACATGCACTCAAGGTGAGTACTGTTATGTATTATTTATACCACTACATACGCCAAAAACTTATACTACAGACTAGCACATGATTGTGCTAACTATTGCATACACAACAGTAGAATCTATATCTCATACCTCAAATGAAAGCAAGATGTGCATACCTATGACAGATGGGAGGAAATAAATAAATAGGAGTAAATAATTGGAAGGTGCAGTATCCAAGTTCCTTAATATCGTAAACTTAATGAAACACAGTAAAAAATTACTAAAGTAGGATTCTAGTTTAAGTGCATTGTCAACCCCCTTCCCCACCCTCCTTCGCCATACAACAACATAAGGACAAACTCTTGCCCCTTTACTTACCATAAAAATAAGATATTTTGTAATGATAATATATGTTTAAGATATAATTTTATAGACAGAAATATGTATATAAATAAAACATATATTTAACTATACTCAGTCTGCTTTCAGAACATAACAATCATGGAATCTGAGAGAGAAAAAATGAGAAGCCTCTAACCAAATGCCAACAACAGTGAAGACATTCAGTTGTTATATGGAATATTTATTGTCCTGGAACAGGAGCCAATATTGTGAATTGAAAAGCTATTGATTGAAATGTCTGAGCACCGTTGGGAAGCAGGACCAGAAACTAAAACTTCCCAGCTGCTCTAGCTCTGTTCCCTAGTTGTTGAATTGTGCAGCAACTCTGTTGTACTACTTCTGTGCGCCTTTGTAAAGCTGCATAGATCTGGCACAGGAGGGATAATCTTGGTCCCAGATCAGACAGCACTAATTAGTCACAGTCTGACTTGAAAACAGAGATTGGTTTGAGTTTAAGAGGGCACAGAACATAAGATTTTAGGTCCCAAGTTCTCCAGTCATGATATTGTAACACCTGGTGATCACTGCTACCATGTTTCCCTCTGCTGTAACTTCCTCACTGTAACTTCAGTACTTTGTATTGATTTCAGATCTTTTCTGTGCTGGATATACTCTTAACCATGCCACCCTGATTCACCCTTTCATGGATTTTAGATGATATACTATGCATCACCCAGCCCCCAGACAAACCAGGCTCAAGTCAAGCAGCAATGCCTTTGCTACAATGAAGACACCAGGAGCAAACTGCATTTGCCTATGGACACCGAGTACATACACTGGTAAACTTGAGTGACTACATCTACAGGGGCTTGTGAGTTGTGCTTTAGAAGGTAGAATTGAAATACTATCCAAACCACCGTTCAGGTGCCTAAATGCTTTTTTTGAATACAGTCCAAAGAAATTTATCCAAAAGTTTTATTGCTCTGTACAAGTTTTGTAATAATAAATTTCCATGTAAAAAACAACAAAAATTACCAGGGAAATCTTCCCTCTACTCTCATTAGATATTGCTTTTTGGATTGTTCACATTTGAAAGATTAGGGCTGAATAAGCAACCAACCCAATAACTTACATTTAAGATTTGCATTATAAACCTGCTCATTTCAAACAGAAACTACACAGAGTTCTGCATAGTTCTGCATACCTTTGCTTAGGTGAAATTAGCTTGTGTTTGAGTCCATTAAAGGCAAAAAGATTTGAGTTTAGCCTCTTCTTTTAGTACTGCTTTACTTTTAAGGAAGTTGAATTACACTTCTTTGTAAGTTTTTAAACTATTCTGTAGCATTCAGAGATTCTGGTTTAACATACGGCTTTTGTAAGATGTTAGAGAAACCAAAGAAAAACAGAAATACAAATAGATGGTATAGTAATTTTATGGGCTAAGAAAGGCAGTAATTTACAATTTTACTAGTTCACTCCCTATTAAGTTCTAGAAGAGTTCTCCAGAGGTATATTTTGAGCAAAAGTACTGCCACTTATTTGGACCTTCCAATTAAAGGTTAACAGTTCTCACTGCCAATCCTCTGTGTTCAGTTACAACAGCAGAAACTTTCACTGAAAAGGTAAGATACAAGTCCAGTGAGTGGATGTTTTAGTCTTTTAAAACCTAGATTTTGCCATATTTGTTCCTAAAATCCATGCTTATCTAATGTACTTTGTTCAAGCATGCCAGAAAAGATCTATCAAAATCTAAGGATAAACCCGGTGTATTCTGCAGTCTATTTTACAGATATCTATCCTTAATCCAAGTTCCCAAAACTCTCCTTACTTTGTAAAGAAAAAAGGAAAAACATGTCAGAAATGCACACAAGAAGACACTGTTAAAAACTTTCAATAGTATCATAAACGACTATCTCAGGAATATTGTGTATAGAAGATACACTTACATTATTTAAAAAAAAATATTCATGCAGACCCTTTTGCAAAGTTCCAACTTTGGTTGATTTGTTTTGGTAAGTCTAGTGGCTTATGAGACCTTACTCAGTGATAACCCTCTAAAGGGATAACTAAGAGGTTAATAAACCCTCTTTATTTCACCCTATGAAGGGAAAAGCTCTGAGGCAATGAGATCACCAAACCTGCATTAATTCCTCCTAGCCTTCAGCAC
>JAWWLZ010000082.1:125095115-125112688 GCA_035041345.1 Poliocrania exsul
ATTTCACCCTATGAAGGGAAAAGCTCTGAGGCAATGAGATCACCAAACCTGCATTAATTCCTCCTAGCCTTCAGCACTGTATGATAAATACTGGTCAAAGCACCAAAAAAAGGTGGTTATCTGGAACATGAAGACAAAAGCATTTGCACTTTCTCAGATAAAAGTATACAAGTATAACTCTTAAGCGTAACTTAGATGTTCTCTGAAAATTTTCAGTGTATGACTTTTAACCATTATGTATTTACGTAATATCAGAGGGCTGGAGCACCTCTCCTATGAAGACAGGCTGAGAGAGTTGGGATTGTTCAACCGGGAGAAGAGACGGTGACCCCTTATAGCACTTTCCAGTACCTAAAGGGGCCTACAAGAAAGCCAGAGAGAGACTTTTTACAAGGGCATGTAGTGATACAACAAGAGGAAATGGCTTTAAACTGAAGGAAGGTATGTTTAGAGTGGGTTTAGATTAGATATTAGGAAGAAATTTTTACTGAGGCACTGGAACAGGTTGTCCAGAGATGTTGTGGATGCATCATCCCTGCAAGTGTTCAATGCCGAGTTGGATGGAGCTCAGAGTAATACTTGGTCTAGTGGAAGGTATCCCTGCCAGTGGCAGGGGGTTTGGAGTTGGATGAACTTGAAGGTCCTTCTCAATCCAAACCATTCTATGATTCTGTTTCCATTACCTACTGCTCCAAAAGAAGTTGGAGAAATTAAAAAAAACTTGAGGTTTTAAAAGACATTTAAAACCAAACTTCTGACCTTTTGCATTTATTACTGTATCAAATGTCTTTTAAGAGGAAAGAATACTTGGAATGTCACTGTTCCCCTGGGTGAGACAAATGTATGACAAAATTTGTTTTGCTACAGGGAAGAAGCAAGACAGAGAAGCCCAGAACTTGTCTATAGAGTACTGTTTCAAGTCTCTACACACTTTTCATACTTCATAAATCAAGAAAGCACTTGGAAATTTTACACATATATTAGGAAATAATGCTTATACTTCTCATAAAGTGTCAATATCAGATTACTGATATTACTACCAAGCAAAGCCTACCAGTAGAGAAATTAATATCTTATGCAAAGACCAGAGATAGAAATATTGCAATTTACACTTTCATCCACTCTTTGTAGCTGGGAATGTAATGCTGCGTTCATTTCAATTACGTTGCTTTATGTCAGAAAAACAGGCAGGAAAGTGAGGGATTTTAGCAGCAGACTCTGCAGTGCTACCAAAAGATTGTTAAAGTAGTCCCGTGGAGAAAGCAAGTAGCCAATTTTAGACAATCTCAGAACAAGGGGGACTCTAGTTTTCTTTAAATGTAAGATTTAGTTGTACAGAAAACAGTATTTCCCGAATTCCGTAAATCAGATGGATTAATTAGGTTGTTAACTGTAAACTGCTAGTTTTACTGCCCATGCAGTGAGTTCACATATTCTGTTACATTTGCTGCATGCAAAAACTCAAACCATCAATTTTCAGGCACTTATACTAGTATTACCAGTCAGGAGAAGACTAGTATTTTTTCTTCTAAAATACTTTAAGATACTTTTAAAAGTTGAACTGTACATAATGTTTCTTCCTTTTCCAAACTTTGTAGTTTTTCTATATATTTTCTATGAACAATGAATAGGTTTGAAAGTTGTACTTTTAAAAGCATTCCTTTCGTTTCCTTAAAGAATTTACAAATCAGATTGCTGCCCCCCTTGTTGTTTTTGAAGAATAATAAAATACCAGACTTGGCTGGAAATTGCTCCAGGGTCTCATACTATAAGCTTTTGTTCCTTTCAATTAACAGTGGTGCTGGACTTTCTGTGACAACCACTCAAAGGCCTTATTTATGCCCGAAAGCTCATGCTATCGCTGCCTCCACGGCATTATGTTGTACGGTACGAAGCCAGAGCTTCATTAGTCGTCAATGTAAGGCACAGCTTCAGCCTCACATGTTTGAGCATATAAGTACTTCCAGGTTTGTAAACCCGCAGGGAACGCCCGCGTTTTCTGTAAGGGGAAAACCAGCCCCGTGCCCGTGCCGGGGCTGGCGGAGGTGCCGCTGGGGCGGGGGATATCTCGCCCTGCAGCGGGGCAGCCTCGCCACCGCCGTCGAGGGCTTCGAAGAGGTGCCTCTCCCCCGCCTACATCCGTCCGCCCGAGAACGGAAAAGGGTAAATTACTCAGAGCGGGAGAAGAGGTCCGGCGGTGGAGGACAGGGACCAGCCGGAGGGATCCCGCTGCCAGCCGGACAGCAGCTCCTGTCACAGCGGCGGCTGAGCGTCCCGGCCGGGCGCAGGAACCCGCCCTGCCTGCGCGGCCGGAGAGGGAGGGCGGGAGGCGGGTGGAGGAGACGCCCCCGCCTTTATCGCTCGCACAGCACCGGGGTGTGCTGGCTCTCGGCGCCGCCGACGCAAACGAGCCTTCTCGGTGGACAGCGATTCTCGGGAGCCCTTCTTATCCTGCCCCAGCAGCTCTTCCCCGCGCACGGCGCTCCGGCCCTGCAGCCCGGCCCTGCCTTCCCCGCGCTCGGTTCCGTGCTCTCGCTTCGTCTCCCCGCCGCGCCACCCGACTTGGTTCAGCCCGGGGCAGGCGCTAGGAATAAGCCCTGTCCCCTTTGAAGAGCTTCGGTTCAGGCTCGCCTCCTCCCTCCCACCGCCGCTGCGCACTGCTCGGTGCCGACTGGGCCCTCCCGCCCGGGCGGCGGCGGCGGCTCCAGCTCCACAAGTTCCTGCTGCCCGTGCCCGGGGCACGCGCACGAGGCTGGCTTGGCCGTCGGGGGCGCCCGGCGGGGGCAGCAACGGGAGCAGCAGAAGCAGCAGGAGCAGTACCAGGAGGGGCGGCGGCGGGAGGAGGGCTGTTGTGCAGGAGCCGCCGATGCCGCTGTGAGATGGCATCATTCTGCGCGGCGGCGGCGGCGGAGCGCGGCGCGGAGGGGTGAGGAGCCGCGGCGGCGGCGAGGAGGCGAAGAAGAGAGAGGTGGGAGGAAGGAGAAGGAGGCGGTAGCAGCTGTGAGGCTGCGAGCCACGGTAAGAGAACAAAACCGACTGTGCCGCAGCCGCTTCTGTTCGCGGTGTGGCCCGGCAGACACACGGGTGCCGGTCTCGTCGCTCTTCGCCTCCGCTCGGCCGTAGGGGAGTGGGGGCCAGGGTAGGGGGGTGGGCGCTGGACGGGTGCGAGCTGCCGCTGTCACCGAGGGGCGGGGAGGAGAGGAATGGGCGTGGGGGCTAAAATGGCGAAGGGAGCTGTACTGAGGTCTCGGTCTCTCTTTTCCGGCGCTTCAACTCCTCGCACCCCTCGGGTTCTACAGGCGGGGGGCGGCGGCGGCTGTTGCTTCTCCCCTCCCGATGCCCTACATGGTGCCCGGAGGATTGCTGTGTTTCCCTGTCGTCTCCCACCCTGGCTCGAGTCTGGACAGAGCTCAGGGCCTCTGGGCCCGCACCTGGCCAGGGGAGGGAGGGTCGGCGCTGTGTTGAGCCTGTGGAGGTGTGGGGCGGGGGGAAAAGAGAGGGGGAGCGTCGCCGGTGTCCGGTGTCACGCGAATAACCTTGTTTATTCCTGTCTCCGGCCTTTGCGAGGGTGACTGAGGGCTGAGTCCTGACCTATGTCAACGCTGAGTGGATTGCGAGAGGCTTTAGCGGCCGGGAGTCAGTCAGGCAGTTCCACGGCCGGCCCTCACTTGCTTATCTGCGGGGTGAGAACAAGAGAAGGATATTGTTACCTTCCAGTTCACCTTCCTTTGATGAAGCCGGGGAGGGAGGAGGTGAAGAGCCGTTTCCCCTCCAGTGCACTGCTGTCATTCATCGCGGTGCAATAGTGTGCCTTGGCTCACGGGCGCGGGGCACGGCGGAGTGCGAAGTGGTTTCGGGCACCGCTCAGGTTGTAGGTGTCCGCTTGTCTCTCAGGGTCCTCATGATGTGTGTTTGGCTGAGCAAAGTGTGTGAATTCAATACCTCAAAGGACCTGTTTGTGTCATTTATCTTTGTTTATGTTGTTGCAAAATGTTACAACTCAGTGCAAATGTTTATTTATTTGGTTTTATTTGTAGTTGCCTTGTTTGGAAGGATACCAGTTCTCATCCCAGTTTAACTAGGATGATCTAGCTCTGCTTCCAGATCTATAAATGTTTAAACTGTACATCAAAGCGAGAAAAGGGTTTAACACCATCTCATCATTTTAATGGGAGCTCTTCAGTGTTTGGGTGAAACTGTAAAAAGAGGTATTTGTATTTCAATTGTGTTTTCACAAGGCACCTGTGTCATATAATAAGTCATCAGGATATTGTGCACTGAAAAAACTTCAGGTTATGCAAGTTTAATAATTCTGGCTTACTAGGTGATGCAGTCACTGACTGCAGGTAGATGGTTTATATTGGGTCATACATGTGAAAGCCATATGGCCTGCATAGTAATAAGAATCTCCCCTTAAAACTGGTATTCTGGTTTAGAAACAAACCAATTATTGTTGGCTGTGATAATGCTTCACTAACTTGGACTGTTTTTTGTTTTGTTTTGTTTTAATTTTGTATACTGCCTTATCTGAGTCTGTGTTGGTCAAGCTATAAACTGAATTAATATTTCTCATTTATTTCAATACTGATAAAGGTTAAAGAAATTTTGTATAGAGAAAACATCTGACAAGTTTTTCATCATTTTGAGAAAGATTTTATAGCTGCGAAAGCAGTTAACCTGGAGTCTTGACAGAGAGATGCTTTCAAATGGGGCAACTAGAAGTACTTTCAGTTGATGTTGCTTGTGAAACTGTGGGTTTAGAATCCCTTTGGCACCTCTTTGATGTGTATTTTGAGCTATATTTTAAAGGTCTGATCCTATAAGTGCTTTTATCTTCAGCAACTTAGTACTATCAGTAGACTTTTCCCAATGGTACTGTAGAATAATTCCCTTAAATATACAATTATACTTGAAAACTTGAGAGCAGTTTTACGTACCTGGGACTGACTTAATCTCTTGGTATAGGACATCTGGTTACCAGAAGAATATGCATTATTTTTGTGGGGAAAACCAGTTTATATTTGTTGCTAAACACCAATGAAAAAATATTATAAGTCAGCCGGTATGTTTTTGTTAAAGTGTTGGCAATGAAGTTTGAATAGTCATCTGTCTACAAACGCTCCTTAAATCACAGGAATACAGATTGAGTTTGGAGCCAATCCTTTTTCCTGAATCTGTGGAACCCTTGGAAAAAGGAGAAATGTTTGCTAGTTTTGTTGCTTTGCATTTTCCTTCTTTTCTTTCCATGTGAAGTTGGAAATTTTGATAAGTTGGAATTTTTACCTACTTCCCTGTTGTTTCTTATAAAAGAGTGTGTGCAGGGAAAGACATTTCTCCTGGGCTTTGGATACAAAGATGAATCAGGGGTAAGGGTCCACAACAGGAAGTTGATATTGCATTCAGTTTCCTCATGCTTTGGTATTCCTATGTCATTAAAACACTAGACTTGAAAACTAAGGTGCCATAATAAAAAAAAAAATCATGACCTAAGCCACGTTTATTAATTGGAAATGGCTACTCTGTGCACTTAAAGCAAACACTCATTGTTAGCTTAAAAAAACTTCCACAATCTAACCCAAGTTCCTTTTAGAATTGAGATAATGAAGTGTGAAGGCTTGATGAGGTAATGGATGAAGTGATAAACAAAAATAAGTGCTTTCTGCAAGCTGTGGTTAAGTGATTCTTGTAAGTTACTTTTAACTTTGTTAAAAAGACTTTTTTTCATAAAAACCAAATAGAAGGAGTGAAGCTCCTGGTAAAAATGTTGTGTCTTTTAAGTGACGTTAGTACTACACTTACCTGCTTCTTCACAGTGGAATATTCATCTGCAATTGCATCGCGACTCAAAATCAGAAAAGCTGCTGCAGTGTCTTCCTGTATGAAAGTGTGTATGCTGGGGCAGATTCCTCAGGTTCCATGGTAGTGTCATTTTAACCAAAATCGTGTAGATTTTGCTGTCCTTATGAAACTTGTAAACCAGAACTGCTGAACTCTTCCTTTGAATTCTAAGCTAAGTGAAGCATAACGACATTTCTTCATATTGCCTTGGTCTATGTCCAAATGGAGACAGTAGGAGCTGGTTACATCCGGGTTCTTCTTTAAAAATTTGTTGTCATTGCATCAGTAGCCACTTTCTCTCTGTGTAGATGTTTGTTCAGATTTATTGTAATCTGCTGGTGTTTGTCTTTGGTGACATGAAGGGGCCATAGGTAAGGACTGTTGGAAGTATCCGAGGTCTTACCTTTGTTTTCTTGGAGGAAAATAGTATGGCTGGAGAGAGAAACCTCTTCTTCCTCATCAGTAAGAGTTGGGAGTGTCTAGAAGAGGCATTCCAAAGGCTTGTAGCAAAGTACAGGTCTTAGAGTGGTGCACTTTTTTTTTTTTTTCCCTGTAGAACAGCAACCTAGCATAGTTTTTGCTAAAATATACTCCAATACTTTTTAACAGAGTAAGAAGGAGTATTTGTTTTTAATTGCTGTCTGTAAGTGAAAAGTTCTAATTTCTGCTGCTTGGGATATGTATTTGCTGTGTTTGAGGACCTGCTATTTTAATTAGAGGCATACTTAAGTTTAGCTCTGTTTTGCAAGTGTAGTGTTGCTTTACAGAGGAACATTGGAGATTCAAGGGAAGTGATCACCTGTCAGAGTGGTTATAATATGGCAGAATTATTTACGAGGGATAGTGCTAGGTTTTTTTCTTTCAATTTCTTAGCATTGTGGGGAAAGGATGTCAGGGATTTAGGTTTCTGTTACATGTAGGACTTAGTAACTATTGTACATATAGAATGAAACAATCATTGCAGGTTTACAGACTGTACTGCTGCCATAGCAGCATATGTATGGCAAAGAAACTTTTTTTTTTTTTTTTTTAGTTCCCTCACCCCTTAGTCAATGTTTAGGATTGTGTCAATTCTTGCTATAATATAATGTACAGTTTGATAATTTAGTATTGCCAGAAAAAGCATTTTCAAAATTCTATTAAAAGAGAATGTGGCTTTGGATTTAGCTTATAAATTCTAGCTGAAATTTACTGTGCTGGTTGTGTTACTATATAATGGCTTTTGACTAAAACACAGTCTTCAATAAAAAATTAGAGTGAAGCTTGTATTTGACAAAGCAGATTACATTCTTGGGCTTTTATTAATCATCATTTCCTTTTTGCTGTAATATGTTAGAGATGCTTATGCTCTGCTCTAAGTAGCTAAGGCCTGAGCATATGTACATGTAACCAGCTCAAAACCTGAATACTACTTAAGATCAGTGAAGATGTTAACTTGGAGTGATGTAACTAGTACAGCCAATAGTCTTTTCTTTTGCAGTGAAATTCAGCTCTGATGTGTAATATAGGGAATCTTTCATTGCCTCAAATGACTTTGTAATAATTTTGTTTAATTATAATTATTTGTTACTGAAAACACGTAGGACTGTCTCTTGATTTGTTTTACATTGTGACTGCAAATGTATATTAGTAACTGACCTTCTCAAGTAGTTCCAATGGCACGGAATTATTCCCATGTACTTTTATTCCATTAGGATTTTAGACATATTTTGCAGAAAAGCGTTGTGGAGATAGAACACAATATAAAAAACCTCTGAGAGAGGGAAGCCACATTTTTAATATAAACAGCAAAATACTTAAATGTGTAAAACAGAATTATCTTCGCCTTGCAGCCTGAAGTGGACAGAGAAGAGCTCTCTCACTGTGCTTGTGTGAGCATAGAAAGAAGTATACAGAGGATACTGGGGGTTCTAACCCAAATTTTTTGCTATAAGCTTTTAAATGGAGCAGGATTTTAGCAGGAGAGACCTTTAAAAAAAGAAACAACTAAAAAGGTTTCATCCGTTCCTCATAGGCGTGCGTGAAAATACGAGAGGACTTTGTGTTGAATATGCACTTCAAGGTAGACAATGATTTCTCAGTATAAATCAAAGGAGCTGTAGTTTTACAATGGGGTAGAATAAAAAGGAAAGATAAAGTTCATAAACTGTAAAATTGCACAATATGCTTGGGCATCAGAACTGAAAAAATAACACATGTTCAGTTTTGAAACACAGTGCTCTACTAGTTCTTGAGAAATTCAGTAAGTTTGTTTTTTTTTTTTGGTTGTTTGTAAGGATCAACTAAAACTGCTGAACAGATCATTAGTCTTGAAAGCTGACCTTGTTTTTACTAACTGGTATGCCAACATTAGCTGCCTTGTATTTCCTAGCATTCACGATGACATGAGAGTATCTGTTTGTAAACATAACAATCAAAAAGCAAAATAAAATGTAAGAGGAAGGCTCAGTAGAAGATGAAGAGTAATAGGATTGCCAAACTTCCCTTTTCCCCCCGGGTTAGAAGTGTGGAAGCTACTTTTTCTTAAATTTCAGTTCCGTTTATTCCTCCATTCTTGGCACAGTTTATTTTCTACTTCCAGCTATCTTCTTACAGTGTTATCATTTTAAAAAATGATTGCTGTCTTACTGTAGCTGGAAAGATTTTGGGCTAAAAAAAAAAAAAAGGAAGAAAAGAGGTTTACTTTGACTTGTGGATGTCAGTTAGAAGGACAGGAAAAATTCAGTTAGTATTGAAAATTTGGTGGAGGACTGATATCTGTATGTAATTTCAAAATAAAATAAAATAAATCCCTGGCTGAATGTCTTGTGAGAGGCTGCTGACAAAATATGTTGTCATGAGATGGTGAGTTAAACTGCATTATTAAGGGAATAGCCATGGGAAAGAAAACTAGTTGGAATCTTAGTTTGTAATGTGACAAAAAGTTTGCTGCTAATGCACTGGCCAAATCTATAGGCAGTGAACTTCTTTATTGAGTAATGGAAGTTGAACTTTCAGAAGGCAGTAACAGTTGGTAGTTTAATATTTGGTGATAGGCACATTTTTTGTGTTAACATAGGAGATCTAATGTGTGTTGGAAGGAGTAGCTACAATTATTCCTCAAAATGAGGTGTAAATTAAATATTTGGTAGCAAGACCCCAACATAGTTATGAATTGTTTCATGAAAATGTCCCATCAGGAATGGAATAAAACAACTAAATATTGGAATGTGTCCAGAATATAACGTATACTAGCTTGCATATTATTTTTATTTTATTTTTATATAGCAGATTTGAAAGGGTCACTATTCTATGGCAAATGGTTCTGGGGATCTCCTAGCTTTATCTCTTTTACAGAAGGACTGTTTGGTTCCATTGTTTTTTTGTGTTTTGTTTTTAATCAGGAAAAAAATAACTGTTTGAGGAGAAAATCAGAATGTATTGCTCCTGTGCAAATAAAAGGAATAATATTGTTAATTTTTAGCATTAGAAAAAAAGTGAAGAGCGGCCTCTAGGAGAAGCCCACAGAACCTTGAATACAATGTGAGTAAATTTCAGCCTATGCTTTTAACCCTATGTTATACAACTAAACAAGGATGTGTTAGAGCCCACTTTGAAAAATTGGGGAGGGTAGTCAAGAAGTAATTCTTACACAATTCAGTTGAGATTGGCTGATACATGATTCAAAAGAAGGAATAAATTGTTATACAGACAAGGAGAAAATCCATTGCTAAGTAATAGGGATTTTAATGAAAAAAAAATCATACAGATCGTACTTTATTGCATAAACTAAGTGCATTTGTAATACTTCTTATGAGCAAGTTAGTCTAAACTGCCCACTATAGCCTTTCTTTGTTATGTTTTTGTATGGGTTTATATATTATATATTTTTTCTTTAACGCAATTGCCAGGCACAACTTGCTTTCAGAGCTGGTTGCTGTTCTTGTCTGTTTTTATTCTGGTTGCTTCAGTTTCAAAGCTTTAAAGGCCATAAGATGTTAAAATTAGATTAAATAAATAGAGACATATATTTTGGGCCTATTTTCATGCATATTTGAAAATTTTGTGCTTCAATCTCTCCCTGTTAACAGAGGGGAAGTAAGAAATTTTTCCAGATGTTTATTGACACCCTACAGCTTGAAAATTGGTGGTTTCAAATGTTGATGTAGAAGATGCAGAAATACAGTAAAGAATACAACAGGCAATGCCATCATGCCACTGTTTATGTCCACAGGCATTCCTAGCTTGAATGAATGCTTTGTGCATTTTTTCATCTTTTCCATGTTCTGCCCTGTCTCAAAAACTGTACAGGATAACTGGGGAAGGACAGGAAGGATGACAGATTCATATGGAAGAAGACTTAGAGAATGACTAAGGGTTTTTAATCCTCTTCAGGCTGGAAGACCTGTGTGTTGACCATATCATGCAAATGTATATTTGGTGGGTAAAGGATGCTGGAGATGCTTTTCTCTTGCTATCTCTAATATCTAATCCCCGAAGTCCCTCTAAAATCAATGTGAGTAAGGAAATAATTTTGAAAACTGACATTGTTCAGTGAGGACTTATATGGTCTTTTCTGTGCGGTTTTTATAGTTATGTCATTTTTAGTCGGTGTTGTTCTCAAGAATAAGGTGTTAATAATTTTAAGTTCTATAACTCAGTATTTAGCTTTTCACTAGAAAGGATGATGACCCTTGTGAGAGTTATGTTTTCTTATAACCTGCTATTTCTTTTGTAATGTTGTATTAATCTTAATATGCATTGTGTTACTGTGGTCCAATATTGGCACTTGAAAAGTCAGGCTTTGGGCCCTTTTGGTAATACTTGTCTTTTATTAATTTTTATGTTCTCAACTTGCCATTTTTATGTAGTTAAATTTTGGAATCAGATAAACTCGGATTAGAATTGCATTGAAAAATAATTAGCAGAAGCAGGCAACTGTTTTAAGAAGTGAGTGCTATTAATCAGCTGGGAGCCTTAGTAAGGATCTGATTGAATTCTCTGGCACTGTAGAGACTGAAGGGGCTATTTTTGAAAAAATAAGTGACAATGCTTGGGTGAGTGCTTTTAGGTAGTAATTGGTAAGATTAGTGCAGTCTGTGATTGGAAGTAGGACAGACTTGTTTTAGTGTTTTAACACTGCTAAGATTGACAGCTGGAAAGAGCCTTGCATAGCACTTTTTAAAATCAAATATTCAGAGAAAAGAGAGAGAGAACATGCAGTGAATTCTACTTATACGTCTTTGAGCTATTTTTTGAGATAAAGTTACTGGTGAGAGGTGGATCACATCAAATGTCTTACTGACAAAAAATGTGCGAAGACCCTCTCTTATACTTATCTCATAACACTGAATATGTTTCTCTTCCCCTCTTTGAATTGTTGTCTCTTACTGACTTCCCAAAACAATGGGGAGGCTGGGAGGCTGTTTTGTAGGGCATATTAATGTATTTCCCATTACTGGTATTTCTTAGTCATGGTTTTTTCATCCCCATAAAATCAAGAGGGAGAGTGTAACACTAACAGGAACATTCTTGGTTTATATCTTTGATGTTGTTTCATGCTTGCTAAGTTTGCTGTGACTGCAGTAGAGATGTGCTTACACTAGTCAAGGCTGTTGCAACTAATAAGGTGATGGTGACAGGAACAAATTCCTGTGAGTGGATTTTATAAGCTATCTGGGCACTCTTGGTATGTGCTCAGGCTGTCTGCCTGTTCTGAAGCTCACTTCTCCATTTTCCATTTGTTATAATATGTTACCTATATAGTTAAATTTAATATGCAGCTGCCTACATGTAACTGGGGTAAATTTTTCTGTTTGCTATGTGAGTATGCTAAAATCTGCCTATGTTTTAACAATCTATCTTAATATATTACTTTGCATTGCATTTGATGCAAGTCTGATGAACAGTAATTCATATCAAGCGTTAGGATTATCCATAACAGAAGACAACCCAGAGAGGCTGAAGGCCCGTGTAGCTAGTATATTATATATTCTGGCAGACAGCAGGACTGTTTAGCTAGATGTTAGAATTAAGGACAAAATACTCTTCTCTGATTTCTTGACATGTGCATTGAACTGTTGGCCTTTAGCTACAATTGTTCTGCTGCAGAATTGTTTACTCCATTTGTTTCGCTGTGAATGTGTTTTTATCTGTAATACACGGAGGAGGCCTTGGAATATTTTTCATTACTTGATGTTGTGGTAGGACCTAGAACCATCATTGTGATTAGGATTCACAAGCAAGGTGTGCCCTAAATATTTTGCTATAAGTTGCTCTGTGAGCAGTGGAACTTGGTTCCATATAGATTTTTTTTTTTTTTTACAATTACAATCCTTTTCTTCATCTGCTGGCCTAGACCTTTCTTACTTGTAGTAAAAAAGTGACTATGCTGCAGTTCAAACTGATTCAGAGCTGTCTGTGGTGATTGCGTAGCCTTTGAGCCAGGCAGCTTAGATAGCTTGAGCTCATGATGCAGCCCTTTGCTCAGCAAGCACATGAGATTGTGTCTGTTTCCTCTGCTGCACTACTGAGCTTTGTGAAACTCATGGGAACTTAGTGTATTGGAGAATATTACTTCTCAGTTTATTTTAACTGAATCCAGTGGCGAGCAGATTCACTTAGAGGGATGGAGATGAAAGGAGGAAGGGGAAGAGGCAGGTGAACAGTATGAGTCATACATGTGATGTTTGCTTGGGAAAAAAAAGGCTAAAAAGATACTTACTAGTCCAGGTATAAGGCAGAACAGAATGGGCAGATGTGTGCAGTGGAAGCATAGTCTGCCATTTGTTTGGACCTCTTGCATAACACCCTGAAATACAGTTTTTGGTAAACCTTTGTAATGGTACTATATTTTTTCTTAGATCCTAATATAAGGCTAGCAATATATTGTAGGTAATGCATGGGTCAATACTCTACCATTTGTAGCAATGGTCAGTGAATGTGCATGAGAAATACAGAAAATGAAGTGGTTTTGTATGTAGCTTGTTTTCCATATCAATGTGAGTGGATGAAGACTTGTTTTCTGAGGTAGAGGTATGGAAAATCCATAAGAAAGATAAATATAGAAATATTTATATTGGACCCAGTGTGAAGCATATTAGAGTTTGTACAGAGAGGAGTAGAGGACATGACTTACAAAGAGCAGCTGAGGATATTTGGTTTGTTAAACTTAGAGGAGACTGAGAGGTGTCCTCATTACTATATGCAACTTCCTCATCAAGGGGAGCAGGTAAGGAGGTGCTGATCTTCTTCTGGTATCCAGTGGTAGGACGTGAGGGAAAGTCCAGGTTGGTTGATAAGAAAATGTTCTTCACTGAATCATAGAATGGTTTATGTTGGAGAGGGCCTCAAAAAGGTGGTCAAACACTGAAACAAGCTCCCCAGGGAAGTGGTCATGGCCCCAGGCTGTCAGTCTGTAAGAACAGAATAGTGTAAAACATTTCAATTGGAAGGGACCTACAATGGTCATCTTGTCCAGCTGTCTGAGCATTTCAAGACTGACCACAAGTTAAAGCATATTGTTGAGGGCGTTGTCCCATTGACAGGCTCGGGGCATCGGCCACCTCCCTAGGAAACCTGTTAACAGTTTTTGACCACCTTCTCAGTAAAGAAATGCTCCCTAATGTCGAGTCTGAACCTCCCTTGATGCAATGCTGAACCATTCCTACATGTCTTACCACTAAATACCCCAGGAAGAGATTAGCACCTCCCCAGTTTCCAGTCAGCAAGCTTGCTAATGGTGCATTTAACTCCAGCATCCAGATCAGGATGCTAAACAGGACTGCCTTGATATTCAACCTTGAGGAACACCACTGGGACAGGTCGTCACCCAGATGTAGTCCCATTCACTACAACCCTTTGAGCTCAGCCCTTCAGGCCAGTGCACCATGAACCTGCTCATTCTACAGTTGGACAACTTGTCTAGAAGGATACTGTGAGGGGCAATCAAAAACCTTGATAAAATCCCAAACTACATCCACTACCTTCCCTTCACTGATGATGTGGGTGGCCTTACCATAGAAGTATATAAAATTAGACACCCATTTCATGATCACAGCAGCCAAGTCAGCCACCTACCATCACATCCCTCAGGAGTCCTTCTCTATTTATGAATAGCAAGTCCGGGAGGATGTCTTTCATGGTTAGATCACAAAGTACTTATGACAAGAAGTAAAGACTTCAAGAATTTTAAAGACTTGCTTATCACAGTGATGTAGTGCTCCCAGTTGATATGAGTTGAAACCTGTCATAAGGACAGGGACTACAAATCTAAGGGTTTCCCCTAATTGCCTAGAGAATAATTCATTAATAATTCGTCCTCCACTTTGCCTGCCCTGCCTGTTCCTCCTGAACAGCCTGTAGCCCTGCATCCCATCACTCCAGCTGTGGGACTCATTCCACCAAGTCTCACTAATACCAATGGTACCATAGCCCTGGGAACTGACCAATGCTTCCAGTTCAGTGTTTAGACAGTGCTCTTAAGATACATTGTTTAACTTTTAATTTGTTCTGTGTGGAATCAGGAGTTGGATCAGGTGATCCTTGTGAATCTCTTCCATCTCAGGATGTCCTGTGATTTAAGACTACCAGTTTGCTTTCCAGTTCCTTTGTACATCTGCTGTGGGGTTGACAACTTGAAACTTAGTAACAGAATATTCACGATGTAACAGGGATGTTGAAGTATCTCTAGAGAAGCTGTTAGTTAATTGTCAGGAAGAAGTAATGCCTTGCTGTATTGGCAAGGCCTTATAAACCTTGGAGGAGAAAAGTGCTTAAGATGAAATTCTACTAATGTCAAAGAAGATCCTAAGGAAATCACTGCTATATCAATACCCATCAGTATGTGCTATGGGCATGGTGAAAAGGTGGGCAATGAAATGCTTCTGTATACCTTGCTGTTTTGGCTGGTCTGAAATTTAAAGGTAGTAAAGGTGAACATAAAAAATAAGGGGTTTAAAAAACAGGAAGTGTTTGAATTCATGCACATAAAAAAGTTTGATTGGGAATTGGCTGCTTGTGTTGGGGCAGAAGCAGAATGCCAGAAGACACAGAACTTGGTTTAATCTGTGAAAAAACCTGTAACATTTCAGTGTCATATAAACAGATCTCTTAAGTTAAATTGAAAGAATCCAAGACCTTTGGTGTAAAGTGTCCAGATTAGAAAACAAAGGTTAGAGGTGTTTGTATAACTTGGACTTTGCCTTTCTTGCATATGTTTAGTGGGAGTCACACATAGAAGCACTGCTTATTGGGGTTTGCCATTGGACTGTTTTTTTCAGTATAAGAGAGACAAAAAAATGCTTCCTGCTTCATTGCTCTGTAGTTCTTGTTCTATTTATTTAAATTCAATTAAGTAAGAAATGTCAAGGATTTTATTGACATTAAAAATTACTTTTAGTCATTTAAGATGGGACTTACTGCCTGCTTAGCTATTACAATATGTTCATTTACAATTAAATATAATGCTTTTTTAAAGTCCTTGCCAGCTTGAAAGATTTATAACGTGAAATAGTTAAAACAATAGTATAGCTGTTTCTTTAAGTTTGTTCTTACGTTCAAACAATTTGGTTCCCTAAGAGTGGCTGTAACAGTGAATGTGTGAAGGAATCCTTCTAAGTGGCTGAACCATGTCATGGTACCATTTTGCCACCTCTATGAGCATTTTAAATTCTGACATTCTATTGAAAGGAAACCAGCAAATATTTTGATTAAATATGTAAGATGTTCACAAATGTAGCTTTTTCCTGGAAGCTTACATTCACAGGTATGGAGTTTTTTTCCCCCTCACTTACACCAATAAATTGCTGTTTTAAAAAGGCTGATACCTTGCCCTACATGATGCCTCTTGTCGGGTTGTCTAGTCCACCACACCCCAAACAAAATATGTACTGGGCTTCACAGTATATTCCTGATTACTATGTATTTGTTCAGAAAAGAGAATGGAACTGCAGACATTTTGTATTGGCCTGTAATAGTAGATCTTAAAAAAAGAAGAGGACATCTGAAATGTAAGAGGACAGATGAAATTTTCATGAACAATAATCAATTAATTTTGTCCTCTACATGAAGCAGAAAGTTTCTAGGATAATCATACTGGTGTTTGTGGAAGACATCTCTTACTGGTAAGGATAGTCTTTCCATTGCTTCTAAAACTAGCAGCAGGTTTGTGGTCAGGGAAATAAATCTTTAAGTTCTCTATTTACCTATGTGTAAATATTACTGTAATTTTAGCTTTTGGTGATTAAAGCTATTCATTAGGAAGCGCCAAGTCTTAGATTTTTGTTGCTAGTGTTCCAATAGGCAAGAGAAACTGTAGAAATGAGCCTGTGCTATCCTGGTCAGTTTTATAAAGGCCAGCATGTTTTTGGTTCCACAGATAGTTCTCCAGATCTGCAACAGACCTGGTCTCTAGTTGTGCGTATCCAGTGACTGGGATGAAACTTTCCAATCAGAGTTGCATTGAATAAAAATTCTGCATTTTGAAAGTCTGAATGGAAAGAAATCAGTTGGGAAATTTACTACATCTGAAATAAGAAAAGTGGGTTTTTTAAAATCCCTTTTGTTCTTATTTTGACATCAAAAAACTTGCTTCCAACCTTACACTCTTTGATCTTGATCAGTGTCATGACTTTTCCCTCTGTCCCAGCCTTGTTCCTTCAGTGGAAAAACAGGGCCTGGAGACAGAAATGTGGATGATTTCCTGTGCTCCCTTGATACAGTGGAACAACTGTCTTTCCCTGAAAGATGCTCACACACAGTTTAATATACTGCATGGTCCACCAGGGCAGAGTTTCCCAAGAATATCCCTCCTTCCCACACTTCACAATCAGAAGATCAGAACAACTACAATACAGAGATTCTGGCCTCTACAGCCTCCTGCAGTCACTTGACTTGTCTGAAACCTGCAGAGGTGTTGCAACAGTTGGCCTTTTTACATTAATGGGTTGAAGCAAAAGATAAAACCAAAAATGAGTGGTATAAAGTGATGGGAAAACAGAAATAGAAAAATCAGAGGTGATATGACCTTCTATAGGTAGTTGCGAGGGGTAGGCTGTGCTTCTTGGATAAATATTTTACTGATATTCCTGATTTGCAGATCTCATTTAAAGTTAAATTGAAAAGCCATGCTGTGTTGTTTCTGCAAATTTAACATTCTCACTATATTTTAACTGTTTTATGTGGTAGGATTTTCCATACATGGTGAAATGATATCTCGGCTGTCGGGACCCTACTACCTTGGTACATTTTTTTTGGTTTTACTTCTAGCTTGATTCTTATGATATCATATGTGTAAGGAAAGGTCTTTCTCTATTGCTCGTTGTATTCTTCTACATCTGAATTACTTGTTTCTTCTTGAAATATCTCCTCAACTACTGATTCACAGCATCAGTCAATTTATAAATATCTTTTTGCTGCTTCAGCAATGCCTTTTAACTTTCACAAGAGATACCTCTACCAGGTGCACTCATTACCAAATGAATAGTGTAATTTAAAATGTACCTGCATAAATTCCATGAGTAAGTAGTTAATCTACTAATGACTGAAAAATAAATAACGACTGTTGTGGTTCCCTTTTCTTTCTGGTATTTTGATAGCATTTTGAGATTTAGAAAACTTTCTTCCCAGATGCGTAATTTTGTAAATGTTGTTATTGTTAACTAGGCTGGCTTCCATGAAACTCTTGATTCATCTGAATTTGGAAATGATCCTTCAATTTGGTAGTAGATTACTGTAGTGGCCATTCTGTGGTTTTG
>JAWWLZ010000082.1:125112788-125141048 GCA_035041345.1 Poliocrania exsul
ACTCTTGATTCATCTGAATTTGGAAATGATCCTTCAATTTGGTAGTAGATTACTGTAGTGGCCATTCTGTGGTTTTGCTGGGATTTTACACTGTCCTAATCGATTTATAGTTACCCCAAATAATTTTTACAACTGAAGTAATATTAAAATTTCTACTACAGGTGTTAATAACTAGACAATACTATTCCAGTTGATGTGACAGTTACATATGATAAGGATGGTTTAGAGAGAAGTGTTCTGATGACTGTGGTCTTTATGTGGCTCTTGAGTCTCTCTGTGAATGTTTGTTGTCCAGGACTTTTGAGGGTGGAGGGGTTGGTATTTATATATATTAATAAGACAGTTTTTCAAGTAAAGTTTCACATCCAATGAGGTTTAAACTAGAGTTTAAATAAAGAGGTGTACCCAGTTCATATTTGGGAATGTGTGTTGATTGTAGCCCTGTCAGAATTAATCCCCTGATTTTCAGGAAGATTATAACTACAAGGGTGGTGACTCTTACATTACTGTATGTAATCCTCTTTTTAAGGTTATGTAGAAATAAACTCAAACATTTTAACCCTTAATCAACATGTTCAGGACCCAACCTGGACATTTATTTTGAGTAACAAGAAGAAGGGATTTAGAGCTGAGGAAAAAAAAAGTTTGTCCATAATGCAAGAGAAAAGTAAATAACGTCCCTTGTCCATTAGTGGTTAGGACTTGCATTATTTGAAATAAAACTTGAAAAATTATTTAGTTAAATCCTTATTTTTCAGTGTTTCTTCACCACCTGCTTTTCTTTCTCATGTATACTTTCTTGAAAATTAGATCAAAAAAAGTACAGGTATTTTGCTTTTGATATTACCCCATTTGTGAAAACTTCTCAGTCCTCCAAATGAATATTTTCACTTAAATTGGTGTAATTGCCATCCTTTATTTCACCAAGATCAGACAGCTTGTTTGGTTGAATTTTTTTTAACCTTTGGCCATGCAGATATGGTTGCTTCTGGCTCATAAAGATGAGAGGTTGATAGTCCTTGAAGCTGTCAGATTTTCAGTGTTTGAAGAATCTGTAGTAGAGCTTTTAAATATGTTTCTCAGCTTATAAAAGGCTTTACTTCTAATAAGGTAGGGGATTGATGGTAGTCCCATCCTTGTGCTAACCTGTGAGTCCTTCTGCTTTATTGTCCTTCTTTATTGTCCCTGCCTAGTGTCATACAATATATACTTGCTGTCTCTGCAGCAGCCTTGCCCCTCAAAAAGCTGAGATTCATGGAAACATTTTAGACTGCTCTTCCATTGTCTCTGTTCTCCCAGCAGAACTTTTCATGTCCTGTCCTTTTCATGATTATGACAGTCAGTACTAGTACCTTGCGCAATGTCGCTAATACTGTTTTTAACACAACTGCTGTCCATGTGATAGAGTTGTCCCGTGTCTTACCTCACCCTCCAATGTCTGCATCAGTAATATTCCTGTATAAGTTTGAGAGGCTAGATTTTGCATTGTGCTTCTCTTCTTTGACTGTGCAGCAGCATTTGTCATACATCCTGACCAGCCTTTAGGAAGTAATAGGTGTCCAAAACTCTAGGTAAGATTGTTCATCTTGTGCCGTCTAACTTGGTGAACTCTTCTTCCAGAAGGCACTGTTTACCTGGACTAAAAGTGTGTTTGACTGAAAGTGAGTGTGATCCCAGTATGCACGAGGCAGTGAAGACTTTTGTTTTGTTTGTTTTTTTTTTTTACAATATTAACTTGAATCTTGAAGAAAAATGACAAATGTTGTCATATGAGCAGGAAAACCAATTTGTATCTGAGCTGGTTAGGCAATAATTTAGGTTAACTTAATTTAAAAATGTCAGTATAAGAGTTTGGATAGTTACTAGTGAAAATAACCAGTGACTAAACCCTTAAATAATTTTTTGACATGTCCTTGACAAAGAAGTTTCTAGAAAAACAGTTGAGGTTTCTTCTTTTGACTTGGAGAAAATGTTTCCTTTCCTCTAAGTCCTAACCAGTTCTTGATTCCTAATCAGTTAAGCAAGGATGAGTGGGCTGCAGCTTTGGAATCTTTGGTACATGATGAAAACAGAATCAGTCAGTTCAACTAATTTGCTCTGTTTAGTAAAGCCCTTTTAATATAAACTATGACATAAAATTTTCTTCATGTATTGCTTATGATAAACTTTATTTATTTAAAAAAATTCAAATGCTTTTTTTTGAACTTCCATATATTCTGCTTTGTTTTTCTAAGTAGTATTTTTACTGTTCATGTCAGTGTTTTTTTACAAGTACTGAAAATGGGAAACTATAATCAGTGCAGTGTAATTTCACATAAGTGTACCATATTGGCAAGAATATAAGATAAACTTCTATTATAGAAGGATGTTCAATTTACAGGGGCAGAACAGTATCAGGACACTGTTGACATGGAATGCAATCATGTAGTTAAACAGCCCTTCAGCCAACCCCCAAGCCTAATTTAGTTTCATCCCCATCAGCTGTTGGGATCTCTCTAACATTGTAATAAATTCTTCCAGGCATCATGGTCATTTTTTCCTTCAAGGGGAAAGATGCAAAAGCTATGTGTAGTGAATTCTCACTTCCCTGTTATCAGAAGATTGGCAAACGTGTTTGCCAAATGTAGTTAGCAGCAAGCAAAGCCAGAAACTCAGGTTAGGGCAGGTGGTATGCCTTGCAGATAAATCAGCACCTGAAACCTGAAGTCTGAGTAGTTTGCTGTCTACCTGATGACTTTGACACAATTTATTTAATTAGTTAGTTATTCAGTTATGTATTTATTTTGCTTTGTGCATGCTTGGAATAGAATAAAAAAGCCCCACAAAACCCAACCAACTAACCAAATAAAAACAAAAGAAACCCCCCTAGCATTTTAGATCTATGCGGGTTGAACAGTTAATGGAAAAAAAGCCAATAAAAATAATCATAATTTGTCAGTTACAAAAGTACGCCTAAAAAGATTTTTTAAATGTTTGTTTAGAACTAGATTGCAGATCTGGGTTTCTTGCGAAGAACTTGAGTTTACTTGTCTCAGAGTTGATTACATATATTGCTCTTCTGATCTCTTCCATATCAGTGGCCTCTGAAGTCGAGTGCCCAAGACCATCCAGTGAGATGTGGGAAGAAAATCTAGGACTTACATTTTATCTGAAAAATAAGAAAGAAATTAAACCTTTTTTAGTATACATATTTGCACTGTCACCCTTGCTTGGTCTGTATGTCGAATGGTCCTGTGTCACATTTGCCTTGTGAAGTGTCCTGTAGACAGATTTAGTATTCCATAGTATGGTGGGGTCACTTTAGCACCTTCATTTGTTTGTTCACTTCCTGTGTTTTGTAATGGATGCAGTTTACTTGTGCCCAGTTAGGTGGATTTATGGATTTTATTATTTAGTTTTTACTAAAAAACCCTAACAAAATGGACAAGCAGCTTAGAAAAATTTGTGCAAAGAGACCATGGATTGTGGATAATACTAATAATGTGAATAATAAGAACATGACAAAGCTGATGCTTCTTGTACTCCTAGTATGAGCTCTTGGTCAAATGCATTGAGGTATAAAACATTTGGCAATTAGATCTGACAAGAAATCAGCAAAAACAATTTGGTTTATCCAGAAGTGTATTTCAAATATGGATATACATCCGCTATTGTAAATGATGAACCTCACTGTAAGAGAACATTATAATCTTGAGATGTCAGCTAATGATAGTATGAAACTGTCATAATTAGCAAGGCATTTAAAAGCTAAGCATCCAGAACATGAAGATAAACCTCTACAGTTTTTTTTTTCCCCAGCGATGCTAGTCATGCAACACTCAATCTAGGACTTTACAAGATTTCACTAAAGTTAAAGATGAATCTTTGGAAGCCTCTTTGGAGATTTCTCAGTAGCAGACAACATATGAGCCACATAGTGATGGGGTGGGGAAACACTTCTTCCTGTCGCAGTAAAAATTTCTGAAATAATACGTGGAAAACAATGTAGCGACAAATTAAAACACATTCCTTGGTCAGCAGATACTCTTGGAAGATATCTGGAAAACATTGCCAAGGTTTTGAAGAGACAAATATTAGAAAAAATTACATAGTGTGAGAAGCTTGCTGTACAGACAGTTGGATGAAAATATAGATGTTTATAATGTGGCTCAGCTTAACAGTAGTTGCTAAATTCTGCGTCCATAATGTCATTCCAAAAGAGCTAAGTCACTAGGGAAAGACAAAATATATCCTTACTAGTAATTTCTAAACAGTATCTTCTTTAGTAACAGCATTTTTTACATGGGAAAACTGTAAATATGTAACCACAGATAGAGTGGCTGATTTGACTGAAGTAAAAAAAAGTTTTTGGGTTAAGGTTTGCAAGGTGAGGACCACGGGCAGAATTCATTCACTGCATCATTCATGGGCAAGTGGCAAGAAAGTTGGAGCCATAAGTGCATACAGTGTTACGGGATGTCATAATTGTGGTTCATTCTATGAAAACAAGGCCTTTAAATAGAATCTTTACAATAATCCATAATGACATGGGGAGTGACCAGCAAACTCTTTTGAACCATGCAGAGGTTTACTTGGTTATCGTGGCAGAGTGCTTAGAAGAGTCGCAAAACTTAAAGATTAATCACGTGTTAGATTTTACAAAAAGACAAGTGTTAAAAATCGACCTGTTTGGTGATAACGGGTAGCTGTCAAGAGTGCAGTGATGGACAGATATTTTCAAAAAAATAAAAGGCTCTTAAGACACCTTACCTTGAAGGTGAAGGTGACATTTTAACAATAATCAAAAAAGTGACTGCTTTTTGAAATAAGCTCATGCTGTGGAGAGAGCAGTTTGAAAATGGATGCTTGGAAGTGTTTGCATCATTGTGTGATTTTTGTTGCCAGAAAAGATGTGTGTCATCTATGAAACCTCCCATATTTGTACATTTAAACTTGAAAGCAGAATTTCCTCCCCTGTTTAAAAGTCCTCCCAATTAAGAGTTACGGAATCTGAAAATTTGTTTAAAATATAAAAATGCAACACTTCCCATTGATTTGCAGAAACAGATGATTGATATCAGAAAGATGAAAATTTACTAGCCAAATTTCAAGAAAAATCTTTGTATAATTAGAGAATGGAAATGAAAACTGAGTGTTGTGATTTAGAAAGTGTAGCAAGCAATGCACTTTTATTTGGATGTACTTATCTTTGTAAATTGTTTTTTTTCCAGCTATTACAGCCAATAAACTGAATTTAAAACTAGACCTTCAAATCTCTGTATTATAAAGTGTTGAGTCAACATTTTTAAAAATGCTGAAGTGTGTTCAATCACATGGCTCTCACGAAAAAAACCTCCATTTTTTAGCAAGAGCAAAAAGGGTTTTGTACCTTTAAAAATTGTTTAAAAATACTGTTTATTTCATCTTTATATCATCCTTTTTAGTTTCTTGGGTTTTTTATGTTGTAATATATACAGAATATATTAGTACAGTTGTACATATATGTAATTTATAAATAAATACACATATATTAGGGGTATGTACTCAAAATATTTTTACTTGTAGAAGTGTATGATCATAAAGGTTTGATGACAACTGTTCCCATATTGTTATTGAAATCAAACAATGTACAAAAATAAATATGTGGAAGTTCATCCATATCTTGGAAAGTGTATTTTAAATGTATTTATTGTTTTCTCCTGAAAAACAGTTGTCTGGTAGAAACAGAATATTTTACTTCTGGATGTGTGTCAGGTGTAGTAATTCAGGAGGACAGGAGTGATGCTGTTTGCATGTGCTTCGGATGCATCAAGAGATGCCCCAGCTGAGACACGGTGTTTTAGCACGGTAGTCCTTGTGAAGTGCTTCCTGTCTCAATAGATGAGGGAAGTGGTTTGTGGGTGGATAACAGTGGTGTAGAAAGCTGGTGGCAAATCTAGGGATAGAAGGCAAACGTTTGTCATCTGAATCACCTGTATTACTGCTTGAGTGTATTGTTCTAGTGACAGATTGATTTTCAAGCATGTAAATGTTTAAGACATTGTTCATTTGAAGTAGTTCGTGCTTTGCTCATCTGCAATCAGACCATAAGCATATATTTTAGGGAGGAATATTGATATATCACAGCTGAATTTCTATTCTTGCCTTACACAGTTGTTCTAAACTATGTAAATGTCACTGAAGTATCTTGGCATCCTTAGAGGTGTAATGTGGGACAAATTTCTGAAGTGATTGCTTTTTTAAATGCTGTTATGAAATAATGTGTTCTGCCATACCTAAAATCATTTGATAACTTGTTCACTAGTTGAACATTTTATTTAATAGCTATAGCTAACTTACAGAGATAAGTACCTTTTAGTAAGCTGTTTGCTTTTTTCTTTTTTTTTTTTTTCTGTTTTGTTTTGTTTTTGTTTTCCTTAGGCTAAAGCCTAAACCTCTGACATGGCCACAGCCTCACCAAGATCTGATAATACAAGTAACAACCGTAATGGAAGGTTACAGATGCAAGTAACAGGCAAGTAGTGATTGTATCATGGTGATTTTTACAGGACAATGTGTGTATTCTAAAAAATAGGTGTAAAAATGAGTTAGTATAGTTAAAACTTTAATTAATAATATGAATGTTACAGTTAAAAATGTGAGTAAAATACATGTATGTAGATGATTTGAAGGTAGAGATTATACAGACAGTTGGATGACAGGGTTTAATATCTCTTCAAAATAAAAAAAAATAGAGACTCAGTACAATGGTAGGGACAATTGCAAGGAAATTTGCTTGGGAACAAATAATTAATGACATGTATTCTGAAGAGGGAACACATATTATTGAAATTCTACAAAAACTATGCGTATTTGTAGTGAACCCCAAGATGGAAATGGATCTAATATTTTAGTGAAGGTGGAAAAGAACTGGAGAAGATGACAAAATTTGCTAGGTCTTCAAAAGATTAAGGCCTTTCATTACATATCAGGGAAATATTGGTTAAAAATAATATTGGTCTATAATATTCTTAGGGCAGCAGGCTGGATTACACAGACAGGTGGAATAATTTAGGTGTGAAGGGACAAGGTTGGAAGGATCAGGTTGGTATGTTTTCCAACTGAATTTTCAGTATCTCAAAGACTGTAGATTACCAGCTTTCCTGGGTATAAACCACATCACTGTGAAAACATTTTTCCTTCTATCCTGTTGGAATTTACTGTGTTGTCTTTTGCAACTATTTACTTTTTTTGCTTTTGCTGTGCTGATTCTCACAGTTGGAGGCAGAATTTAGCCATCCCAGTGTCTGCTGGAAGGTAAACACAAACAATTTTTGTAGACGAAATTGATTGTCTACAAACAATCTTGGAAATTTCTGATTGTGCTGGGGACACTTTTTCAATAGATGTTGAACAGACCAAGTAGATTATTCACTTTGCTACTCATGGATAAGAACTGGTCAGTGATGTGACAATTGGTGTGAGTTTTGGCTGCTCTTTCTGTGGGATGGCAGAGCAAAACTGAGACTTCCTTGTAGTCTGAATATAAGCAAAGCACATCTAGGTAAACAAATTTTAACTAATTGTAGCAGTGTTACAGCAGTTAAAAGTGAAAATATTACCAGCAGAGAGTTAAGATATATACATACACACATATATGTGTGTATGTATATAAGTATTATTTTACCATTGATAACTAGCTTGAACTTTTCCAGGGATTTTAAGAAATCTGGGAACACTAAAGTAAGAATGGATGCATCACCAGACTATGCTGAACAAAATTTGGAAAAAACATGAGTAAGATACTATGTCTTAATAAAAGCTGCATTCAAGAAAGATGCATTGTGCTGGATGATCCAAAGATGACCAGGTTATCTGAGGAAAAGTACATTGTTGAAGAGTCCCCCAAAACTGATATTTTATGAAATTAGATGGGAGAGGAACCTTAAAACTGATTAACTTTATGTATGGATTACATAACTCACTAATGTGATGAGTCATCAAAACTGGCAATAACTAATGGCCAAGATGGAGCAACCTGTAGGTTGAATATGCATATACATACATACATATATATATATATATTATTGTAACAAACTGACTTAGACAAATGACCCCTAACTTCAGATCTGTGTATACCGAAATGAAAATTTTATATCCTGTGCAGAATTGCTCCTTATGTAAATAGTCGTGTGTTTTTCTGGCACTGAGGCTTCTCTTGACTTTAAGAGATCTGGTTCAAGGATCAAATGGGAAGAAGTCTGTACAATATTTAGAATTAGTTTTCTGAAGGTTTAGTTTTCTAACCAGTCTTTACTGCAAGATCGAAGGAATGCCAGTGGCAGTACAGAGAAAGTAGTGGGAGACAGAGGAGTATGGAACTGTAGTATTGCTGACCAACACTGCATGTTTATGCACAGTTTTGTTTATGCTGCTGTAGAATCTAGACTTATATTTCAAGAACTATACTTGAAACACTTTTGTAAAGGCAGCAAGTAACATAAACTCATTTTGCAGATAAGAAAATTCATATGGAGTGGTAACTTGTTCGCGTTTGGACAGAAACACCATGTTGAAGGCATGGTTTGCTAACAGTATTTGTTAAAATATGCTTGGCAAGATATCTTGTTTAGTTAGTTCTTTTTGAAGTCTTGCTAGTATTATTGCTTACAATTTTCTTAAAAGATGCCCTAACCATAAAAGTATAAATGTCTCCTTCTGTATTTGAGGACTCAAAAACTTACTGACTTAAAACATAATCAGAGACAAGGGAGCGAGCAAATTAAAAGGAATCTTGAATATCATGAATAATTTAATAGATGCTGTATTTGCTTTTAAAAAGCAAATTATGGAAATAAAATGTAGAAGAAGTAGAGGCTGTCAAAGCTTAAAAATGTATCGTGTTTTCAGATGAAAAAATATGACTCATGTATGGAATTATGCTTTTAGTTTTCTGTATTTAAGCTTTCATCGTTTTCCAGGCTACAGTTCTCCTTTATGATCCATGATGCATTACTTAGATTGGAATTTTCAAATGTGAGAGAGTTAAGTTTGCACCTTTTATTTGAAATTAAGTAAGTCTGTGGCTAATGCCATTAGAATCTTGGATGATTGCATCCTGTTAATTTTTAGGTAACTAATGTATACATCTTGGGATACTGTAATCTGGAAATACATATCTCCCTTTCAGACAGTTTAGTAAACTTCTATGTTGCCATGATTTAACCCCAGCCATCAACCAAGCCCCATATCCCTTTGGGCAGTTGGGATCACCCGTGCCAGCTGTGTCTTCTTCCAACCTCCCATACACCCCCAACTTCCCTGCCAGTGTGGCAGTACGAAAAGCAGAAAAGGCCTTGGCTCTGTGCAAGCCCTGCTCAGCAATGACAAAAACATGTCTATATTATCAACCCTGTGTTCAGCACCAGTCCAAAACACAACCCCATACCAGCCACTGTGAAGAAAGTTAACTCTACCCCAGCCAAAACCAGCACACACGTATCATTGAATTAGCAAGTGCCATACAGAAAAGCAACAGGAAAGAATTATTTCTGAGTGGCTGAAAATACTCAGCCTTGCTTTAGTTTGCAAGTGGAGACAATAAGAATCACACTGAGGTATGGGAGGAATTAGAGAAAAGGTATAGCCAGCAGGTAGGTACACCTGTGGGTCCATTGTTGTGGTCTTCTGAAGACAACATCTGCCTGAAATAGAATTTAAAATGTTGTCAGTTAAGTTGCTGTTGTTTTTTATAGTGACTTCCTCAGCTGGGCAAGGAAGTGAGAGAACAGATTTATGTTCAGAAGCACAGAGCAATTTACCAGTGAGTCAGAGGTGAAAAGTAGTTTCTTTGGTCAGTAGTTATTTCTTAATTGCTGAATATATAGCTGAAACTTTTAAGTTCATCTGCAAAGCTGTTTAAATAAGGGAAATCTGAGAGTTGTTTTCTTATTTTTAACAAACTGATGTGTAAAACCACAGGTTAACCACACAGATAATACAGGCAAGGAGATGAAGCTCTGTATAGAGGCTTTGCTATACAGGGGCATTTTGAAATAGGCATGAACTGCATACACTTTCATAACAATATACAACTTTTTTTTAAAGTCTGTCTCTTAATCTGTCAGATGCACCATAAGGTGTATCATACTTTGGTATTTTTCAGGTAAGGGAAGAATAGGAAGAACAATGACAAAATAGCCCACAGTATTTTCAGTGTTTATCCCTAAAGTAATTGTGCTGTTTCTCCAACCAAACCTACCAGTGTGGTGAAAAGAATATGTGACACTTGGTTTCAACTACCTGACAAAGTAGCTTTTGAAAATAAAAGCTACCATTTTTGCATTGACTTCTCTCTGTTCAGCAGAAGTAGAGGAGATGAGAAGTAGCATTACCATGCAATGTATTTCATGCAGTGTGTAGGCAGTACATTGTCTGTTTTTCAGCAAGTGTGCTGTTATACAATGTATGTATTTTATTAGTTTCTAGTGCCAAACTGAAACGGAAGAAGAATTGGTTTGGAACAACTTTCTACACGGAGTTAACAGCAGATGGAGAAATTAAGAAAACAGCAAAATCAAGTAGTTCTTCAAATCCCAAATGGGATGAGCAGCTGACAGTGTAAGTAGATTTTTTGGTTGTTTAATAATATTTATTAGACAGACATTGCAGGCAAATATTTACTAAGCTTGGCTGCCTACATAGTTTGCTCTGGCTGTTGATGTCTACATGCAGACATAAGATGATATTTATCTTGATTTTTTTTTTTCTCAATTCTTACAATGCTTTGGTAATATTTTTTGTAGAGAGTGTTACTTGCATGCTGTTGCCGTTCGTGGTATAGTCTTGATATTTGTTAGCACTGTTAGCATAACTTGCTAGAAAACTTTAGTAATAGTAAAGATGTCATTCTCAACCTTAAAAGGAAAAGAATCTCAGCTGGATAAGTAGTTATGAGGACAGTAATTTCTTCATTTGAGTTTCACAATGAAGGGATATGGACAGAAAAAGTTTACTGCAAGATGACCTTGCAACTTTTCCTAATAGTTGACCTTTTAAATCTTGTTATAGTTGAATTTGGTTTAACTGTGCTAGGGCTGTAGATACACCTGAATATGACTCCATGAAGAACAGGCAGTCTTTCACTGTGCAGTTGGCTAGAAAGCTTTATTATGCAAGCAAGATTGTACTGGTTCAGACGTGGGTCTGGAAACAGCATAGCTGCTATCAAGAGGCATTGAGCCTGGGCCAGTACGTTTCTGTGTGCCATAGCCAGCTTTGTTAGTAGTAGGAGCCTCACTAGTTCCTATAACCAACAGTGCTGGAGAGGGAGGAGTGGTACAATGTACCCAGCTTTGGGGAAATGTTCTCTTGGGAACACTTACTTTCTTACTCCAGACTTGGGCTGAAGCAAGTAGGGTATTCCTGAGCTACATTTCTCAGTATTTCAGGTTTAGTGAACTTACTAGCCCTTTGCAGTATTGCAAAAGAGAATAATATGGTATTGGACCTGACAATGCTTTCCAGGAGTTATTACTAGAAAAAGTACAGAGCTACCAGTGTACTCAGAGACCAGAATGTCTCTTGAAGAGGCAGGTTTGATTTGGCAGTATTTGGTGACCTGATAGAAATGAGGTAATTTGTAATGCATAGTACAGCCAATCAGACTCATTCCATTATCAGTATTACTTACTTTGAGTCTTACCCTTATATATATATGCTTAAGGTATTCTGGCCACCTCTTTCTCTGGCTATTGGAATGGTATTGTTGCTTCAGTTGCCCAGTCTGAGGATAAGTGAACTCTCTGGCTTACCAAATTCTCCTCACTTCTGTGGGTCAGCAATACATTTTCAGTGTGTTGGTGTTGGGTTTTTTTTTCTTTTCTTTGTTGCACTGGTCCTTTAGTAAGTTTTCCATTAGAAGGCAGCCTATTCAAAATGCAAAAATATATTTACTCATCGGTTTCAGCAAAAATGATCCACATTGTCTGACATGTTCAAGTGACTATAGAGTTAGTCTTGTTGTTGGGAGGGTGAGGGTTGTTATTTTCATCACTGATGATATAACTTGCTGTATATATTAAATCAATACTGATAGATGTGTGGCCTTTGACTCTTTGCAGTAAATTACTTCTATTCCCATTTTTCACAGCCCAGAGCACCCTTGCACGCTTGCACTACAAAACTGGTCTCCAGGACCTAGCATAGCTTCCCATTTTCCTTCTTGAGGAAGGGAGAGATCAATGCCAAAGGTTACCATAATACTACTGCAATTGGGTCCTTTACCTCCCTGCTTCCCTCCAATTTTTACTTTAGCTTCATAATTTTATTTTTCCCCCTCTGATTTCTGTGAGTATCCCTTATGGTTTCATATATGTTTATGGATTTGCAGAAGATGTTTCAACAATACTTTCATGAAAAGCTGACACCTGTTAAGAGGGTTCTTCCTGCTTGAAATTAGCTGTTCGGTTCCTTTTTCCTTTCTTAAAAATATTTAGTGTTTTTCTTTTTAGTGAGAAGTGTACTTTCTACCTTTTTCTCCATATTTAATAATGTGAGATTTTAGCTAGAACTCTGGAATAGTGAAGAATATGGAAAAATATGCCTTTCATAAATAAAGATATGCTTTATGTAACTAAGGCTTGAGCTTAGTATAGGTTCTTCTGATGCTACCCAAATTCCTTATGCTGTTGTAGGAATGCACTTTATTTGATCCTAAGTATAAATATCATAGTGTTTGCAGTTCTTAGTTAAAAATTTCCCCTTGCAATACAAAAACTTATTTCAGTTCATTAGTATCAAGAAATAAAATGACAAAGTGAATTAAGTTCAAATATTAGTAATAAAAAGAACAAATACTTTAAAATCTGTATATATTTTTTTTTTAAAAATGTATTTTATATGCAGGAATGTGACTCCACAGACTACGCTGGAATTTAGAGTGTGGAGCCATCACACTTTAAAAGCAGATGCTTTATTAGGAAGAGCCACTGTAGACTTGAGACAAGCTTTGGAAATACACAATAGAAAATGTAAGTTATCATGAAGGATATTTTGAATAAAGTAGAATTATTATTACTAATCTATATAGCAAACTGGCAACCAGACTACTAACTATACATGTAATTGCAACTGACTTTCAGTTGATGTCTTTACTTGTCTCTTCTAGAGATGTCTGTGCTATTGAGAGCAATTTAAATGTAACAATGGGATATAATACATTTGAAACACACAGCAGAGTATGAGTTACTGCAAATTAAGTAAAAGCAGAAGTGATTAAATACAATGTTTTGTAGCAAACTTAATAACTAATTTGCTAGAAGATCTGTTTCAGATTTGGTAACAAACAAAAGCTAAACTTTTAGAAAAGACATGTAATTTTTCATGTTTTCCTTCTCTGGAGTCACTAATAAAAAGGCTGGATATTTTTCCCTCATTATTTAGTTGCCCAGCAAGCAGTAGAAACTATTGATTAATGAAACAATGGAGAACTTTCTTTTAGTACATTAGAGATTTTCTTCTATGTAACTTCTAATTTTAAATGTCTTTACTAGAATTAAAATAGGTCTTCTTTATTTGCTTTTTGAATTTTTGTTTCTTTAGTACAAGAAAATGGTGAATCCACACTTTAAATTCCACTCCAGAGTGGCAGTAGAATTCCAGCTAAACAAATCTTAACCTTTCTCCTATTAGATGTACAAACCTGAGATCTCAGTTTAGGAAAGTGGAGGGAAAAGGAGAGACAAAAAACCCTTTGTTTTTCTGATTCTTACAGAATATAGAAACAATCAAAAATTAAGTGGGGTTTCTTCAGTATTATGAAGATTCTGCACAAGATTCCATAGTTAAGCAGAAAATTTGCTTTTTAAATAAGAAAACTGTATGGGAAAAATGTGGTTTGCATTAATGCTAGCTAAAAGGACGTTAATTAGTATTTTAACTACTTCTAACAAAATGGTTACAATTTTCTTACTGTAGGTACAGGGGATTCAGGATCTAATAACTTGACAGATTCTTTCAGGGAATTGTTGACTGAGTTCGCTGCACATTGCACCAGAAGTAATTTATGTGCAGTGTTTCTGATTTGGACAAGTCAGTAGTTTGACACCTACTGGAGTATCCAAGAATTCAGTGGTAGAATAATCTGATTGGTATCCTTGAGTAATTCAGTTATTGATACCTAATCTGAAATGCAGAACTTGAAAACTTCTTTGAAGAAGATGGAAAGGGGAAATCCTATAAATGAAGGAACTTTAGAATTAATGCAGTTACTTTCTCTGCTAAGCACCACCAATATTGCTGCCCATACACCTCAGTTTTCTTGACAGCTCAGCTGAACTACAACCAACTGTTGATCTGTTTTAGGAAGATAACCTGTTAAAATAGCAGAAGTTAAACCAACCACCCTTTGCAAAAATTAGGATTTATAATTATGTTAATTTAACAGCTCCGTGGTAGTCTAGTTTCTTCTTTCTCCTCTTTGAGGTAGTACCATTTTCCAAAATGCAGATTGCTAAATCAATAATTCTGTAGATTTGGGAGCTTTGTTTTTCCAGAGATCTAAAGTCCTTTGAAATCCATTGTAATATAGCATTGCGTGTCTGCTAGTAGCTGCTGCCCAGCTACACTGTTGAACTTGCTCTTTAAAGTAACAACTTGAAGGTATCTGGCAAAGTATTGTGGTAGCCTTCCCTGTTTTTATGTTTACTGTTCATTTATGATACAAGTCAAGAATGAAAAAAATAAGGAAATGTTAGTTTAGTGCATAGAAGTGCACAGTGAGCTTTGTCTTAAACTTGGAATGTTATCATGTGGAGGGAAATACCGTGGTATATGTTACAAAATTAATCTTTTAATCTGAGACCACAAATACTGAAAGGTTTCAACCATTTTAACCTGATTAATGTGAACTCATAGCTGACTGTGTTTGGATTTATGACGTAACTTTAATTGTACTAGTAATAGTTTATTTAGGGAGAATTATGCAGCATCCACATCTTGTTTTACCTCTGGATTATGTATGTCTGTCTATAAATGTGTGCATTGCTTGTCAGTCAGATTGAATTCTTTTACTGCACCATGTATCAATTTTCTCAACATTTCTTTTGGTGAAAGTAGTTTCTGATTTAATTTTTGATTACCTTAGGCATCCTCACTCCATTACTGTTAATCTTTGGAGCTGTGATCTATGAAAATCCAATAAGGATTTACTAAAAGTAGTTTAAAAAAAAATGAGGATGGACTCTATACAGTCTTTGCATTTACTTCTTCCTCAAAGACATGTTCTTTTCAGTGGTCTTTTACAATTAGTTTTGGAAGGTGATACAAGAAATTAACATAAGCTCTGGTTGTATGATGAGGTTCCCAGTGACTTGCCATATTTGGATGTGTAGTTCAAAAGTTGTTTGACTTTAAACCATCACGTGTAAGTAGGGCATAATTTCAAAAGGCCTTAGTGGAAATAGCAAACCTGGGAAATCATTATAACAACAAAGTACTGGAACTCCATGAATTCTATAGCATACTTATAGAATTTACTATGTAAATGGCCAATTAATTTTTAAAATAAAGTGTGTATTTACCCACAGCAGGTGTAAATGTACAGAGCTCCACAGTGATTACTGTTTTATTTGAATCATATAAATATATATTATATAACAAAATATATGTATCATGTTTGTGTGTTGAAAGTCTCTTTTAATATGCATATTATTCTGAATTTAATCTTTCATTTATCCCTTCTCTCCTTCTCTTCCCCTACCCACCCCAACTCAATTTTTAGTGGAGAAGGTGAAAGAACAGTTGAAACTCTCTTTGGAAAACAAGAGTGGCATGGTGCAAACAGGTGAACTGACGGTTGTGCTAGATGGTTTGGTTGTTGAACAAGAATCTCTTACAAATCTCAGTTCATCAGCGACCAGTAAGTTAAAATAATTAAATCAGATGGTAAGATTTGGATTAAGATTTCAAACAGATATAATGGAATGTTTCTGTTGAATTTGTTTCTTACTGTTCAGTAGAAGTTCAGCAAAATGGCGAGGCTGTGCATGAAAGCAGAGATGCTTCAGCAAGAAGTTCATCCAGGTTGGAATTTATTTTTGTATTTTACACTACGTGAAGTATATTAGCAAATTGTTCTGTTGAATAGTTTGGGTTGTTTGTGGTTTGATGTGGGTTTTTTATTTGGTTGGTTTTTGGTCTGTTTGGTTGTCTTTTCATTTCTTTTAAGGTCATAGATTTTAACTGTCAAGGTCTAAATTATGTTGCCATAGATTTAGAAACATTACTTATTTGATAATTATATAATTTAGCTTGAGAACAAATAAATTTACACTTCTGTTCTTTTCCCTCCACTGCTTTCTCACTGCCTTTTGGATAGGTAGCCCTCTGAACATAAAAGTTCAACTGATTTGAAATTTATTAAATCCTGCAGCAGAAATTAGGGAACAGTGGTTCAGTGTGGTTTTATGTATATATTCCATTTGTTTTCTTTTGTTGTTTAAGAACCATTTCTGCTAAGGTCTGCCATCTTGCTGCAATGCAGCATCTGAACGCAAGGAAAAGGGGAAAAAAAATAGCCTGAATTACTTCCCCCTCACCCTTTTTAAGGTTGGGATCAGGAACTTGTTTAAGAGACTCATCAAGTTTCGCAAGCAGTATTCATGACACAGGCTAAGGGTTTGCCTGCTTCATCCTGAAGTGGAAAGAAAAAGACTTTGGGATCAATTTTGAACTTCATTCTTGGTTTCTCTATTTTTATATCAGCTCAAGGACTAACTGGAGAGGAGTAGATTTTTTTGCCCCCCTTACCACTAGTAAGATAGTTTTACATTCAGATTAATTTAATGTTACTGCCCTCCTCAGTTACCCTGTGTGAACCCCTTTCTGTTTAAGTTATTGACACTCATTGCAGTGAAAAAACATACAGTTGCTATGCTGAGTGACAAGGACACATTTGTCCTTGTACACTCAACTTGATTCTTTTTTTGAATACATGGAGGTTTGTCTCTGTTCCCCCATGGCTGCCCAATATGAGGGAGTGAGGATAAAAAGTTGCTTCTCCTTTGTTTTCATTAGAAAGGTTTGGAACTGCTAAAAGTGTTTTGAAATACATCTGCATGCTATTTTGAAACAGTAAGAACTATAATTTGTTTTCATTCAGCTGTTGTTACTGGACATATGTCTTTTCCTGGGATCCTGCTCTTGATATTTTAATTTACAGCAATTTTCAATACAGCTATCCAGCAGTTTTAATTTACAGTTTTAAAATTAAGAGAGGAAGAAAAGTTTTAAGGTACCTTCTGTGCATGTCTTTAGGAAGCAAATTGGATTTGTAGTGCAGAGCTGAAAAGGGACAATACTTTAATTCTCTATTTATACTATTCCTTTGGAGTTGGATAAGGTAGCATGGAAATGCTGCTTATTCCCTTCTTACTCTGCAAAGTTGGACTTCTAACTATTCTCATATTTTTTGTCATCTGTTTAACTTTCCTTCAATATTTAGCCTTTATTCCTGAAGAGATAGGGAGTTGACATTGGCAGTAATTTTCACAATATGTATCTCTTGTGGGTGGCTTTAAGCATTCTGGAATAGATTTAAGTAAAAAACCAGTGTAATCGAACAAAACTTTCCATTCACAAGCCCTCAAACTGCACTTATTTACATGTGACCTTGTAAACACAATGCTGCCTGTATGTATTTGTCATCACAATGTCCCATCCTGCCAATACATAGAGAAGTTCATCTCATTTTACTTTTACTGAGGGAGAATTTTGTTACTTTCTTCTGTTATGAGTATTTTTAGTGATATGACTAACAAACCCAATTGTTCCTCTTGCTTAAAGAGAGAAAATGTTTTCCATCTCATAGCTGCACTTTGGAAGAGTTCCTAAGGCCTTTCTGGAAAATGTGGCAGGTGCATCAGTCTGTTGAACTCAATTCTGATACATCATTACAAGGAAAAGAGGAATGGCAAATCTTTCTTATTTGAAGGATCTGAAATCCTCAAAACAAAACTTTTCCTTTTTCTTAATTGTTTTGGTCTTGCACTTGACTGTTATCTAAGCTTCAAACACCATGCTATAAACTGTTGTGAATTTACTGCCATTCCTTTATTTATTTCTATAGTATGATTTAGTGTAGGATTTGGTTTTGTTGTGTTACTGCTGTTTGTAATGACCTAAAATGATCTTTTATTTTTGCCAAGATCTGCCTGTGACATTTCTAATGGGATAGACAATCAAGTAACTTCCAACTCTGTAGTACAGAATACATTCTGTGTAGAAACTGTTAATGGAGACGGCACACCATCTCCTACTCATGTTGCAGCCAGACCTAAAAATACACCAGTACCAAAACCACTTGAAGCTCAGCCTGTCAACAGCACTGGTAAGAATGAGAGAGTTATGAGAACATGTTCCATAAGGCTTTTTTATCTGGTTGAAGTGTATCTGGGGTTGGGCCGGTTTTTTCTGTCTAAGTTTTGTTGAATTTCAAAAATACTGAAAGGATGCTTGAGTTGATAAACTTGTTTGTTGACTTTTGTGAATTTTTCTACGCTTAACTCATTCTTAAATTTATTGAGTTTCGCACTTTCCCATCAGTTCTTTTCTCTGATGAAGAAAGATTAAAGTGCTCAAAACCTTCAATTTTTCTGTCCCAGTTAACAAAACCATATTACTGATTGTCTGGAGGAAAAATAAGATTTCTTTCACAATTAATTTGGGTAACTATAGTTAAGTTTCTTCTGACATTATATAAATCTGATTTAGTGTGGTAGTTTTAGCTAGGCTTCAAATTAGCAGGCTCAGAGAATCTATGTAGATTAAGAGAGACAGGTAACGTCACCTGACTTAAGCAACCAAAGGAATATTTCATACCAGATGATGCAAACTTGAGATATGAATACAGGAGTAGGAGGTGTTCACTCAGTTCCATCATGGCTGAAGTAGAGGCAAGACACGCAGCTGCTGTCTTGCAATCTCGGCCCTGCTGCTGCTGCTGCTGCCGCTACTTGCATTTTGTTTTAGTTTCAGGAAAGTAGAAACATTTTGTTGTTATACTTTCTGTTCCTTGATGGGTGTCTTTTGGGGTGCTTATAGATCTAGAGTGATAGAATCTGTTTTCGGTGGGAAGTTGTTATACCTAACTTGTGTAAGTGTGTGTTATATTGTAGTTTGCTTTTATTTTTCTCTTTTCTGTATAAACATATATATAGTTACTTTAAGTTTAAATCCAGTTTGAGGTTTTTTTCCTTTACTCCCTTTTCTCAGCTGGGAAGGGGAGGGAGACTGACTCTGTGTTGGGCAGTTGGCATTTTGCCAGCTCAACCCAAGACAGATAATTGGTGGAGAATGTGGGCACCAACCAAGGACCTTGGCAGGTGTCCCGGGAGTTTGGCAGGCTTCCCAAAAGCATTATTATAGAAACATACCTTGATATCTGCATTGTTTTGGTACATGTAGAATATAAACAATGTTGTATCGCTGCTGGATGCTCGTTTTATCCCTCGTTTTATTTGCCAGCTCAACCCAAGACATTTAGTCGGGGACCTTCTGTGCTCCGAGTTAAGATATGTTGCAGGCTCTCCTTGCCTTCATTTTTTTTCAAAACATATACCATTTCAAAACATGTGGTGGCAAATACTGAATTTCATTTTCCTCTTGAGCACAGAAACGTTGATTTTTTTACTACAATTAACATTTGATACAGTAAAACAAGTGAAAATAATGTAATTTTAAATTTTTGTTCTTCTGGCAAAACTTTGCATCTAGTAATGACTGTGCTTTCTGGCCTTTCCTCAGCTGTTTGAGAGAGATTACAGTGATAGCAGAGAGAAAAGATAACCTTAAATAGAAAGAGGCAAGCTGTTACTAAATAGTAGAACAGAGACTGTCAAACTTTTTTAATAGAGTGGAAAATGTGGGTATGGTTGGAAGATAGCAGAAACAATTATGAACTTTAAAAGGTAATAATTAAATTAGGCCTTCTCTGAAGTTTTTCTCTATTTAGAGAACTTTGATTTGATTCCCTTCTCTTTTCAGTTCAAGGCTAAAGGGCATATATATTATTTAGGCATTTCTCCCTTTATCTTCAACAGCGGAGAGATCCATTTGAAATCTGTATTAGGATAGGGTAATTGTAAAATAATTGATTTGTTCAAGTGGTAATATTGATATAATAATCACTGAGCTTGTACTGAGGCACTGGTATGACAGGATTCAACTACTATACCAGTTGGTGGAGATGAAAGCAGGTCTCCAGCATTTGTTGATGACACTTTTTTTTCCCCCCCACACTATTGTGCCTATCAGTATTGTAATTTTATATGATGTTGCCCAAATCGCTCTTTTAGACATAATTGGTGAGGTAATCATGTGATGTAATGTTTTATAGATCTCTTTTGGAGATCACCTTACTAATAGAGAAGATGATTTGTCAGTTATTTTGTTTCTAACTTTATTATGTAATATTATTCATTCTTTAATGTGGATTAATTGAATTTTTAAATGAAAGCTGTAATTTTGGTTGGTATTTTTCCTGTTTAAGTAAAGCTGTTGCTAGTTTAAACAGAAATTTGAGGAAACCTGAAAATTGTTGGTAGTTATTTTTTTTTTCATGTCATGCTTTTCATTTGCTTGAAATAATATAAAATCTTGATATGTCTTAATGTAGTTAATTTGTTTTGTGTCATCTGAAGTAGTGATGTATTACTTGAAATAGTTGTGTTCAAAAAGCAGTGCCTTTACAGATCTTACAAATCTGTTGCTGCCTGTAATGTCATGCTTATTGTTATGCATGTCAAGAAAATTATTATATGGTATAGTGATAATTCCTTAAAGAAACTGATTCACTAATTTAAATTCATTCCTGAGGACAGTTTTATTATTTGTCATTCTTTGACCTGCTTTTCTGACCATCTGTGAAAGTAAGAAATTGCTGACATTATAAACATATTGCAAGTAATAAATAGAATCTAGGTATTTTTTATTTCTAAGAGTGTTATACAGAATTAAAGCAAATGAACTATTTAAAATAATGGAACACCATTTTGTAGGCACTAGTGTAGGGTTAAGTTTTGCAAATCTGTATCAATAAGGTTATGAGTATAGAGCAATTGTATCGGCCTCAGTACTTAGCCTGGTAAGGTAGAAAATGGCTTGAAGTCTATATTGCCTATTATCTTTAGTCCTGTAGAAACATTGTTCCAACTCTAAAACAGGTACAAGCTTCTAAGTATAAATAGAATTGTCACTATGATTTTGCTTAGTGGTGCACAAAATTAGGGTTGTCAGTGATGTTGCACTGCTTTTTATAGGGCCTTGACTTTTAATGGCAGTCCTATAGACTGCTATACCTAATTTCATTTGTCTAAGACGAGGTCTTATGCTAAGATACTGTTCTGTTAATCTCTGCAGATGAGATTAGTATTGATTTATTGTTGGCCAAGTAGTTTGGGGAATAATAAAGCCTTCTTAGCACCCTTTGCCTGCTAAATCCATGCCTGCATTAAACCTTTTATGAGATTATGCTTGCTTGAGTTGGATTATGTTTGTATTGTTCTTTAACGGAGAGAATTGATTTACTTTCATTGAACTACCTAAATTGTGTTAGCTAATAATAATTTTTATATTTTAATCCTACTTTTACAGGGTAAAGTCACACACAGGTGTAGAATTAATTGTAGGGTTCTATACCTCAACTCTGAAAAAGGAAATAAATTATCCATATGAAATGCCCCTTAGTTTTCCAAATCTCAGAGAATCATCTCTTAATATTTGTTTTTCATGTCAAGATTCTTTTTTGAATGTGATAAAAGTTCAAAGTTTCAAAAAGAGACAAATTGTTTTCTGCAAGGCAGAGGGATGCCTCTTGCTACACTAGAGTAAGGTATAACATGGAGTTGACCAAGATAAGCAGAAACTAAGAAATTAACAGCGAAGTGTAGTGAATGGCTTGCAGACTGTAAGTTTTCACTGAAGGCAGATGTATTGTGACTTCTTGTCATCTGAGACAAAAGTGCTGCTTATGGTGTATAGGTGCAACTGAAACATATTACTTCCAAGTTGTTTACTTCAAAAGTTGGTAATTTGAAAAATAAGTCTTGTCAGGTTCTTATACACATATGTTCATATTTCCTGTTTCTCAGTTAATGGCGAATCATCCTCCTCTGCACCTGAAGCTGGTGATTCTACTGTCTGTGAGGCTCCAGTGGGTTCGGTTGAAGCTCCCATGTCTTCAGATTGCACTGACTCTACAGTAGAACCTCAGTCGGCAATAGAAGCAACTGGTTGTTCTGAAAGCCACACTTCTGCATTACCTGTTGTGTCTGCTGGACTAGAACCTACAGCTGCAACAGACTGTGCTCAGCCTAATGCTCGAAACAGTGTAGCAGCAGATGCAGCAAAACCAAGGGAATCCTCCTCCACCTCAGGTGCACCTGCAGAACCTGTAAGACAGCAGCCGGGTAGTGCCAGTACAGAACCCTTGCCACCAGGGTATGTGGTTTTGCTTTTAATGCTATAATTATGTTTCATCTGAATGTGCATATGAAGAAACAGGAGCTTAATTCTACACAGGAAAACAATTCTATACTAGAATTGTCAAATGCAGGTCAGCTGGCTGAGACAGGGTTATTTGATCTAAATGGGATTTGTACTGCTGATAAAACTGGCTACTCTTGCCCCAGAAGGTAACAGCTGATAACTGATTTGCTGAGATGTTATTGTGATCTGAATAGACAAACTCTTGTGTGTTATGGATGTGAAGACTTTTCATTTGATATATATAAACTTATTTGGGGTGTAACTTGTTGCTCCTTTGTTACCTAAGTTATGAGAGTGTTGTAGGAATCAAAACACAGAGATTTATTAAAGTAGTCTGTAAATCCTTTTAGGTGCTTGCCATGTTCAATAATGTTGTAGATAGAAATAAGATTTGATGTGTAGGTATATGCTCAGAATAGCTAGCATATTTTAATTTTACTAGATCATTAGAAACTGCTTCTACAGTCTTAAATACATGATTAAAAATGAAAATATAGTACATGCTCAAAAATATATATTTATAACTCAATATTTTTTATAGATGCTTTTATGTTTGGGTGAAAAGATATCTTCAGTAACTAATTGGAAATAATATTTCCATAATATTGTAAATATTGACTATTTTAGCATTTTCTGATCACAGAAACTGTTTCTTAACTCCAAGTGTGTACACCCTGTGTCCCTGTAGCTGATCTTTCAGAGAGCCCATCTTGTACCTGCTCCCTGTGAAGGAGGTTTAGTAAGTTATTAGCGACACTTCACTTGAGTTTCTGCAGTTAGATAACGTGAAAACAAACACTTAAAAATATAGAAATATTGTACATAATTCTGGGGGGAAGAGTTGCCTAGTTTTTAATTTTCAGACGCTCTGACAATGGAAGCTCTTTATAGGTAGGAATTCCTGTGGTTATCCCCCTCCACATATTTTTTTTTTTAATTAATTAATTACATGCTTTCCAGTTGAACACAGGGTCATGAGTTTCAAGCATACTGCACTCTATGGCCAAATGCATTTATTCATCGTTCTTCCCTGATAATTTTTCCACTTTTTTTGGGGGGGGGGAGGGGGGGAGACAGGGGGGTGTTGGGTCTTTTTTTTATGTTTCCCCATGTCCCTTTCCATTCCCCCCCAGCCTAATTGAGTCTCCATTATGTCCAGCCCTAGGAACTCTGAAAAATGCTGGTTCTCCTTTCTTCTCTTGAAATCTTAATATGTAACCACTTCAACTGCAGAAAACATTTTGTAGGAGTTTTGTAGGATACTCTGTAACAGTGAGGAAATGCACGTCCAATCCTATAAGTAACAGGCTAGGTGTTCTGCCTCCCATTTTAGCAGCTAATTATGTGTATATGTAAGAAAAACAAACATGTCTGCTTCAAGGGCTTCAGCTTTTTATCTAACATTTATCCTGGTTTCCTCTCACACTTATAAATACTTTTATTGCCTTATGGCAATCATGAAACATCATGAAACTTTAGTTGTTGATAATATTTGGTCCTAGCTCTATCTTCAATCTAAGTCTGCTTTGCTAAAGTTAAACTCAAGAAGTAATCTCTAGGGATATCAGACAGAGAATTTACCAGGATAAGAAATAAAAACATAGGAAAACAATCTGGTAGCACAATCTTCAGGCTGACTCTGAAAGATGATGTTGTTTGTTGGATATAGGGAACAGAGCTTCAAAATGTAAACTCCCCTTTTCTTTGAGAGAGGCATGAACTTGGAAATGCAAAGAATGCATCTCTAAGCACTTTTTGAATGAGGTTATTTTAGCATCCAAGCATCGAGCAGATAATTAATTGACTTTGGTTTCAGATAGCTTAAGTATAATTTGAAAATGCTTGTAAATATTGATATATGCTCATTTTATGTGCCAAGTCCTTTAAAGAGGTCTTTATGGTGACATCAGTTCAATAGGAAGTAACTGATATGCATTCTAGTGTGGATTTTCTTTGATGTTCTAGAATAAATTTTGGGTCCTAGTATTTTCATTCAAAAACAAGGTACTGTTTTGTCTTAGTGGAATGTCCCAAGGAAGTATTTTCACCTTGATTTATTTAAAAATCTCTTTGTCTTGAAGGTGGGAGCAAAGAAAGGATCCCCATGGTAGAACCTATTATGTTGATCACAACACACGAACTACAACATGGGAAAGACCACAGCCTTTACCTCCGGGGTATTGCAGACATTTTTGAATTAAATATGATAAATATACTATTTTTTATTTGTTTTTTGCAAGAAAGAAACAGCAACTCATCAAAACTGTATTGGGCATTATATATTAAGAAATTCTAGTTTTCATTTAATGTGGAAGTATATTAATTGAAGCTATTGTTATAGTAGTCTTGGTACTGTGTATATCACTTGTTCTGATCACCTGTTCAAATACAGCTACTAAAGTATTTTGTTCTTCCTTTAAAACTTAAACATGAAATAATGCACATTTGATCACCTTTATTTAGGTGGCACTACTAAGTGCACTAATTCCAAACCTCAGATTTCCCAGCAAAGTGTTTTATGTGAAATCTGCCAACATTACTTGCAGTCACAGGAATTTCCAAAGTTAAAAATGAGGAGACAAAGAGCTGAGCATGCTACTCTTGAAGTCTGTGTTGTACTTCTACTAGTGAAGCTGGGGAGTACTTTTGTGTCCTTTAGAAATTAAAATCATGCCTGTGACTTCAGTAGTTCATTCAAGTACTGCCTAGGAATTTAGTATAAAGAGAAAATCAGTCAGTAAGATTACTGAAAAATTCAGCAGTTAACATTTGTGTTTCCTCAAAGCTGGGAAAGAAGAGTTGATGATCGTGGGAGAGTTTACTATGTGGACCACAACACAAGAACGACAACATGGCAGCGACCAACAATGGAATCAGTCAGGAACTTTGAGCAATGGCAATCTCAGCGGAATCAACTGCAGGGAGCTATGCAACAATTCAACCAACGATACCTCTACTCGGTAACTTTGACAGAAAATTTAGAAATTAGTGTGTACTTCTTGTTCTTTAACTTCAGAAAAAGGGATTTCACAACTGTTCAACCACATGCATTATGAAACTTAGCATCAATAATTATGATTCTGATTATTTTGAAAAATGTTAACAAAAATCATCCTTAAGGACAGAAAATACTCCCTTCTGAGTCTGTTCCCTAATTGGAGCTTTGTATACTGCATTTTGCTTAAGAATTTTCATGACAGTAGTAAGAGGTAAAAATAAATCAGTCCCTTAAACTGAAAAAGAGCATAAAGGCTGAGTTATCGACATTTTGAACACTGAATGGCCTTCAAAGCTGTTTTAGTGATTAGGAGTCATTCATTAATACAAATGGTAATTCTTTGACTTTGAGCTTACTTGGAACCTTATGCACCTGGTTCAGATCTGGAATTTCCTACATAGTTTTCCATTTCTCTCAGATAGTTGCTCACTTCTGCCTGAAGAAAAATATGAGTAGCTTCAAAGTGGATTCTTTTTGAGCCAGTTTTTCCCATCTGTGACTGAATAAATAGAATAGCCTTTTTTTTTTTTTTTTTTTTTTTTTTTTTTTTTTTTTTTAGAGTTAAGAATGTTGGTGTCTGCATGTCCTTGTCTAAACAGTGCATTTTAAGAATTGTGCTTGGCTACTTAAAAATGTTTCAATCCCAGACACTTTGTAATTGGATACATAGCAAAGCTGGAGTGTTTTAAAGGGAAAAAAAACCCTAACATTGAAGTACAAGTCTAAAACAGCTTCATTGGACTAGGACTCTTAGTATATGCAGACCTAACTTTGAATTTGATGGATTTCATTCATATACCCTTCTGAAGTTAAAGGATGCTGCAGTATTCTTACATTTACGAGTTCTCAGTCTCTCATTATCTAATTGGGCATTGTGTCTTGTCGCTAGCAATAGCAGAAACTTGCATCAGCACTAACTTTCTTAACTCCTGGAGCTGTGTGCCAAAGTGAGTTTGTCTAATGCAATTAGGGACAGAAAAAATGGGTCAAGTCTGGAAGAGACCTCTGAATGTTATTTGGTCCAGTGTCCCTGCTCAGGCAATGCCACCTGCAGCCAGCTGTCCTGAATTGTGTCCAGATGTCTTGTAAATATCTCCAAGGATGTAGACTCTGCAACCTCTCTGGGAAACCTGTGCCAGTGCTCAGTCACCCTTACAGTAAAAAGTGTTTCCTGATGTTCAGAGGGAACCTCCTGTGTTTGTGTGTGCCCATTTACTCCGGTCTTGCCACTGTGCACCAGTGAAAAAAGCCTAGTCTCATCCTTTTTGCACCATCCTTCAGGTAATTTATACACATTGGTGACTTTTAATGCAAATCCAAGAATCACAGCTGAAACATATGGAGCCAAGAACTCTTGCTGTCTGACTTCTTGCACTTGTGTACTACTTTGATCAGTTGCATAAACTTCTGAGAAAACTCTCGCTTTTCCTGATGCCAAGGTTTTTTTCTTTAAAGCTAAATTTATTCTTTCAGGGAAGAATATATTTTTTAAATTAAATTATGCTCCTTCTTTCATTAAGTGATAAATCTTACTGAAAACCACAGACTCATTTTTTGAAATTTCCCGTCTGACCTTAGAATCACTAAATGAGGATTTGCTTGTGAGACAGAATACACTTAAAAAAGAGACGAGATATTTGACTGCATTTTTTCAGAATTCTGTTTTCTGAGTATTACATTAGTTGCATAGGTAGAACTCAGGTTTTTTTGGGAAAAATTGAAATTACATTGAAAAAAGTGTGGGTTTTTTTCATTTAGTGCTTCTGTATACTTCTAGTATAGTTGGAGTCAAACTCCAGCTAACTTTCCATACTATAGTGACATACCAGGACTCTCCCTACACAGCAGTTTATGACTGAGGTTATATTTTTTTTTTAAAGTAGATGAATACTTTCAGTGAGTAAGAGAATGTTTCAATTTCCTTGAGTGGTCAAAGCTAAACTATGTAAAGGCAGAAAAGTAGATAAGATACAGTTATTTGAGTTACTTTCATTTTTACCTGGATTAATTTATTGTAGTCCTTTTGGTATTGAATCTGCTTCATCCCATGCCACTGCCTACTGTTTCAATGTGTTCTGTTAAATATACAGCTGTGTGTGGCCAGCAACCACACACAAATCCTTGGGCCCAGTAAGAAGGTCAGAAATATCTAAACCATGCCACTATTCAGTTCTTTGGCAGACAGCATTTTGCTTTTGTGCGCTATTCTTTTTTTATACTCACCACAGAGAAGTCTTTGGTTAGAGGGTCGTTGTGACTGTGTAGTCTCCAAAAGCAGAAAAGGCTAACTGCATTTGCTGCTGAGATAATGACAATTCTCTGTTCACATGTACTAGCTGGGGGCTGGAACAAATACACAGCTTGATTTTCAGTGTAACTAATGCATTTCCTTCTGAATCTTGCTCAGTTACTCTTTCACAGGAAAAGTATGGTGGATTTGTTTTCTCTGAATTTGCTGTTGTAAACTTTCAAGTGCATTTGACATTTCTGTATTGCAAATGCTATATAAAGCAGAATTAGTAGCAAGGTGTTCCTAAGATACTCTTTGGAAAATGTAGATTGGTTCCCATATATGAAAATTCCATTCTGCACACACAAAAATTTAGTGTCTACAAAATTTTAGGGATGGATACCTTTAGTTATAAATCAGAGCATGGATGCTACAGTCTATGGGATTTCTGCTTTTTGCTTTTGGATTTTGTTTTTTTTTTTTTTTTTTCCCTATGCGTTTTATTTTTTGAAGAAACTTGGGGACTTCT
>JAWWLZ010000082.1:125149405-125189475 GCA_035041345.1 Poliocrania exsul
GCTTATAGCTGTGCTCCATTAATTCTCAGATGCACCAAGTCAGTGTAGAGGTCAGCAGTGTGTGTGTGTGTGTGTGTGTGTGTGTGTAGTGCTTTGCTTCAGTACTAGAAATTAGCTGACATCTATGTGCATGTATGGTGAGACAAGTGTGACCATTTGGGTTTTGTTTGGGTTTTTTTTTTCAGTTTCATGGATTTCTGTTACTTACAAAAAATGTGATTTTAAAGCTCTTTCTTACAAGTTTCAGAAGCATTCTGTAAAGGATGTTTTTGCTGAATGTATATATGTAGTAAAAAATGGTAGTAGAACCAAATAGGTTCAAATATTATGATCAAGTAGGATTGAGTAACACCTGGCAATTATGCCTATTCACATAATAAAGTAAATAAAGTATTAACTCCTTTTATGAGTAGTTCTTTTAATCAAAGAATTTCTAAATTGTAATAACGTAGGCTTGGATAAATTTTTTGATTTTTTTTTTTTTTTGCTTCCCATTGAATGTAATGTTTTGTAGTTTTTAAATACCAAGCTGCTACTGCTGTTTGGTGTTTTGTATTATTTGAAGGAGAAAGGAAAGACTTCAAGTCCAGAAACACTTCAGGAATTCAGTAGTTCAATAAAAACTAAACAGACTTTTTCTGTTCAACAGGCATTGTTTCATGGGAAATTTATTGACACTGGTTTTTCTCTGCCTTTCTACAAACGAATGCTGAGCAAAAAGCTTACTATTAAGGACCTAGAATCTATTGATACTGAATTTTACAACTCCCTAATTTGGATAAGGTTTGTAGTTTATTTTGTGTGTGTGTGTCTGTGATATTTTACTGATTTTTTTTTTGTTTATATAAAATTTATTGAACTATTTTTTTTTAATCCAGGGATAATAACATTGAAGAGTGTAACTTGGAAATGTACTTTTGTGTGGATATGGAGCTCTTAGGAAAAGTAACCTCACATGAGCTGAAATCAGGAGGTTCAAATATCTTGGTAACTGAGGAGAACAAAGAAGAATATATTGGGTAAGAAGGTGTAGATGCTGAAAAAGGTGTTCCATGTTTCTTTCAATGTTTCTCCTGTTGCTGTAGTCTTTTTTGACAGTGTTGGTTTGGTTTTGTTTGGTTGGTTGTTTTTTCTTCCCATGTTACTATGTAATTCTTGTGACTGTTATTGAAATGGTATTTTGGTACATGTTGGTATCTTGATACATATGATATGTTCGTACAAAAAGAGACCATACAGACCATACAGAGAGTAGATGACCTGTTCTGCTATTAGATATACAAGAGAAGAGGGGAAAAGAAAAATGAGCAAAACTATTTTGCGTAACTGCAGGTAATAAATCCAGGTGGAGGGAAGACATGTATTTGACAGAAGATTCCAATATTGTTCAAAACTTTGCTGTCTGTGTGGAAACTGAAATTCAGAATGGTGTATAAAGTGGTGTAACTTGAATTATTTTTTTGAACTTTTTCTGCTGCTCTTCCCTGCTTATTTGCTAATTTTATCGCTTTCTGAACTTGTGGTTCAGATCTGTCTATTCGGTGATCTCAAAAGCAGATGTACCCTGTATCCGTGATACAGGGTATATCCAGTGCTGCACATAAAGTTTCCACTTAAATTAGAGGTCTTTAGTTTCTCAGAGAAATAGTTTCTATAGTATGTGTGTATATATATATTTATTGTCTTTTTTAATTATTTTTCAGGAGGTGCTTGATCATTTTAGTTGAAACTTTAAACATGTTAGCTCTTCCTACAAATCTTAGCATAAATCAGAAGCTTAGAACAGAAAATTACCTCTGTTTGTTGAAGCTGCAAAGTCTCATGCTTAGAAGTACTGAGCAACAATAGTTATAAGTATTATAAGCAACAGTATTTCTTACTATTGTTTGCCCACATGGCGTTTTTTGTAAGAAAATATTTTAAAATCAGTGGAATTATTTCTTTTCTACCATTGAAATACTGGGATTATGCACTTTTTTAAACTAAAGCACATTTTTCCATAACAAAGTTGTAATACCCAAGTAGCATAATTTTCATGAAAAGGCTGCTGAATTAGTATAATGGGGGTTTTTTGTTGTTGTTGTTGTTGTTGTGACTGGAATGGTACTCACGTACATCTTGCTACTTTTGCTGTTATCTGATTTTGGAGGTTTGTGATAATATTAGTATGGTAGGTTCTTTATAGTTAATGGAATCATACTGGGTAAGAAGTAGAATCTGCAGGAGTGTTACCTCATGGGAAGACAGAATCATATGTGTTTGAACTTCTTCATGTTGAATGCTAATTGATATTTAATTCATGTTTGATTTTGTTCCATCCCAGGCTAATGGCAGAGTGGCGATTTTCTCGGGGAGTTAGAGAACAAACCAAAGCTTTTCTTGATGGTTTTAATGAAGTAGTCCCTCTACAGTGGCTACACTATTTTGATGAAAAGGAATTAGAGGTGAGGTTTTCTGTTCAATGTTTTTATCTTTTGCAAAGGTATTACATATGGAGTGATTAAATGGATAGGTCATCTTGAATCTCTCCTCTGTGCATGCTGCATTTGATAGCTTCTGGAACATGGATAAATTAATAGGAGCATCAGGATTAAATCATGATAAAAAGCCATTATCTATTTAATTGGTATTTTGTGGTGTTCAGCTGTTGGGAATTTTAGTTTCTGTCCTCAGTGTTAAAATGTTTTTTGAAAATTTCTGTGAAAGGATAAGAATATGAGATGGCTGATGGATCTATTAGTCACAGAAAACTTTTTCCTCTGTGGTAGATGGGTAGAATCATGTGTAACAGATAACACAGAAGTTGATTCTGGTGTATAATGATCACTTAATATCACATAGACAGTCTAAGATAGGTTCTAAGGTTTTTACATTTAAGGACAGAAAGGTGGAGGAACCAACAAGGTTTGTAACTGAAATTTGCAGATCCTCAGTATGTAACCATAGGGCTGATGACAGGAATTCCTTGCCTACACTGTTTCCTTAGCTATCAGTCTGGCCTGTGTTCACCCTTTGGGTTTTGATTTGGAGCAGGGACAAAAGGCTTTATAGTGCTATGCTCATTTATTTCTGTGAGACCCACCAAGGTTCCCTGTATGTAATGAACAGTTTTCTGAAAGCTTCTTAAGTCAAATAGGAGGGTTTTTTCTGAGAAAGGACTTTGATCAGTCTTATTCATCGTTCAGTTTTGTAGGAGGCTTTGCCTTTAGAACTTTCAGATTTCATTGCCAGTTGTAATGAATACTTTGCAATGTGTTGTATCTTTATTAGTAGTAGCAGGAGCTGATGTAATCATCATCATCTTGAAATATGAGGCAAAACTTTAATGGGAGGGGAAATATCCTCTTTAATAGAAATATTATTTTATGGGAAAGGTAATATCTTTTATTATTGAATTATTAGTTGGAAGATAACAAGTTTCTGGTATTCAACCTTTCAAACCACTCAAATACATAAACAAATTTTGAGGAGTTCTGTAAACTTTGGATAAAGAAAAATATAACTGGAGTAAAATGAAAAAATTACCAGTCGTTTTCTTGGAGCAAGAACTTCCATTTTTGTTACCATGTCTCGTATATCATTCTCTTTTCTAGGTTATGCTCTGTGGTATGCAAGAAGTTGATTTAGCAGACTGGCAAAGGAACACTGTTTATCGTCATTATACAAGGAATAGCAAACAGATCATATGGTTCTGGCAGGTGTGTTGATCAGTAAAATTTCTGACTTCCTTAGGTTTCATTCTGTTCTATAACACTAATGACATGTGGATTGGAGGGATGCCATCCAAATGAAGGTTCTTACTGCTTCCTTTCTTTTTTCTTTTCAGAGAAGGAAAGGAGGATTACTGGTCTTTAGGGAGCATACCTTAGGGTGTGAAATGGCAGATAGGTACACACATTACATTTGGATGCTGACTTATGAATATTTTTTCATATCTTGTCCTTACTGATAATCAATGAGGGTTTTCTTATTCTTAGCAGTGATCTACCTTCTAAATGTTCTTATGTGTAGTACATCTGTACATCTTCACTTTCCAGTACCTGAAGGGAGACTACAAGAAAGATGGAAAGGGACTTTTTACAAGAGCATGTAGTGACAGGACAAGGAGAAATGGATTCAAACCTAGAGAGGGTAGGTTTAGGTTAGATACTAGGAGGAATTTCCTTGCTGTTAGCCTAGTGAGGCACTGGAACAGGTTGTCCAGAGAAGCTGTGGATGCCCCATCCCTGGAGGTGTTCAAGACCAGGCCAGATGGAGCTCTGAGCAACCTCGGCTAGTGGAAGGTGTCCCTCCCTGCCCATGGCATGGAGGTTGGAACTGGATGATCTTTAAGGTCCTTTCAAACCCAAACCATTATATGATTTTATGATCTAAGATGCCACATATTATTTATGATTATTGTCATTTTAACTATTTTGGTCTAGCACTGACTAATTATCACTCACGTGTTAATGAAGTTGGCTAAGGAAAAACCCTTCAAAATGCTGTTCAGGCTCACACTTTCTATGAGTTTTCCTAAAGTCAGAGGTAGGCAGTTCTTATCTTGTGATAAATCACCATTTTAGAGATGCTTTTGACTTAAGTTTCTATAGGAAGATGATGCAAATCAATTATTTCCTCACTTATATATATTGTAAGATCTGATACATCTTTTTAAGATTTTTGGGACTGAAAGAATCCTAACCAAAAGTTTAAGTAACTTGGATATGGTATCAATATTTACATGAAAGTTTTTTTGAATCAAAATTCTAGATGTATCAGTGTCCCCTCTTTTACTGAGTTGTTCTCTGCCTCCCTTCTCTTTTCGTCTTCTTCCTTTTCCTCTGAATTCCTGTATGTTATGGATGTTTTGGGGTTTTTTCTCACTGAGACTTCCACATGCATGGAATACCTGAGTCTTGAAATATCCAGAGCCTGTGGCTAGGCTAGTGCTGTGTTTAATCAAAATGGCAGTAGTCTTCATATAAAGCTTTGGCATGATTTATATTTTAGTGGAGAATAAAATAGATAAGGATTCTTATTTGCTGTTCCCAGCCTTCATGTTGTAATGGTAAACAGTGTACATAATCTGAAATCACTGTCTTCTCTCTCCAATAATTTTGGTAAAACCAAGAAGTTCAACAAGGTGGTGTACTTTCAAAGAGAATTACCCATTTTCAACCGTCTCATGGGGGTTTTGTTTTTCTCCAGCTGTCTTAAAATTTTTATTAAGTAATTTGAATTTCTGTGCCTAGTTTGTAAAAGAAACAGACAACGAGGTTCGCATGCGGCTTCTGCAGTTTGTCACTGGCACTTGCCGATTACCACTGGGTGGATTTGCTGAACTTATGGGTAAGTAAAAGGTGACCAAAACGGTTATACTGTATTGTTTCATTTGCAAGTGAACCATATTGCAAGTGTACAGATAACAGGAACTTCTTCAGCTTAGATCTAGAAGGGCTTTTTAGATCAGAAATCCTGTGAATATATTTGCAAACTATTTGGAAATTAGTTCATTTGTTTGTGAACGTTTTCAGGTAACAATGAGCAGTCTGCTGTATCTGAGTTGTATCTTATGTCACGTATATATAACATTTGCTACTTTAAAAGGAACAGACTACACTTTTAAAAATTTTCTTTTCTAGGAAGTAATGGTCCTCAGAAATTCTGCATAGAAAAAGTTGGCAAGGAAACCTGGTTACCAAGAAGTCACACTTGGTGAGTTGTTATGTGTCAACTTTCTGTACCTTTAGTGGTTCTCTCTTCTGGTCTTGCATTCACCAAACCAAATGAAATCTAATTTGAATCAGTTCTTTGTCTCCATCTTCAGCTTCATTTGATTGCCTTGACGTGCCCATGTTGAAAACTTTTCTGGTTGCCTTATTCTTAAATTTTGCTACTGGGCTGAACACAGTTTGTATCATCAGATCTATCAAAACTGAGATCATCCTTCTTGCATAGAATTGAGAGGTGTTTCCCTAATTCTTTATTTTAGAGAATATTAAATACCTGAACAAGTCACATTAGTACTAGGGACATACAGTTATCAGAAAGTTACTATACAGTAACAGTATAAAAGATAAAATGTATAGTCCTGAGAAGTATCATGGCTAGGCTTTGCGAACAAAGATTTGGGAAGGGCTCTACCCATGCTTGCTGAAATCTGCTGGTGGCTAAAAAGGCCAATGCAGGGAGATAGGCAAGTCTGGTCGCAAAAGGCACAGGGGAAAGTCTCCTTAGGCCATATTGGCAAGACATGGTTCTTTCTGCATTGTCTCTTCTCCTCAAGAGTGATTCTGTGTGTGTTCTCAAAGGAAGCAGCAGATTCGTGAATGGTGTGTCTCCATGTCTCCAGACTGGAGGCCAGAGTGGACCATTGGTGATAGTCAGTATGGCCAAGGCTTTGGTGTTGTTTCAGAAATTGTATCTCCTCTTTGGGGCTCCTCTCTTGCGGCAGCTGGTGGCGAGTTCACCATAGAGCACAACCTTAGGCAGGCAGTGATCCTCTATCCTGGAGATGTGCCCTGCCCAGCTCAGTTGCATTCTCATCAGCATGGCCTCGATACTGGTGACCCCTGCCTGTTCAAGAACAGACACGTTAGTCACATAATCAGTCCAGTGGATGTTTAGGATTGAATGGAGGCAGCGCTGATGGAAGCGTTTGAGGAGCTGCAGGTGGTGGTGGTAGCTCACAGGAAATGTTCAAAACAAGGATGCTTAGCCAAGAATGCTGATACTTTCTCCCACTAGGCTTCAAATGGGCCATTATTGGCTTGGCATTCCTATGCCAAACTGGTGCCAACAGGTACACACATATCAGTTCCTCATATGTCCTGTGTACCAAATGGACACACTTCTTTTGGCAACTTGTGACAATAGTATTTGTCATACTTTTAAACTACTTCAGGATATCCTCCATTTTACATTTTCTCTACTAGATATTTTTATGTGATGCTTGCAAGACTTAAACATCTCTCTTTGTCTAAAATAATTTTGGGGAAGGCATGGAATGAAATAGTTTTGGCAGAAGACTTTTAGGGCAAAGTTTAGAGGTAAAAAAACCTCCACCTGTATCCAGGCAGGTGTAGGAGGGAGTGAAGTTCAGCTTGTTCATACTGTTGTTAAAATTTGGACATGCATCAAACTAGGATTATATTAAATTTCATGCTGAAAATTTCCTTTTTTCTTTTATTTTTATATTATACTTTTTAAAGTATTATAGTTCTCTGTATCTTTGGCGGTCTTTAGTCTTCAAAGGTTCTGCTTTTTATCTGGTAACAGTCTTGTTTCTTAAAATATTCCTCAAACTTTGTCTGTTTTTACTGCTTTTATAAATGTCAAGGCAGTGAGATTATTCTGATTGCTATTTGTATCTAATTGTTAGATCAAAACATTTATTACTTCTGCTATAGCAGTCATGTTCTGTAGTGTTCTGCATGGGATTTAGATAAATTTAACACAATTTTGTGTTTTTTCCTCTCAGCTTTAATCGTTTGGATTTGCCACCATATAAAAGCTATGAACAACTAAAAGAGAAGTTGCTTTTTGCCATTGAAGAAACAGAGGGATTTGGTCAAGAGTAGAAGCAGCTTCCAGTCAAAAAGGATATCTTGCATAAGAAAAGGCCCAGCCAACTAAAATTGCACACTTAATTGTATATAAGCTTTTTGTTCTGTACAGTGATCTTTCTGGAACTCTAAAAGTTTAATTGTTCTCTGTTCTTCCACAAATATATGCAAAACAGTTCAGCCTTTTCTACTTTTATTTATTGCCCTTCCAAAAGACCAGAAAAACCCCTCCATAAATTTTGAAAGCAGACAAGATATTTAAAATATATATATAAAAATATATATACTAATGGGCTCTAGTTTTATAGAGCTTTAAGTGTATGAAAAGTTGCAGCCATTTAAAAGGGCCTGGATTTGCTTATCTTGGCTTTATCATTCAAAAAATGTTTAAACTGCTCAGTGTTCTCTTAAGAAACATCTCCAAGTTTGTTTTATTGCATGGCTGTTCTAAAAAGTGTTAAAGGCTTAGGCCAAACGTATCCTAAATATGTAGAAAGATGCTGCTGGTATTTGAGACGACAGAATTTCTTGTTCTGTCAGTTTAATTTTTTAAGATACGTAAATAGCTGATATAGCCCTCTCTACTGATGTAGCCAAGGTCATGAATAAAGCCTTTACTACTTGCACAAGAGTCATGTACAATAAGATGAATGTGATTTAATGTTGAAAGGAATTGGTGCCACTGTTCTCACTTACTGCAGGAGCTGAACAGACTATTTTAAATCATTTGAGCAGCATTGAAATTTGTTTACATAGTACCTTGGGTTATTACCACGAGGATGTTAGCTAATCTTCACAGAAAAAAATAATAATAAAAGAGAAAATACTACTCATTCTCTTCTTGGTCTGGTGTCTTGCAGGTTTCTCCCCCGCCACCCCGTTTTTGTTTCCCTTTTCAATCCATGTCCTTTTTATAACTTTGTAGAGTTACATTAATGTAAACTGAACTATAAGGGTATACAAAAGGTAATGTGAATTTTGCTGCTTTCTGTGTTTATGTTCAGATTCAGTTATTGGATCTAGTAAACCCAAATAAAATGAAAGTTACTTAAGCTTTGCACAGATAAAAATATTATTATTAAATACTCTCATTCCTCTTCTTACAGAAATTTAGATGTACTTGAATTAAGTATGTCTAAAACCCGTCCATTCTTTTATGTAGGTCAGGTTTGTCCTAACTGCACAACAATAATATAAAACATTTTAAAATTAGTTTTATTAGCATTGAGGGCATTTGCTGAACTGCAAAGGTGTGTTTAAAAAAATATTGAAATTTAAAACCTTATACATGTGAATTGTATTAAAAGCAACTTTTAGCCAACTGTGCTTCCTTATAGAGTGAAAACATGTTTGAGATCACCATTTGTATTATGTTTTAACTGTAAGTTCCATTACATTTAAATTATACAGAATTTTGTACACACATGAAAATAATTTTAGAATATGATTAAACACACTTGTGTAACATATCATACTGCACTGTTAAAAGTGTACATGTGGAAAAAAATAGCTATATCTGTTCATGTATGTTTCCAATACAGCAACTGAATTCTGCCAAAATTTTATTTTTCTACATACTGGATTGTCTCAAGGCTTTATATTCAATATGCACAGCTTACAGTGGAGCTGTTCATCTGTGCATAGCTCTGGTCATACTGGTAGTGCAATGAGCCCAACAGACTGCTGTTTTACATAAACTCCTCTATAAGAGCTTCAAAAATGTCAGCCACTTTGAGGGGTTTTCATAAAACACCAAATATCTTCTACAAAACCACTTTCATGTAGCACTAAATTAATTTCAAGTGCAACTCCACTTTATTACTTACACTGGTAAGAATGGAAGAAGTTTAAAAAAAAAAAAAAGGCAAAGGCCAGGCACCAGAAGTGTGTGTGACATACCTAAAACAAGAAGGAGGGCTAAATGTCACAAACTCCACAAATCTGCACTAATGAATGACTTGGTGGTCTACTACCAACTGCTGAATTTTGTGCATCTGTGAGTAACTGAACAAGATAATAATAATAAAGACAGCACATCACAAGAATGTAGTTGCTTTATTGTTTTGATAACTTTAGCTATAACTGCACTAGTTTTTCCTGTGGGTAATGGCAGCCTTCTGTACATGTATATGAACTGGTACGAAGAGACTGACTGAAAGCACAGCTTTGCAGGAAAACCCCACACAATTAAAATGCTCATGGGCACGTGTGTACAGGTAATTTAAACTTTCTGAGAATTTCAGTAATACTACACTGTATTTTTTCCTTTTCCCATCTGAATTCCCCATAATTCACCTTGGCTTGGGGGGAGCAAGTAAGACAGCAAAGAGAGGGAAGGCAGCAAAGGCTGGAGTTCAGACAAGGGAACCAGTTGAGATACTACTACTTGGAGGAGCTGCTGTGTAGTTCATGGGTTTTGTTGGTTCTTTTTTTCCTGCAACTGAGCTGCTTTTCACTACACATTCAACAATCATTATTCAGTACCTGGATATCCTTCCTCCTTGTGCAGCAGCAGAAAAGGTACCTAAGTTAAGGTGCCTGTGCCACAAAGCTACTGGAGGCAACTCTGTGTATGGGAAATGTTTTTGTAGTATATGAATGCACAAAATTCTCTCTTAAACACAACAACATCCATTCTGAGACACTGCCACATTCAAGACTTGATTTTGATGCTCTGCTAATAAAAAAATACCAATTATTTTACAGTAGTGGAGAAAAAAATCCTGTTTTAAGGAATTTCATGATCTGAAGCTAAAATTAAGGCCCCAGATTCTGTCTCGGCTGTTAATTTTTACTACTGACTTAGCCTAGGCTTGGTTTGTTAGTCTAATCAATTTTTGCTGTTCATCATCTTCCTATAGATTGAAATATCCTTTTCTAGTAAAGCAAACACTAGGTACTTACAGTGAATTTGTTCTAGATTGTTGTACTGACAATACCATGTGTAACTGATAGCCTACCATCTTTTCATTATTTGGTCCTCTTTTTCTCTTAGGTTATCAGAATATACTGTTTGGAAAATCTGTAAATATTTTCTATGCTGGATATCTTAGTTAGGTTACTTTATATTTCTGATGAAAATTCCTGCTAAGATCATAGCAAGACCAGTAGAAAATGTTATCTTTACCTACAGAAGTCCATGCACCTCCTCATAGTAGTTCCTTTCTAATGTAGTGGGAGTGCGTATTCCTCCTATTGTCATAGTCTTAGGGGAAAGTGTGTGTTCCCAGCAAACGTTTACAGCCACTAAATCTTCAGAATTCACAGCCTTTAAATAGGAAAATAAGTACTCATATTTCACAAAGGCTTCTCACTGCACATGGTGATACCACCCATAAATTTTCTTTGATGTTCCCTACTTGTTTTTGTTTGTTGGGTTTTTTTTATTTTTTGGTTTTTACACCACAGCACTTTTTGCAAAGTTAAAACGCTTGCATTTAAGAATACTGGAATTGAGATGGTGCAGCCTTAATGAGCAATCTGTAGGAGCAGCTAATAATGTGAATATCAATTACCCTTGAAGACCACTGAACCCCACTGGAGGAGAACACTAGAAAAATTTGCAGGATTAAAATTATGTCATGGCTCTGTCCCTCCTTTTTTTAACCTTATGGTAGTTTAAGAGTGTAAAATAATTAAAAACCTGTGCAACCACTCTCCCAGCCTTTTCCCTCTAATATAACCTATATATAGATATATATATTCCCTCCTTGTCCATAAAGCCCTTCATTCCCATATAAATCAGCAGAGAAGACCACATAATGGAACATCTAGTTGACAGTGTAATTGAAATGAGATTGAGATAGAAGGTCTGGGGTATACTTTTATTAACAGCTTCAATAAACCAAAGAGGTATTTGGGGCCTTTTCCTATGCTGCTCAAACCTGAGGCACTGAATTTCCCTTATCTTGTTTCTTCTTATATAGAATTAAGCAGCTCCAAAGCTTCTTTCTGAACCTGAAAGAAATAAATGGTAACAAAACAGTGCCAGGTAGTTCTAGCAAAACCAAACATTTCATCACAGGTCTGTATATTTGGAATCCTCCTAAGACCAGTCATTTTATTTCTGGAATTCAAGATTACAAGTATTACTTAAAGCATAAGGAACAGGAATAAAACCACTTAAGCCATCATTTTCAATGTAATTTGCTTACTCTGTGTAGTAAGTTTATTTGTGTTGGATACAGATGATTAGCTCTTTATTTGCTGTAGCCCAATATTAGCATGTAGAAATTTGTCCTATCTTTCACCATACCCAACCAAGCCAGAGTTTTCAAGACTCTGGACAGCAGGTAAGGGAGTGTGAGAAGGCCATTTCTGAGGCTCCCTTTGCCTAGGGATTCTGGGTAAAATATAATAAAATTTTAGTATTGCCTCTAACATTTATATTAACCCCTCTCCAACAAACCCAAAACAACAAAAAATCCCAACATCACCCCTGCCACAAACCACAGAAAAACCTCTAACTCAATAAACTTCCCCTGACAGAGCAAGCAGTGCAGACAACATAAGCCAGATACCTCTGAGTATCTGCAGTCACATATGTTCAGAAAACTTAGTTATGCTGAGACAAGAATGCAAATTTCTTTGCACAGGCCCGTTTCCTTCATATTGGACTACAATGTCTAGCTCCCAATAAATTTTGTACTCCTCATGTTCACCCAGAGGCTGGAGAGAATACCACCTCTCAGTTCAGCCACTTGTCACCCCTCTATGAGATCTGGAAATAGATGTTTGTACCAGAAGACAACAACCAGCTACAGCAGATAAGCGGTTTAACAACCTGGCTACTGCACAGAATTCACTCCTGAATATTCCTGTTGTGTGGTTCCTAAAGAAAGGCAAGCTTTTGGGATCACTGGTTTCACATGTGCCCCCAGCTACTAGTAACTGTCAGAAGAATTGACCAATTTCATACACACCTGCGACCACTACTCCTTTAGGCTATAAAATTCCTGTCCATTTTGCAAGGCATAGGAGGAACGTTACACTTGTATTTCTACTGAAAGACGTTACTGAAGGAGCTTACTTTTAGAGAAACAGTTTGAGCCCTAGCAGAGAATCTACAAAGGGATTCTGTAACACTACCTCAGTAGTGTTTTTTCTGAGGTGTGAAATGCAAAATCCTACCGAAGTATTTCTAACAATTAAAACATTCAGAATGTCACAACACATCTGGATGTTTCTGTAACAGTTAAAGCATCTCACACTGCAGCTTAATGCTAAACAAATTTAGAGTTCAATCAACCGTAAGAAAAACCACTTGGCAATGAGTTAGTCCTGATGTTAACAGGATTGTTTATGAAAGGTAACTGCAATTGCTTTGGTTTATACTAAATGCAGTATTAGGTATGGACAAGTCTAATGGATTACCTGTCATGGAAGTACTCTGTATATGTTTAGGTGCAAGTAAATGCCTACCCATCCAAACCAGGATCCTTCTCAGCAGTTCCAAAGGGTAATTAAGTGTCTCGTGTCACCTTGCATTGGAGATTTGCTGTCAAAGATACATTACCTGCATTTGTCTCAATGCAGATTACCTGAACCTCTCCCTAAGGGTATGGACAGGACTGCACTATAAAGTTTTTCATGTATACATGGGTTTCTTCTTTGTCATGTTCATGTGAGTTTTAGCTCTTCCAAAATGTGATTTCTGTCTTTCCAGTTTTATGGATATGAAAAGTCAATCTGCCCACAGGCTAGCTGAGGTGCCTGCCTGAACTTCAGCAACACAACTAAGGCTGGGTTGTTGTTAGCACTATAAAAACACCATGAAGAAGAAGGGGAAACAGTTAAATAAGAGTATTTCCAACCACTATGTTCAGGGGTGGTTAGCTACATAATGAATTTTTTTGGTGTGGTTGAGATTGTGAATTATAGGTGCTGAACCGCAGTTTCATCTGAGTTAACTTTATAAATATTCCAATGCCATGATGTCACATGTTGGTTACAATATATGATTGTACTTTACAGTTCGTAATTTCCTACCTGTTTGTCCTCTTCTGTCTGTGCAGGATACTCCTTTGCTTTGCTTAACCACAGAAGAGCCATCTTTTTATTGTTTAACTTCAAGTATGTCTTCCCCAAAAAGAGCAAATTTTTGCTGTAAAAATTTGGATCAGCTGCACAGACAGGAGAAAAGCTTTATATGAGAAAGAGCAGCATATTATCAAAGCCCTTTGAAACTTATGTCAGAAAACACATACGGTATTTTGGCTTTGGATCAGAAGGAAGCCAATGTGAAACTTTCACTTACAAACATATACAAACATATTAACTAGCAGCTTGTTAATACACTAAATGAAACTAGAAAGAGAAAAGCAGTGAGCTTAATGCATACACAGCTCTGTTTTGCAGATTTTGGGCTTTTCTAGACACAGTAGGTACAGCAGGCAATGCAACCAGCTTAGCAAGTATAGGTGAGGGAAAAAGGGCATATTTCCTAGCAGATACAGGTAGCAGTTTAGCTTTTGTTGCACAGAAGAAAAAATTATTTGTACCTACCCTTAACGTTTTTGAAGGAGAGATTTACAGCTTGTTTTTACTAAGCAAGCTTTGGCTATTAATCATTATTAAGGGCTAATCTTGCTTACTGTTCATACTTATAGCACATCTTTCTCTGCTGCTGGATCTAAGATCAGGATTCAAAACATATGGAGGTGTTTTGGAGGCAAAATTGAGATGAAGTTCAGTGTTCCACTTCATAGCTGCATTACTGGACACCCAGGGGAAGATACACAATGAGCTTTTCCTTTAAAGTTCACTGGTTTAACTATGTACAAATCTTCCATAGAACACTGCCTCTCCTTTCTTCCTTTATCTTTCAGCTAGCCAGTTTTGCTTACAGCTTCGCTCTTGGAAAAATAATAGGCCCGTATTGTCTTTTACATCATATGGACAGTTTTACTGCCAGTTAGATTGGCACTCTGATCCTAATAGCTTCTGAAAGAATAAAAAGTGTCCTTTTTCTCTTCTATTTCAATCATAGAGAACTAAATTTTGAAGAAACAACATAAAATTCCCTTTTTTGATTTCTTCTTTCCTCTACACTCCAGCCCAATTCCTTAGAGAAGAATACTGTTACTCAGCAAGGTACAAATTTCACTTTAAACTTATTCTGAAAAAACCTCCACATTACATTCTAAGGGGTAATAGTAAGTGTGTAACATACTTTGAGTATCTCTGATGATCTGTTCGAAGCTAACAGTCTGACTGGCTCACTAGGCTGATACGTTTCTCAGCCGATCATATGCTGCTGTTTGTTTTCCCTGGCTATTAATAATAGCTACAGCTATTAAGCTAGAAGTTTACTGCAAATCATCATTCACAAAAGATACTTTTCAGTCAAAAAAAGCTAGCAGTATTACCTTCCTCTGCCATGTGGAAGTAACGAAGAGCCTGTAAAAGACCAAATTGTCTTCCTTAAAATGGCGAATAAACTCAACACAATAGTCAAACTAAAGCCTTATGAGCACACTTAATATAGCTGAGGGACTTACTATCCATGATCTTATTTTTACCAATTCAACATGCTACCCATGCTTCTCATTAAATGTACAATCAAATTTGACATAATTTCAACAGAACTAGTACTTATCCAGCTATTACTTTACTACTTCTTCTGTTAAGTACAGGACCTCCTGTTTGTCCATAGCAAACTGGATCGTGTCTTTCCAGTTCAACTTGTCAAGATAATTCTGTATTTTATTTGTACCATTCAGCACATCTGCAGTTTTTCCCATCCAATTCTCATGTATAAATTTAACAAATGAAATTAATCTTTACGATCTAGACATTAATGTTAACAAATGTTTCAGAGAGAGAACTGACTGCCACAGAGCACCAGTTAGTACTCTCTTACAGGATGATAAATATTTATGAAATCCACACATTTTTCAACTAGTTTCCCATCCTTCACATACAAAATTTCAGTCCATCCCTACCTCTTCCTAATGGTACTCGGAGGGAAAACACTCTCAAAGAACTTAAAAGTGTGCATGTATCTACAAAATAGATTTTGTACTGAAACTGCAGAAATCCTAACAATACAAGTTTGCTTCTTCAGCCACTTTAAGTGCTACAGAACCCTATGCTGGCACTGGCATGATTTTTGCAGTATATGAAATCCTGGTTGATGCTTTGTATTCTTCTGAGAGTGATTTTCAGCAAAATTTACAAGCTTGACATTCCATTAAAAAGTTTTACTTCTTTTTCAACCACAGATTAAATTGCTTTCTGTGTAACAGCAAACAGCCTTCTACATTTACTTTCTAGTGACTCCTGCCCCCCCCCACCATGAAAGAATAAAAGTTATTAGTTGATCTCAACAAACAAATATTGTAACAGCTGTAGCAAACGTTGCTATTATCAATTTCATTTTCAAGTTTCTATATATGTACAGGTATTTGAATAGGATGCACACTGTTTTAGACACTCTAGAACACAAATATCTGGACAGTATGGTTTAGGGTGTATGGCAACACAATTTTCATAGTAAAGATGAAAGAAAGTATTTTCAACTGAAAAAACACATCTTATGTGGCCAAGGAGTTAGAGGCTATTTGTTCATATTGAGTAACAAAGAAACTTTTTGCTTTGTAGCATTTAATATAAAGGGACAAATTCTAATAGTCCTATCAAATAAATATGTGGTATAACACCACCATATAAATCATCAGCATTGAACTAGTACAGACTATCTGCAGTTATCTGCAACAGATAACAACAATAAAAAACTAAGTTACTAGCTTCTTATTTTCTGCTGCACAAACTGCATGAAATAATTTTCACTATTCTGTGTGTTCTACAGCTGAAAAAATGAAATGTTTTTATGTTCTTAGCTATCCCTCACTCTCTTGTTCTATTCTCATTTTATTACTGACAGTTGTAAACTCTCAAGTCCATGCTTATTCCATAAGCAGAGGTCAGCTTTGACAGGAAAATTAAGTATATTAACAGCTTTGTGGAAGAAATAATAATCTATTAAACACTTTCATACAGTACCTCTTGAAACGTGGAGGTTGGTGGTGTAGCAAACAGTGTTGCAGCAATTTTTCTTTGGTACCATGGCATTTCAGCAAACGAGTAGCACCTGAAGCAAAAAGAAATTTCTATCTACCCTCCAAATTTTTCTTATTTTTGAGCAACATTGTCGTAATTGTTGTTGGACATAAAAATTGGATATGATAATTGTTGTTTGCAAGTCAAAACTCCAGACACACTGCAAGTTCTATAAGCACATTATTACATAGGTACAAGAAAATAGAAGGATGTCTGAAGCTGCTACTAAAAAAGTTTTCATGTGTATTTTAGTGGCAACCAATTACATTAGGTAAAATGGGAGAGTTACTAAGCATGAGAGAGTTTTTGAGCTTGAACGATTTTAATGTGTAATTTGTTCTAATATATTTCAAAAATGGCACAACTCAGTAATGTCATTGCCTTACCTCAACACTACTTTGTTTTTTCAATTATTAATATAAAGCAGATCTGCAGTACATTCCTGAAAGACTCTGATCTATAAGAATGAAAATAAATCCAAGAATCAAACCACTGTGTTCTAGACTAGGCCATGCTACACTGTTTTTCTTATCTACTAAGTAACACAGCTAATCACTCAGTCATCTATCTTACTGGTGGAAAACATTTGTGAAGCATCTCAAGTCCACAGAACATTCCAGGTGTGTACATGAAACAATGCTAGTCAACTTCAGTAGCCTCCCACAATGAGTTTATAATTACTATTCACCATGTAAAATAGAGCATTCTAGAGGTGAAAAATTAATAAATATTCAAGAATTGGCTGATGCCAATTTCTGATGAAGATACTCCAGGAGCATAACATTTTAGTGCCAAAAGCAGCAATATCTCACATTTCTTACCATCTTTTCTAATTTGGCTTAGGAAGAATGTCTTAAGTACTTTCCAAATAAGCTTCCTATCTCATAATGCACCTTGAGGCTCAGTCAATTGGTAGCATATGCTTCTGTTTAGATATTTGGACTATTGCAATTGTTAGGTCACGTGGGAAGGATGGTGTGGAGGCTGAGAAACCAAAGTAAGCTTGTAAACTAATAAAAAACTCTGGAGCAGTAGACTGTAGTTTTCTCTGATACTCAAGAGTCCAAAAAAACCAAAGAGAAAGTAACTGTGGGTTTTAGTATATTTTAAAGCTGCAAATATATTTGCTTTCTTTATTTTCACTTGTTCAATCTTATAGCAGAGATTTCCTGTAAAACAATGCAACAACCCTGGTCTTTTTGAGACAAATAACCAAAAGTGCTGTCTGGAGTCTCTCACCAACACATAAAAGATACTGCTTTCCATCACGCCACTTCCTCAGAATACCCTGGTTTGTATGGAAACTTGTATTTCTAGTCCCTCTGCCTGCTGTGTAACAGTAATTCTTAGTACTAATTTCACTAAGGAGTAAATTAAATTTCAAAGATTTTTGTTAATATATTTGCATTTATAAGATCTGTTTATTAATATAACTTTTAGAATACACTATCATGATAGATAACGAGAAGTATTTTAGGAACACATCTCACTTTTGATAGCTTTTAACAGACTGTGTTATGTTGCAGTCATTGTTGAAATTCAATAGAAATTCAGTGTTGAGTTTTGACTCCATTAAGACCAGTAGAACAAAACAAGCAGCACTTGGAATTGCTGATGGATTCTGTGAAGCAAACAATGTTTGGAAAATGAGTTTTTAATAGCTCCATACAACTAAATGAGCAATTACTTTTCATCTTTTTGAACTGCTTAAGAATTAACAGCCAGACTTTATCAAGGCATGATGTCCTATACCCATTCAATAGGTTTTCATGTTTGCACCAATTATAAGCCACTAAATTATTCCAAGCAATTCTGCAATTCATGTAAGATATTTTGTGTTTGGCATTTTTCTTTGCCATATGCTAAATTTTGTTTGAAAATATGCCTTACCAAATCCCAATAAGATGAATTGTTGTAGCATCTTTTGGATTTAGTTCAATGGCTCTCTGGTGAGGGGATAAAACAACAACACAAGATGTAAGAAATTGTTCTAACACGTGGATTAAAATACATTTAAAAAGTAGACTTGTTATCTGCTGTTAATTAAACCAGAGTGATATTGTGTAGAATTCCAAGGCAATACATTATTTATTCAGTACACAACTACATCAGCTCACCTCTAAAAAACTGACAACACCGACAGATTTCTAAGCACTTCTGCTTAGTAGGTCATTAAAAGTTGTGTATGAGACTTGGTGTGTTCAGATTTTGAGATAATATCTGGTGATAAAAAATTAACAGTCCTTTATCTTCTCCAGTATTTGTCCTTTACCACTACATAATCTGCAGTTGGCCACATAGCCATTTCTCAATATCACAGTTACATTTTATCTAGTCCTAAGTAGGAAGTGTCTAAAGCACTTCAGCTATTTCAAGACTGCTCTCCAAAGGGACTTAGTTTACTGCAGGAGATAATTTGTACTCCTTGTTTCTCCAGCATTTCTGGGCCTTATGTCACAAGAACCCAAAAAACAAAGTGTCACTAGAGGTATGAACAGAAGTACACTTTCAGTGTTTTGCCAGAAATTAGTTACCAGCTGCCACACAATCTACATACTGGACACATTAATGCAGTCATATGCAAAAAACTTTTTGCATTACCTGGAAATGCTCTTTGATAACAATAGCATTTCCAATTTTAGTCTTGATTCCTTCGTAGTCTCCAACATCACTGAGGCAAATTCCATACCACTATAATTCAAAAAACAAAAATAAAACATTTAATACAGCACTATTAGCTACTAATAGTACATTTTCAAAAACAAGCAACAAACAAGAAGTACTTGTTGTGAACAGCTCAGGTAGGGTCAGTGCAACTTGCTGGTCTCCATGTGTAAGGGAATAAACACTCTCTTCTGATCCTAGATGGAAACACAAGTGACTACACTTTGCTACCTCTCTGCCTGTCAGAGAAGTAGCGCCAAAAAAAAGAGGCCAGAGCAAAGCCAGGGCCTAAAGTATTTCCAGTGAAACTCTACAGAGCACAGAAACAGGATGCTGAATGTGGGACATGTACAACATTTTTAAGGCTACATCAGGGGCAGGAGGAGCTCACTACACCAGCTGTAATCAACCTGATCAGTCACCTCTTTCCCTGGTCCTACATACCTTTAACTAGTTTCTGATTCCTCTATAGAGGAAATTTAGCTGGAGAAACCTGAACTCAGATCCTCCAAAAAGCTTAGGGAAAATTTAGAAATCCCATTCATTTTCAGCTGAAAAGTTCAGTTATGCACAATGACATTCCTTCCAGTTTCTGCTACCAGAAATCAACACGATTTCAGTTATTTTGCATGGCTCACCTTGTGCGCTGCAGAATTTGATTCATTTTTTTCAAGTGCTTTTTTTGCATACTCAAGGGAGTCATACGTCAGTTGTCTCTTCTCCTCTGCAGAAGTACTACTAAGCTGAGCTAGATCTCGTGATGACCGTGCCAGCCGCCATAACAACTCCGCATCATCACTAGTCAGAACAGAAACAGTAACATTTTAAGACAATAATGGAAACAAAGCAAGCAAAGGTGTTATTGTATCTCAAATGGGTGATAAGGCAACAGTGTATCATCTGTCATGCTACACTATATACAACCCCAAGATGACAGCACATGAACACAATACCTCTGTTCTGCTAATTGGGTCTGCAAAGCAAACAGGATATAGATTAAAAAAACCCCAATGGTACCACTGAGAACACCAAAAGGAAAAGGAGGACTACTCTGTTCTTGGCTAGATGGTATTTTTTTTCAGCATTCTGCTGATTTGTATTGATGTTTACTTGGAACATTTAAAACATTACAAATATTTTCCCTATGTATATATGTATGGCTGGGCTTCACGAACGAAGATTTGGGAAGGGCTCTACCCACGTGGGTGTGTCCTTTGAGCCTACACAGTGGATTTTTTAGGTGAGGCACAGCGTGTGAAACTGGCCCCACCCTTTAACTCCTGAGGTTCATCTGCCACGGCCGAGCGAGCTTGGACGGTGACAGTGAAGTCCTCAGGACTAGAACCTACAGCCCCTGGTACTCCCAGGAGGTCTCCCATCCAAGTACTAACTGGGTCTGACCCTGCTTGGCTTCCGAGATCTGACAGGATCGGATGTCATGGAGGCATTTAACTGCCTTTTCCCTATAATTCTACTTAAATAATTAAATTTGTCCTAATAAAAAAAAGAGATTAACCATACCACCAGCATATAAAGCTATACATTTATGTATTTATTTATATGACTTTATCAAATGGTGTATAGCAGGTTATAGGCAAAGGATCTAAATTTTTATTTTGTTCACAGTCCTATGAAACACTGCTTGCACTTCACTATACTTTTAGAGAAGTACCATTTTAATTTTGACTTACCATTTTAATAGATATTTAAATTTAGAGTCTTTCAGAGGTTTTGTCTATCTGGCTATAAACCTCCACCTCTCTACCCTTGGAAAACTGAAGTCAAAACTACCGGAAACAAAACATATTTAAAGCATAAAAGAATTATTGCTAAAGTCAGAGTACCAATAAAAGACAGTTTTCTTATCTGGATTAAAGTGAGTCACTGCTCACAGCACAGCAGTCCTCTAAGTAACAGAGCAACATAGAACAAGAAGGCTCATTTTTCAGCCAAGTCACAAAAATCTTAAGTCCTGCTACTGGAATCAATCTGCTCCTCAAAGAATAATTAATGTTGTTATATACCTAATAGCAAGCTTATACCTCACTTATGATATGGTGACCCTTACAGGCTGGGACCATCATGTAATATCACAGGTTTTATACTTGGACACCTGGCATGAATGAAGGGTGGAAAAAAAGAACTAGAAACTACTGAAAAGAACTGAACAGTTGGTTTCCTCTGAAATGTTCTTGGAGTGAGATGTTTTGTCTCCTCCAAAGGAATGGACTGATAGGTTTGCAATCCATTTTCTGCTTTTTTCTTTAAAAGCTTGTCCCAGTTCACTTACCAATAATACTTTATGTGCTTAAGACATAACAACATGAGTAAGGGCCTTTTTTGTTCAGACTCCAATCCTAACAATAGACAACTGAAAACAGAGTAACTGGTCAGCAATGAAAAAGACATGAAACAGGGAATCAAAAATTTTCAACACCTGAATTCTAGGCACCTTGATCCTTTACTAATGTGTAGACACACTATGCTTTTTTGCGGTAATTTTCTAAGATTCTTTAAGTAACAAAACAAACACGCAAAACCCCCTCCTTCGCAGAACCAAAAAACTTAAGGGTTAACCCTCACCTTCTACAGCTATTGGTTCTTTCTTCCTTCATTTTTCTAGTGGGAGGAAAAAGATCAAGAATCCTTTCCTATTTACATACAGCTAAAAGGTTCTCCAGCATACCACAATGAGAATATTCATTGAAAAACACAGAGAAGAGCACAGAAAAGAAGTCACAGTAATGTCTCAATGCAATGAAGTACCTATTTTTATGCTGAACCAGTAATCGATACAGCTTTTCAGTTTCTCCACTCCCATACAGGTAGTCTGCTTGTTCTATCACATCTTCCACTTAAGGAGAAAATAAAATTGTGGAAACAGAAGAACAAATTACAGGTGATTAGGACATTACAGCAAAGCAAAACATTTTAGAGCAAGACAACCCAGCTGAAAATTATATAGCTCGCTTTTAGGCCATCATTCCAAACAACTTACAGGCACAGGAGGATAGAATAAGCAACATGTACAATGCACAATTAGGATAAGCATCAGTGTCTCTCTAATGTAAGCACAACAGCTTTCAGCAAGACAGCTTTGGATGCCTTACAAAACACAAGCTCTAACCCTCTTCATTAAAACTAAACATGTTTATAAGCTTTCCTTTTTCAAGTTACCTAATAAATATGGTAACCACATTTAACAGCAGCACAGTTTTCTTTATGGAAGAAGGAAAACATTAAAGGTTATTAAATACAAATCCCTCCTCTTCAGCTTAAAAAGATTCTGGAATATAAACCTGGATAATTTTTAACCTTGCTGTCTCCAAATATGTTCTTTCAATCCTTTCAAAGATAAGATAAGAATCTACCTGGACTTTGGGTTTAAAATGAGCTTCATGGTATATCTTCAGTATTATCTTCAGTAAACTGTTATGTTTGCTTGTTGACCTGAACACTAATAACATATCTAATGACTAAATATGCTCAGAACTCAAAACTCTGAACACACTTCCCACTAGGTTTTTAATGCAAAGTATTATACTTTTATTACTATAGAATATTTTTCAGGTATTTCTATTTTAGCTTTATTTTCACCTTATCTATTACTTGTCTTGCATAGAAAGTCCACTAACATTGTTTTTCTTGGTAACATAAATGCCAGATTCAGGTGGGAGGACGAAAAGACCAGAGGTGAGTTAAGTGGTGTTATTTATGTTCCTCATAAGAAATGAGGAATTCCTTATTCTTCATTATTATTATTCCTTATTTCTATACTGAGTAGCTATCTCAAATCTATTCTCTGACACTCCTTCTGTAATATCAAATGCAACAGTTCTTTATCCCTTCAAAGATTTATTGTCTAAATTTTTATTTCTGTAAGCATCTAAACAGTATGCACACATCCAGTTAGGCTTTCTCCGTTCGGTAAGGCTTACTCTCAAAATCTTTAATTTAGCATGTGATAGACAAGTTCTAAGTCTGCAACAATCTCCCCTTTTAAGATATTGTTACTGTTCTTCCAGCAGTAGGACTATCCTTAATCAAATTTGAAAAGGATGTTTTATCACCTGTTATATTGTTTTCTGGTAGGTAAAGTAAGACTTTGCTTCCTCATTTTTTTGTGTCACAAAAACACAAGACGTTTCTCAATCTTGTTTGAAATGCAATCTTGGTGTTGCTCAACTAGATTAAATCGGAATCATGTTGTGTTTGTACCGAAAATCTGAAGTAACTAAAATTTCTATAAACCGATTAAACTTTTGTTTGCATTCCTAACTGGACTATATCTTTTCAATACGAGTTCCTTAAAGCTTGGGCAGCAAGTTAGGTATCATACACCTTGTGCATGTGTTCTCTCCTTGACAGGATGAGCTACCAGATATGCTTTCAGTGACTGCTGAAAGAATTACGTGTTAAATTGCTACAAGTCTACCCATAACCAATTCAAAAGCATGCTGTCATGCAATCACACTACATGCAGTCTTAATAAGAGTAAATCAAAAGCATTACAACACCATTTTCCTCTATAATTCTTGCACAAAAAAAATCTTTATGTTTCACATCAGAATATCCTACATACTTCAAAGTTTGAAAACATTACCTTTGAAGCTTGCGTGAACCTCAGTAGAGCCAGATATCAGCTTATGAGCTTCATAAACCAAAAGGGACCCTGTTGAAAGCACAACTCCCCTCTGAAGGCTTTTTCTAAGCACCTGTGTAGGATCATAAAATACATATTAATGAACATTATCACTCTGAGGTTTTTCTTGTCTGTAGCATAGTTATATTTTGTATTTTCAGCAAATAAAAGACTTTTCAAGGTTAAAAAAATTTTATAAGACAAAACACTTCATCAAGAAGGTATCTGAAGTATATTCAAAAGAAGCTCACGATTCTGCTTTAAAATACGACTAGAGCTAGACTGAAAACAAACCACAAATATGGAGCAAACACAAGGTATGATGCAAAACGAGCCTCTCAGCTGTTGCAAAACTAAACCCCGCGATGTCGGAGCGTCCTCAGCCGCCGCCTCCTGCTGCTTCCCCACCCGCCGGCGGAGCGACCCCGCGGGGGCGAGCGGCGGGCACAGCCCGTGGCAATCACAGAATCCATCACAGTGGCACAGACCTCTCAGATCATCGAGTCCAACCTCTGACCAAACAGCACCATGTCAGCTACACCACGGCACTCAGTGCGGCGCCCAATCTCCCCGTAAACACCTCCGGGGCAGCCCGTTCCAAGCAGCCCCCCGTGAGCGGCCGTGCCCTCCCGTCCGAGCAGCACCGCAGCTACCTCGCTCCCTGGCCGCCCCCGGCCCCACGGGCCGCCCGTCGCCTCCCGCCGGAGCCGCTGTCCCAGGCCGGCAGGGCCGCGGCGGAAGGGCCGCAACAGCACCGCCATCAGAGTCGCCATCGCCGCCGGCAGCACCGCCCCCCGCCTCCGGAGCGGCCGCTCCGCCCCGCAGCCCTGCCCGGGTGCGGGGGCAGACAAGGGGAAGGGGAGGGGGAAGGGCAAGGGCAAGGGCAAGGGCCGCCGGCCCCGCCGGCCAGCGCGCTGCGCCGAGCATTACGCGGCCCCGGGCCCAGAGTCACATCAGGCCCCGACCGGCCGCCGGCGCGGGGCGCGGGGGGGCCGGTGAGCAGGCGGGCGGGCGGGCGGGGCGGGGGCTCTGCGCCTGCGCCCCGGGCGGGGCGGGCGCGTCGGGCGGGTGCGGGCGTGGCCGCCGCAGGCTGGGCTCGGGGTTCAGGGTTCGGGGCTGGGGCTCGGAGCCGCTGCCGCCGCCGCTGCTGCAGGTGAGGAGGGGCCGCGCCTGTACCCCAGGGCGAGTGCCCAGGCCCTGTGCCGGTCCCCCTGCCGCGGAGCTTGCGCTCCCGGCCCGTCCGCCTCGTCCAGCGGGAGCCGTGCGGGGCTGGGGCTGCAGGGCAGGGCAGGGCAGGCACCTCGGCCGCTTCCCGTGGCGCAGCGTGTCCCAGGGGCGGCGCCGCTCCCTTCGGCACGGGCGCTGCCGGGGATGCTGCGGGGCTCGGGGAATCTGTCCTGGTCCGCCGTCCCGCTGGCAGCGAAACTCGGAGAAGTTGAAGCTATAGGCCGGAGGGTTTGAGTCCAGTGCTGATCTCTGTGGCGCTGTAAGCGCCACTCTGAAAAACGCCCTCGTCTCATAGAGAGGAGGCTGTCGAGAGACAGCATCGTTCCTGGAAACCGCATGCTGCACTTTCTGAGCTGCTGGTTGAGTGGGTGGTTGTTTCCGTGCTTCATTGCAGTTGCGTAATATATATAAGGCAAGCCTTAGGTGACGTTCCCGTTGTCATAACTTACTCTTCCACTAGGGAAAAGTGAAACTTCTTCACTTTTGCTTCCGTACTCTGTCTTCAAAGTCCATTAAGTATTCTTAAGGTAATATGCATTGCCTTGCCTCTAAAACTTATATTTATTTTCTTGGGGGGTGGTGCAAAAAGTCTGTTTAATAGAGTAAAACGTCATCCCGGCTATTTTTTTTCAGTTGGAGCTTTAAATTTTAACTTTTATAGGTGTATAATCACAGAAGCAAGATGTTTCAAAGGATATGCAGAACACCAACAAGCATTAGAAGAAAAATAAGATGTGCAAGGAGAGGGAAGTTTTTTGGTTTTCTGTTGCGGTGTTAGGAAGAATGCAGTATTTTTGTAACAAGTGTGTTTGTGTTAATGTCTGAAAATTAATCAAAACAAATTCATTATGGGTGACTTTTGGACTAACTGTAGTTCAGCTGTAGAAAACAAAAATTTTAAGTAGTTTCGACTACTTTTAACAAATACTGTTAAATGTCATCTGCCAGAGTCCCAAGGTAGCAATGTGGTCTCATGGTGTTTCTACAGCCTTCTGTTATGCCCAACAAATAAATGTTTCTCCAGAACTGAGAGCTAGAGGGAAGCCACGGTAGTTCTTTTGTACAAACAACAGAAAAAAAATTTCCGTCTTTCAGGGGTAATAAAACTAAAATCTCAACTCCACAGATACCTGGGGTGGAGTTTAATTTTTTTTTTTTTATCTTATTTAATTTAGGAACAGTTGCTGTCATTACTTTGTCTTCCTAAAGGAAATACCTTTAGGGACAAAGTTAAGAATTTTTGTCTTTCCTGTGAAAGTCAGGGTGCTCTTGCAACATAAATAATGCATGACTGAGTTAGTATTTGTAGATGTTAGTTTCTGTCAAACTGAACAAAATTACTGCTTAGATCTTTTAGGAAAAGATTAATAATGACCTCTTCTAACATCACATTTCAACTTGTGAGTGTGGCTTGTGCAAACAAGTAGACAGAAAGTAGAATTGTGGTGCTCTTTACTGTTTTATAACTTTAAAAGTTTTTTCCTTCAATTCTGTGGTTCTGTTTGGTTTTTTTTGTTGTTTTTTTCATTTATCTTTAATATTGTTTTAGTAGAGATGCTGTTGCTCAGGCATGTAAAAAGAGCATTATTAAGTGTTTGAAGGATTTCTGCATATAGTAGTTTTGGGGCTGGATTCTGGATCCATGCTTATGTTTAAGATGTTTAAGAAATAGTCTTTAATGATTTGGGTCATTTGCTTCATTCTTTCTTGGTTGAAAGAGAGTTTTCTCCTGTAAATCCATTCCGTCCTGGTGGATCAAGTGCACATGTTCATTCAGTGCTTTATCCAAGGCACATTTAGGAGCCAGCTGAATTAGTTCTGGTCCTGGCAACTTGTTTCTGCTGCTTCCCATATCCACAGGGGTCCTTACCAAGTCCTCGTGGTAGGTGTTTAGCATATGTGCAATTATCTGGCAGTTCCAGGAATTAGCATGATTGCTGTGCCTGTGTTCAGAGCCACTGCCTGTGGATATGCAGAGCATGTGGGATGCCTGCCAGGCACAGGGAATATTGACTGCAAGTAGCTGCTGTGGTGCAGAACTGAAGGACACCTGATTCTATGTATGTATGTCTGTATGGCCAGACTTTGTGAACGAAGATTTGGGAAGGGCTCTCCCCACGTGGGTGTGCCCTTCCAGCCTGCGCAGTGGATTTTTTAGGTGAGGCACAGCATGCGCGGAACTGGCCCCACTGTTTAAGTCCTGAGGTCCATCTGCCACGGCCGAGTGAGCTTGGACAGCGACAGTGAAGTCCTCGGGACTGTCACAGCACCTGGTGCTAACCGGGGCTGACCCTGCTGAGCATCCGAGATCTGACAGGATCAGATGGCAGGAAGGCATTGAACTGCCAGGGGACGGTCCCCACTGAGACTTGTACTCAGGTCCTTGGGCTTCAGAGTCCAGAGTGCTCTCCTTTACACCATGTGGATTGTAGAGGTCTTGGTTTGCATACAGGCAGGTTTGAAATACATCTGTACTGTAGCAAACTAATTTTGCGATTGTTTGTTTCAAGATACTATTTTTTATACTAAGATACAAAATGGTATGCTGGACCATTGTGTTTTTATGGATTTTTCTTAGGCACCCTTTAGCAGTGTAAGAAAGCATAGGTTTCTTAGAGCATAAACCACATTGTGAGACACTGATTTTGATCTACTTACTCTAAACCACTGTTACCTTATTGGAAAAAAAACCCACATTAAATGAATAGGACAAAAATGATAATCTGATCTTTGTTCTTAAAATCTTAAAGGGCTTTTCTTGCTGGACTTTTAAAAAATCTAATGCATACTGTTGTCTAACAAAGACTCTAAATTTCCTGTAAGCTTCTCAGTGCTGCTGTCATGGACACATAAAGCTGTTGGACAGGTTATTTAGTTTAAGAGGAACTGTAGTTCCTCAAACTCTGTGCATTTGAATGTCTTGCTTTAATTGATTATGGGAATAGCAATTCCTGTTTTTAATTTCCTTTCACTTCACATTTTAGTGCTACTGTTGGTTGAAACTTTAGCCTTTTGCTGAGAGGCCCAGAGGCAGACCTCTGAGGTAAGTTACTCTAAATTAATTTTTAAGAACTGATGTTTGTAACAGTGAAGTGCCACAACATGCCTAGAAACAGGCTGTAAGAAGGATTAGTCTAAAACATGTGGTCACCTGCATCTTGTTTCCACAATAAAACACAGCAAGTTTTAGTGAGATAAAGGTTTTTCTTCTTGGTAATGTTAATTATGTAGTCTGTCAGTCAGTGGCTCTACACAGAGAAATTGCAATGAAGAATACATGATTTAAGATACTATTCACATTGCATAGTCAATAGGTTGTTTTCTATGAAGCAATTGGCATAAAAAAAGCATATAAACATATATGCAGGAAACAAATGTTACCCTGGTTGGCTGCTGTATGCTTAAAAGAACTAAATTTTGAAGTAAAGAGACCTGTGTTTCTTAATTTTCTGGTTCAAGGCACAATATTACCTGTTATAGTTTAGCTGACTTGAATCAAAGTGTCACCTAAATACTTTTGTGTGAGGAAGATGCTGGAAACAGCCCTCAACATTAAAGGTGTGCCTAAAGATCAAACATACATATACAGGAATAAAAATAAAAATCAACAGAAGGATATTTAGAAATTAGTATTTCTAATTAATTTCATGAACAGGTGTCCTAGAAATCAAATTAATATTTTCTGTGCCGTGGGATCTTTTAAAAATAGATTTTTAAACTTGTTCTTTTGCAATGTAACTTAATGATAGATTTTTATATATAGAACAACCTGCAAATAGTTGCTTGACTTGTTACACCAGTGTGCTACCAATCCCATAGATAAATATTTGAACTGCCTGAGTATCATTAAGCTTGTTATAAGTAGATGATTCGTCTCCCATAGAGAAATGTGTATCCCTTCTCACACACTCATATATGTGAGATTTCTTAAATATTAACTTTGATTTTTGTTTGCCATAATCCCTAGTAAACTGAGTTGTGTGGTCATTAGCATTTTATCAGCATAATCTCACTTTTGCAATTCAGTTTGCTCTAATTCCTTCATGCATACTAAATAGTTAATATGACTATTTAGATTGAAAAAGACCTCCAAGATCATTGAGTCCAACCTTTGACTGAAAACCACCTTGTCAACTAGACCATGGCACTAAGTGCTACATCATTTGTTGAACATTTCCAGGGATGGTGACTCCACCACCTCTCTGGGCAGTCTATTCCAATGCTTATCAACCCTTTACATGAAGAAATTCTGCCTGATGTCCACCTTGAACCTCTTCTGGCACAGCTTAAGGCCACTACCTCTTGTCCTGTTGCTTGTTACCTGGGAGAAGCCAACCCCCACCTGGCTACAACCTCTTATCAGGTGGTTGTAGAGAGTGTTAAGGTCTCACCTCTGACCATCCTTTTCTTCAGGCTAAACAACCCCAGCTTCCTCAGCCACTCCTCACAGGATTTAGTCTCCAGACCCTTCATCAGTTCCATTGTCCTTCTCTGGACATTTTCCAGCACCTCAATGTCCATCTTGTCTTAAAAGGCTAACTAGGACACAGGACTTGGGGTGTGGCCTCACCAATGCAGACTACAACGTCACAATCACTGCCCTAGTACTGCTGGCCACACTATATCTGATCCAGGCCAGGATGCCATTGGCCTCCTTGGCCACCTGGGCACACTGCTGTCTCATGTTCAGCTGGCTGTCAACCAGCATCCCCAGGTCCTTTTCCACTGGACAGGTTTCCAGCTACTCTCCCAGGCCGGTGGCACTGCATGGAAATGTTGTGTCCCAAGTACAGGACCTGGGAATTCACCTTGTTGAACCTTGGCTTTGGCCCATTGATCCACTCTGTCCAGATCTGTCTGCAGAGCCTTCCCACCCTCCAAGATAGATACAGCCAGCACTCTAGTAGTGATAGCTGTATCCGTACTGGTAGGAGACACAACTTAGACTCAAGGTTTTGTGTGATGCTTCAAATACAGGCTGGCTCAAGTTGAGATGCACTACTTTGAGCTGCTTCTGTTACCCAGCTTTTCAGCACATCAGGTAGTGCCACCGGGCAGTTTTACCAGCTATGTTGCCTGTAAACAAAAGGAAAAGAGGAGCAAAATTCAGATTTAGAGGTATGATTTTTAAAGAAGCCATATTTTGGGGTTTTGATTGTTTGGGGTTTTTTTCCAAATGCAGTGACGAAATTACGTGTGAAACAGTCTTAGCTTTGTAACTGTATGAAAATCCGGTGGTCAGTTTTCTTGAGAGCTGAAGGCTTATCTTGAGATTTTTAAAAAGAGGTATTTACTTACATGTAGTCCAAGACCACTAGCAATTGTGTCGCTCCTAGCCCCATCAGTGGAAGAAGTATCGGTTTGCCAAAATTTCATTGTCAGCTTCTTTTAGCAGATGTGGCATTTTCCAGGAGTATGATGTCATTCCCTATTCTGTGTATGTGCAGCTCTTATCAAGAGATGTTAAGAGAACCATGCTGAGGTAGTGGATTGAGCAGTTTATATTGTCAGATGGATGTTGTCTCCTAGATTACTTCCATTTAAGTCTTACCTTGTCTGTCTTTATGCCAGCTCTTTATTGGAACCCTTTTTGTGAAAGCCTGTTGCAAGAAGTACTGTTATTGCTTGGTCTAAGATGCAATAGAAGCAATTTTAAGAAATACTGGCCTAGAGATCTTAACCACAAAATTTTTTGTTTGCAAGAAGTAGTATCTTAGTCCTATCTGAAAGAACAGAGTCTGAAAAATTGCATGCACTTAATGTTCAGGACAGTAAAGCTTCGTATGCATTATTTCAGGTTTAGGCTTAGTTCAAGACTTTCATTTTTACAATCTCTCCGAATAATTTATTTCCACTTTTTGTTATCTGCCCAGGTTAATGGGAAATATGTAATAATCCAGGAAGGATTGGAGCACTGATTGTATATGCCTTTTTCAGTGTAGCACACAGTCAACATAAAATGCTTAAGTGTAGCATTATAGCAAGCAGATTGGGTGATCAGGAACAGACTTTATTAGCAAGTTTCCTGTAGCTTTTCTGTGTCCTGAGGTATCTACAAATTACGGATTTTTAGTCTATTGTCATTAGTAGTTTACAGGAACTAGTAAATGTTCTCTGATAGCAATAACTCGCATCAGAACAGTTTTGAGACTTGTGACTAAAGGCAGTGATGCCAAACCCAGCTGGGGCAGTGTTTACTTCATTACTCTTTTTGTCGTCTTGTAGTTATGCATTTCTACTTGTCAGAAGCACCTATAATTAGGCGTGTCATTTTACTGTTCTGGAGAGTTACCTGGGCGAGCAGTACTGTCCATTGACATTGCAGCATTGTGGGGATTGCTGCAGTCTGGCAGTTCCCAAATGCTCTGTTAGATTATTCTGATAATAGATCTTTCCAGGTTCCTTTCCAGATAGAATGCCATGTTTACAGTTTCTGTTGAAAAACACGCAATGACTGGGTTATTTGCTGTACCACTTATCTTCAATAAAATCATCAGTGGAATTCAGAGGACAGTATGATCTATAGAACTGCAAGGCAAGGCTAGTCCTTGACTTACATTTTTTTCTTTGATAATGACAACTCAAGCAGAAAGACTCGTCATATACTTTATTGACCTAATGGTGCTCATGAGCAGCCTAAACATGGCACAGGTTTGTGACCGTATATTGTTACAGTTCAGAGTCTGAATGTCAGAAGTTCTGCCTTACAATTTATGTAGTAATTTTCAGTCTTTTTCTGTCCTTAATTATTTTTTTTAAGCCTGATGTGCTCTTGCAGTCATAAAAGCTATTCCACTAAAAAGGGACTATTGAGCTATCATCTGTAGGCTTTTTAGTGTGCTTTACCTCACTTTATGCTTTACCCTACATGGAGGGCAGACAGTTGATAGCTTGAGAAAAGCAGGGCTTTTAACTAATTTTGGCCAAAGGGGAGCATATCTCCTTTAATAAGAGTAACTAATTAAGTAAGTGAATCTCTTGTTATGTGTTGTAACTTAGTGGCAGTCAAGGCTCATCCTACCAGAACCCAAACAATATAATCTGTCCATGTAGTTATTCCAGATTCCCAAATGTTCAAGTAATCTAGTCATATATCTAGAATATTTTGCATTTGTGAAGTTTTGCTTTTGAGTCTGGGTTTTAAGTTGAGTATCCTCCACCGGGATAAATGCATGTTCTCGTTACAAGTTGTATTTTATCTAATATGAATGGAATTACTGCATTTCAAATGAGCATTTGTGTTTCAGGGAAGGCAAGCAGTTTTTTTATTCCTCCTTTTTCTATGCTAAAGGATGCTTTTTGCACAGCACCTGTTTTGCTAAATCTGCCCTTTTCTACATTAGATGCATAGTGGGAGAATTGGTGACATGGAGGAGGAGAGGAAGTAACAGAATCTGTGTTTATGTGAGAAAATACTTGAGATGTAAGAGAAGCGGGACCTACATACACATATACAGGCAAAGAGGAAAAAGCTGAGCGTATTTCTAGGTTGACTGAATGCTATCCATTTTACAGTGATTTTGGAAATATTACCTTAATGAAGTATGTCTACAAGTGCTCTCAAGGACTCTTTAATAGTGAGGAGTTTCAGGCAAGTTGAAGCAAGAGTATTTTGACTGGTTTCAGAAATATGTCTCAATTCAAGTTTGAATTCTATTGAAGCATCAGTGAGTGTTAAGAGCATCAGTTTGTCTGAAGAAGGTTGTTTTCCTGGAAACAGCCATTAAAGAGTCATGTACTGGTCTGTGCTGGATTCTGTGGGAAAGTCACTGATTGTTAATGAGCTCAGTCTGGCAGCCAGGAAAGTAATAGGGAATGGAAAATACCAGTATAAAAAGAGGACGAGGGAAAAAGAGTCAGACTGCTTTTAGGAGGTGTGCTTTCTAAGCCTAAAAAATCATTGGTTTAAAAACTATTTAAATACTTAGAACTTTACTTTTTTCCCCCTTAAGGACAATAACTAAAACTATTAAGTTATGGGAACAAACGATACTTAAAGATGAAATCACATTTAATTTAGGTGTTTGGGAGGTGCAGAAGGATTTCCATGAATCTAACGTGCTTCTTAAAATATGCGCATGGATGTCTGAGTGGTTCCTTTACAGATAATTTATATGTGTCTCCGTCTCCAAAAAGACCATCTCCACTAAGAAAGCAAAACAAAGATAAGAGGCAACATGTGAAGTGTGCCCTAGTGGAGTACAAGAAGCCTCAGGAAAATTCCCTCAGATCACACAGTGTTTTTTTTCTCCTGTTTTCAGTTCATTCTTCCTGTTTTCCATCTTTCTTTCCCTTTTTGCCTCTAACAGAACATTTCTTTTCATGAAAAGTTTTATGAATACGGTGAAAGGGAGAGAGGTGGGTTAACTATAGTTTCAAATTCAAATACACTATATGTGTATGATGCAAGTGAGCTGACTAAATAGAGGCATACTTTTCCTTCTGCCTTCTTCTGTTTTGTGTCTCATGCAATTTCAAGATAAATTAATCCAAAGGGATACTTTGTCCAGACTGTTGACATACGGGAGAGAAGGAAAACCTGAAACTGAAGAGGCTTGGGAACTTCCAAGATAGGCTGCTTGTGGAAAGATTTCGAAGTTTTAGTCTCTAAGTGAAGGACAGTTGTCCTGTGGAGAATTAGCTCCCCAAGAGTTGTTGGAAATTATCAACTGTATCCTTGAAGTGTATAGAGATTTTTTTGTTTGTACAGAAAATAATCTGCTGGACTTGCAAATGCATGTTGTCCCAGTGTGAGATTTATAAGTGATAATGAAGTAATTGCTATAGGTTTGTAGTATTTGCTGATCTTAGTTCCAGTGGAGAATGATAGAGATATTTAAAGAGAAAATGTAAGAAGGCTTTCTGTTGTTCTTTTTTTAAAATGAGTCTCCAGAATGAACAGTTCTTTCTAATTTTCAGCTGTTACTTGATTTCAAAGTGTTTATCCGTATTACTAAAATTTGTAGTTGTTTTTGTTCATTTACTGAAGCAATATGACCTGTTATCCACTTAAAGTCCTTTTCTGATTCTTCTGTGCACAGGATTTCAGCATTTTACTATAAAAGTCTGATGGAGGAGTACATCATGTACCATTTTCCTTATTCATTGAATTATGATTAGTATCTGCATCATAAGATATTGGCATTCATGTGGGCTTTACAAGATTTATTTAAAGCTTGTGAAGTTTTATTGTCAGCAATTCAAACCACTGTGCTTCCTTTGAGGTATATCCCATTTTTTGTTTGCTTCCTCAGGCATTCTAAGAAACCTGATCTTGGGGTTTTTTATGTACAAATTTTGAGTTTAATTCTTTCTACCTCTGTGGCAAAGCTAAGAGTAGGACAGTAATAATACTTTTAATGTTGGTACATCATGAATCTTAAAATTTACATTTTTAGCCTCAAATCATTGCTCCTGACAAGCTAAGGTAGAGAATTAATGCATTATGACAATCCCATTGTTTGCATTTTAGTCACTTTAAAAATTAATGATTTCTGTTGCTGCTTTCTAGCTTAACAGATGGCGGCACAGTGTGTGACAAAGGTGGAGCTGAGTATTGCCTGCACCAATCTCTTGGATAAAGATGTTGGTTCCAAGTCAGACCCTCTGTGTGTGCTACTCCAGAACACAAGTGGTCAGTGGTACGAGGTACAGTCTGATGCTTCTCGTGAATCTGCTAAAACTCATTCTAACTTGTTAGACCTTTTAAAATGCTGTAACATATGATTTCATTAAAATATTTCAATTTTGTAACAGCACCTCTGAATACTTTTCATTAGATTGTATCTCTAATATTTATACAGGCATCACACTAACAGTTTTCTATTAAATACTTAAACCTGTATGATTTCTGGCACCATTTTCCCAGTCGTGTGGACCAACAGAAGCAGCCTTTTAAGTGCTTTCATGTGCTTTTATAAATACAGTACTCGAAAACTAGGGTCTTATCCTGGATTTGACAGTATAGGGTTCTGTGTTGGTCTTCCCTAGGCAGGATTAGGTAGGTATTCCTTACAGGGAGGCAGCAATGAAAAACAGGCCCTCAGATATCCCTCACTTAAGCAGTGGGGTTTGTAACATAGTGTGTACCTATAATACAACATTTTGTAATATAGTTTATATTTGATGAAACGTTTGTAGGAGGAAATGGGTTTGTACTTTATAGGAAGAAGAACTCTTGAATGTCCTCAATAATATGTTACTTAATTTACATGCTTGTTTAGTTTGTGAGATACTGGATAAAGTGGTATCTTTCTAATTGCAGGTTGATCGCACAGAAAGAATTAAAAATTCCTTGAACCCAAAGTTTGCCAAGAAATTCCTAATTGATTATTATTTTGAACTTGTTCAGAAACTTAAATTTGGAATATATGACATTGATAACAAAACCTTTGATCTGAGTGATGATGACTTCTTAGGAGAATTTGAATGTACGCTGGGACAAGTAAGTATGTGGATGATTTGCCTTAGGAAATGAGAAAATGAGATGCTGCAAGTCATTAGCAGCTTTTACCTTAAATTTGTCACTATGTTCTTGTGTACTCTTGGAGTACTCTTAAGGTGAATGAATTCCCTTACCTTGTTTTTTCAAGCCTCAGTTCAGTGTATATGAATGTTACTTGCAAAATATCTTGAGGTGATGCCCTGAAATGTAGTCAAGGGTGGCAACTGTTAGATTGCTATCTTGAAAGTAAGTGGACAGTCAATGATCACAAAGTAGTAATTGCTATTTACTTACTATGATACTCAAATTCTTATTTTTATGCCCCATAAAATGAGAACTGGTGTAGAAAAACATATGAGTGTTCACAAGGGCCATGTTATCCTTCTAGTCAGCTTTCCACTCAGTGCAAGCAGTGATCCTTGTTCTGCCAGCTGTAAATTTTACTCCAGTTTCTCAGTCATATTCTGCTATTGGTTCTATCAGAAGTGGGCAGCTTCTTTTTAACTTACTCTTTCTCATAGATCCTTCAAAGGTGCTTCTCAGAAGAGCCGACTTGGGATTTTTTCTGCCTTGTGTCTAAAGTATTTTCAAGTGCCTTATAAAGATGTAGGAATTGTGAAATTAAATTCAATATCAAATTAAAATTAATAATTCATTCTTAAAGCAGCACCTGTGGAATGAGTAGACACACTTCTGAGTTAGAATTGCCTCTATATGGTAAAATAAAATCAACATGAAACAGTGAGGGGAAGGCTGATGTTTGTTTGCATGACGGATGTTGTGTTTATAAATCTGTTTGCTGAAGCCATTGATGAAATATGCCTTACATGAGTTTGAAAGGTATGTATGAAAAACTCAAGAACAATTTAAGGTTGGTACTTAAGATATTATCTTTATCCATGTATGTGTATTATGTTCCCAGAAGACATTTTCTTTCATATTACTCCTGATGCTCTGCATGCAATCATCTGCATATGTATTTTAAAATTTTGAATTGTATCAAGTGTTGCCTGTTTTTTAATAGAAGATTGTGGGAAGTAATTGTAATACTGTCATCTTCACGATAAAATAAAAATTCCTAAAATGAAAATACCTCACTACCTCATTTCATTCCTTTGAAAATCTATTAAATTGTGTTAATAATGCTTGATATTCAAATTTTGTCTTGGCAGATAGTTTCTAGCAGGACACTAACAAAACCATTAGTACTTAAAAATGGCAAACCTGCTGGAAGAGGAAGCATTATGGTAAGACAGTTAAGGAAATAAATCTCAGAGTTTATCCTTACATGTCTTTGTGTTTTTGTTAAGTTGATTAGTGCCTTGAACACAGTGTGTGTTTTCTGTGGTGCTATAAAAGGTATCATAAAGCCTTTTTTTTCCTCCACTAATATATCTTTGTCATTCAGTAGCAGCCCCCTTCTGTATTATCAGTCCCTTTGCATACATCAACACAATTAGGGCATCTACTGTGCTGCTGTTTGGGGAATATCTTTGTTAGTGCCATGATCTATGGTAAATAGATGGAATGGAATCTCGGTGTCAAATCAAATTGTTCCTCTCTCACTCCCATTTTTTAATGCTTCATTTGTGAGAAAACGTTACTTTTTAATGGACCTGCCATAGCAATCTTGTGAATATGATAAAACTGTGTAGTTCCTCACTAAAAAGTAAGTATTTTGTTTCTCTATGTAGATTACAGCTGAAGAAGTGAAGGATAACAGGGTGGTTGTATTGGAAGTAGAAGCAAGGAAACTGGACAATAAGGTATATGAGTGATTGCTGTTTCTTTGATGAAGTGGTAAAATCACAATCTTGGTAAAACATGAAACATTTAAGTATTTATTTTCATTTTTACTTAAATAAATCCATTAAGATTTTTCTTACAATTATAATTGAAGAAAGATTACTACAGACTAACTTCATTGACTGTTTTGAAATGAATTATAATGTAAGTAAGGTAAGTGCATTGCGGGGATAGTCTATGAACAGCAACATGCTCCCATTTAAGTATAAATCTTTACATTTATTCATAAATATAAGGGAGTTTTAGTGTATCCATTTGTTTGAATAGCTACATAAATGGTTATCTGTAACCTCTCTGAAGTAAATGGTAAAGAGTATACTTGGTGTGTATAAATTAAATTTAATAAAATTTTTTTATGTTAAATGTATTGGGTCTGGCTAAAATTACTGTTTCCAGAAAGACTTAGAAAGCAAAATTTAAAAAAACCCCACAAAAAATGTTTCTATTTTTGCCTTTTGATTTGATTATACTTTTTTTGAACGGGATGAAATCCCTTAGTTTCCTGTCTATCCATTGTAGTACTTATTGGTATAAGTATTCTTTTACTTGACCTGTCAAGTATTTGATATGTGGACACATTTATTCTAAATTGAAGGACATACCCCATTTTCTTTTTCTTTTTCATGAGTGATAATATAATCAGACTTTTATTTCTTCATCTAAAGCTTTTGTACCCAGAATTTACTTTTTGTTCATCCTAGTGTGTCTGAACTATCATTTAATGGTATTCATGCTACATGCTGTTCTGAAATAATTGCACGTTCTTTAAATACAGGACTTTTTTGGAAAGTCAGATCCATATCTGGAATTCCACAAGCAGACTGGAGATGGAAGCTGGGTTATGGTTCACAGAACAGAGGTAGGATGTTTTCAGTTAACAACCAAGAAGTTAAGGTTATTTCATTTCCAGTGTGTCACATCACAAGAGATACAGTGCTTTACATAAAGAAGTGTATGGCCTGGGAGTTGATATGCAGACCAGTTAGAAATTACATCAGCTATTCCACTGATTTTTCTAATAGAATGGGAAATCTACCTTATTCTCATTATTCTGTTTTAGATTTATGCCATCATTTTTGAAAGGAAAATACATGCTTTTTCTTTTAACTTTCTGCAATCTGGGAGAAAATACGTGTTTTGAAAAGATAGTGCATACTTACACAGGAACCTTTGTCTCAGTTCTCCCCAGTGCTGGGGTAGGACTTGGACATTCCTGACTGTTCTGGTGTCACCTAGCTGTACAGTTTACTAATGAACGTAATTGTGCTGAATACTTGTGTAACAAGGGCAAGCCAAGAAGAATGCTGGGTGAGAGGAAAATGTGCTTGAGCAGCAGCAGCCTTTCACCCAGGAGGATGTGTAGGGGTCCTGTGACAGCAACTGACACTGTAAGAGTAGGTCCAAAATGTCTGACTGTAGTGGAAGCTCAGGGCCTAATCACAGCTGAGGAGGTACTCAGTGCACTGGAAGTGATGACTGTATTAATTTTGAAGAACAGATATTGAAGAAGTATAAATCCTTTTTTGGGTCAGACTTCTAAATATAGTTTCTCTCATGAGGTGGTTCCTCTGCTTAAGCTGTGTCTTTTCCATGAGGATTTCAGTCATAAACTTCAGTAATAAATCCAGAACTTGTTGTTCTAGCCTAGAACTATCTAGTGGGTTAGTTCTTTATGTTACAGATTTAAAAAACCTCTTTTTGTTATTAACTACTATTTGTATTGTTTTCATTTTCAAGAGAGAGATTTCTTTCTCAGCACTCCTACAGTACTGGAAGTATTACTGTTGTTAGCTATTATTAATGAAGTAGTGCATGTTGTGTGTGGTTTCTTGTGCTTTATAAGATCATTATTTGGTATAGTGGTTATATTTACAGATACTTACCAAGTGACAAATTTTGAAGATCCTTGAGTATTATTTGTAAATAACACTTGCTTAGCATTAAGCTTGAGAGGCCTTTTATTTGCGTGCACTATTTCTGTTTCACTATACCATGAATTTATTTAGGGAATACTTTCATAAATGGCATGTCAGAATAAATAATAAGTGATTTGTAATCTCCAAAGCACTGCCGTATTCAGAAATTCCAGTGTAATATTTTTCCACACTTTTATGGTAACTCATGCCTTTATGTGTGTGTATATTTATATATGTGTGTTTATTAAAAGAAAACAGCCAGTGCCAGTTTATGTAAAGATAATTTAAAGGTAATTTAATTTTTTTGCAGTGTAATAGCTGAAGGATATAGTAGTTGACAGTCTAGAAAAATACAGAGCTGAAAAAGACAATGATATAGTAGTTGACAGTCTAGAAAAATACAGAGCTGAAAAAGACAATCTTTCTTTTAACAATGATATTACATGTTAAGACTAGTTTATATCTTACTATGATTCTGAGTGCATTGATGGCAGCATTAGTCAACTGGTTTTTTGCATACAAAAATCGTGGCATGAAAGTATGAGCCATTATGATGACTACTTTCCAGTCTTGTGAACAATGCTGTTCTGGCTTTTTGTTTTTGTTTTGTTTTTTTTTAACAGGTTATTAAAAACAACCTGAATCCTGTTTGGAGGCCCTTTAAAATATCTCTCAATTCTCTATGTTACAGTGACATGGATAAGTCAATCAAGGTAATGTGTGTTAAATGTGTGTGTCAATGAATGCATTAAAAATTAGAATAT
>JAWWLZ010000082.1:125189575-125303605 GCA_035041345.1 Poliocrania exsul
ACAGTGACATGGATAAGTCAATCAAGGTAATGTGTGTTAAATGTGTGTGTCAATGAATGCATTAAAAATTAGAATATATAGTAAAGGCAAGATGTGTTATTCTTGCTACTGCTTTTGGTTTCAAATGTAATTGAAAGTATTAGGTTTCTTTGAAAGTCACAGATACACATGCACCTTTTAGGAGGCAAAAAGCAAACAATGCTCATTTGTTATGCATTATGTGGTAGAAGCTGATCTTTTGAAAGTCTGGGAAACGAGTGGAACACAAGTATCTTTGAAACTTCTAATTCAGTTTCTTATTTTGACTGAACAGTATTAGCGTTGCATCAGCCACTGTTGGTGGTGTTAAGATATTCTATGGTGAAAGATGCATGTTAAAGGCTAGAATATGATTTGTTTTATGTAATGGATCTTGAAATACTTTGTTATTGGTGCAACAGGTAACACTAATGATGTACTTACTTGATATACTTACTACCTGATAAAATTATTTGCACTTCATATACTAGCTGAGACTAGCTGAGATGTGGACCAGATATAATTTGTGAATATCAGTTATAGCAACTTTTTTTCCTCATATGAAACTTGACTGTCTGTCAGAAAGTTAACCAAACCTGTGAAATGAGAGTTTTACCAGGGCTGTTCTTTAATGCTTTGTATCTTTAGATTTTATCTGGAATAAATTATGTTTAACTTCTGAATGTTTTTCTTCAGATATTTCTTTTAGAGGTGGAATTGAAGCTAAATAACCAATCAAAATGCTATTTAAGCTCTTTATGTTAGAAACCTGGTATTTTAGCATTTGAAAAAGAAAAAAAAAACAAATCAAACCACTATACTTGCTGTTTTTCATCTAGGAAGGAAAACTGAGAGCAAGATTTTCATCTGACAGGTATTAGTCTTGGGGCAGTCCTGGAAAAGGCTTAACAGCCACAGGGATCTGGGTGTTACAAGCACCTGGATGGATTTAAATACATATTTATATAGGAGACTAATGGGAACTTTATGAGCCCAGAACCTGTGTCCTTTACTGCTTCTATGTTTTATTCCTGTCGTTGTTTTCCTCATTTCTTTTCCCCAAAATAGCTGTGACAGCTCTTACATCTCAGTATACTGTAAAAATATTTCTCTTTTTCAGTAAGCAGCATAGTAAAAACTATAGCCCATTCATCTAAATATATCTATGAAGAGTTATTCTTAGTTCTGCCATCATTTTAATATAGGCTGTTCTGTGGGATCTACGTCAGAACTGTAGGTTTATATCCAGAGGAAATAGACTTGGAATAATTATGGACTTGACTTGCAAACAGGCAATAGGATTATGTCTTAGCTTAAAAATTCAGGAGCTATTGCTGCAAACATTAAAATGCAGATAGAATTGTATTATAATGTTATTGAAGGATTAAACAGTATTTTTAACACTTTTATATGCACACAGTTGCATGCGTAATGGGGCTGTTTGTCATAGTAAGTAAAACCAGCAATTTTTCCACGAGTGGCTTTTCACTTCTTTAATAGCTTAGTTTGTGTATCCCCAGCAATGCACAAACCAAGTTGGTTCTTCATCTTCTAGTTTCATTGTTGTGCTTCATGGGAGTGGATTTGAACTCAGTGAAGTTTTTCTGTGTTGAAAATACACCTTTCATCTGGAGCAAGAATGCCTAGTTCTGCTGGGAAAAAAATATATATGCAATTTTTTACCACATGATTCCCTAGCACTTTTGTGTGTCCGGGAGAACATACATGAAAAAAGAGAAATGTTTCTCTCTTATGTGGAATAACTATTAAAAATTGGCTTAGATGGGTTAAACATGTCAATCAAAATAAACTTTGATGTCCCTGAAACGAAAAGGAAATAACTACTAACTGTGCTAACAAGTGTCCTAACTATTGGCTCAGGAAATGTCTTGAGTTTTAAATTTCAGATACTGAAGCACTTGGCTGAGTATTGGCATAATTTATGGCATTCAGAAGAATTTACATAGCATCTGCCATGAACATGAATTAATCTTTTGGTTATGTAGCTGCTTGTTTGAAATTTAGATTGCTGTTCAGTGCATGTGCATGCATTTATTTATTTGTTAGTGCATTCAAAATGTTGTAGGAGTAGTGCAACAAGAGGCATGTTCTGCGCAATAGAACTCCCAATCTACACATTGTGTTTTGTACTTCAGCATTATGGTTTGTTTTCAGAAACTTAATTTCTTTCAGAAGCTCAAGGATATGTTGAATTTGTTTGGGTTACTTTTTTATTTCTAACTGAAATGTTCAAGTAGTCAGTTAAATTGTTTCTTGAATATAAGGTACAATATTTGCAGTCCTAAAAGACAGATATGAAAATAGCTGTTTGATTTAAGCCATACATATTCTGAAAATTTCTCTTGACATTTATTTCAATTCACATATGTGGGATTCCTACTTTGACTCTTGATTTATTATTTTTACTATTTATCATCATTATTACTAAATTATTTTAGTATGTTTTTCTGCAATTTAATTAAGTTAGCTAGCACGTCCCTATTACTGAACTGAAATAAAATATCAGAAGTGGATGGAATTAGCATATACTTTTGTAGATAAATAACTAGCTTTTTATAGAGAGAGGCATTTGGGTCATGTTGTTAAAGAGGGAAAAAGTCTGGTTTCCTTTTCTTCTGCCTTCTTTGGTAGATTGGGCAGTTAAAAGATGCATTGCTTGAACAGTAAAGCTTGACATTAAACTCTTATATGGGAAAAGAGGTTTTCAGTTGACAGTTAGATCCATGAAATGTGGATCATAGTTTTAACAGATCTGCTGTTTAAATTTGCTGATCTTAAAAAAAAAAAAAATCAAATATTGTTTCTAGATGTAGGGCTGAACCTTCATATGCTTATAAATTCTAGGTTATTTTGCAGATTAATAAAGTAATATAAAAGTGTTACTAAAACTCTTGTGATTGCTAAAAACTTGATTTACTAAATTTTTAGCTAGATGCTTAGATCTATGATGAGTGTAAAAAAACCTGCATTGTTTTTCCACTCTTCCCAACACCCCATCACTCTCAAAACATAGTTCAGTGTTGAACTTACTTGCTCATGTAAGACCTGACACTTAGTATTCTCGTCTCTCCTTCACTTGAGTGCAAGATTAAATCAAAACCCGAGTGCATTGGCTTTTACCCAGGCTTCATCTGTGGTTTTTAAATGTAACTCTCTGCGGGTCTAAGACTTTAATGCAGGAAAAGTTCAGTGATATAAGAGATATAGGAATGTTTTGGATGTTGAAGTTTGCCTTTGCAGTGTTTATTGGTCTTGTAGGACCATTTCTGTTGCTAACAATAAGTAATGCTTCATTTTAGGTTGAGTGCTATGACTATGACAATGATGGGTCTCATGATCTCATAGGAAGTTTTCAAACGACAATGTCAAAATTGAAGGAAGCATCTCGGTCCTCACCTGTAAGTCTTACATAGCCTAAGCTGACTTTGTGTTCTTGATAAACTATTTTTTGGAGCAAAACTTACATCACCTGACTTGCAGGTATTGAAATCCTGTTAGGCTACATGTTAACAATGCTATTGTAGTTGAAGCCAAATCATCATTTACATTATACATCCATTTTTCTAGGATTAATATCTTGCTTACAGTTTTTAGTATTGCATATCTTAATACCCAATAGATTATTACATATGTAGGTATTACATACCTATCTAAATATCCATCAGCACAAACAAATGTCAGTAATCATAAAAATACCCAAATAAAAAAAATGTGGGTTGTCAAAAGTCAGAATGCAGCACAAATTTAATTACAGTTAAAAGACCAAAATTGCACTAATTTTTTTTCAGGTTTTACTGAGTCCTTTATTGTAAAAGTGTAGCACTTATCAACTCTTGGTGAATATATATTAATATCATACATTGCTGAATATTAAAACAATCAGTATTTATGCCACTGCACAAAAATGCAACAGAGTGCGCTACTCTAGGTGGCTCTTCTTTAAAGTAATATGGCCCTTCCTGATCTTACAAAGTGTAACAATTTGCAAACCTTTTAATAGGCAGGGTTTATGTGCAGAAGACAAAAGCTAGCATAGCCATCTTAACATAAAAATCTTTGTTTTATGGACATGTATGTTGTCAAAACATTTTACCCTATTTTCATTTAGTTTTGTAAAACCTGCAGAACTGCTCCTGCATTGCTAATACTGGGATGTATAAACATCAGTGTCTGCTTGTGCTTTGCTAATATCTCAAGTGTTGCATGTTTTGTACTGAATTATTTACGGCTGTTGAATGTGAAGAGTCAGCCTTGACTGTAGTGGTTTTTGGATTGCCTCCTTATTCCCTGCCAGGATTTTTGTTTATATACTTGTTTCTGAATTCATTTGAATTATACATGGTTGAGTTTAATGCCTCTTAAGATTTTATATAGTTTGTAAGGAATTTTGTACTCGTATCCTATAAATATGATTCATATGCTGCCTATTTGAGGCTCATAGGTGGGTTTTGGGTTTGTTTTTTTTTTTGCTAGATTTTTCAGGAGGCAGGTGGTATGAGTTTAGCCTTTAATGCTGAGAGTGATCCTTCTTAATATTGTAATTAGAATCTGCAAAAAATAAACCAGGAGCAGGAGGATTTAATAAAATGATTTTTTTTCCTGTGATTTCTAATGGAAATTCAATGACTTTCAACAAGATGTTTTTTATCCTTAATTTAAAAAAAAATTGCATTTTTATTACAGAGCAGTATCATAAATTAAGGAAACCTAGCAGGTTTGTATGCTCTTGTTTTCAAGAACATACTTTTTTTCAGACTGTGGTAGTTCCTGTCTAGTGTGAAGTGTGTTGTGTAAAGGTTTCTTGGGAGCACAAATACCGATTTTATTGCACCCCTAATAGAATAGTAGGTGCAGTCTCTTTTGAATTTTAAGAGGAGGCATTTTAAGTTATTATCTGTGCTTGTGCTGGTTTTGGAAATGACTTAAGGAAGTTGTTTTGCTAAGAACTAGATTTTGATAAGATTCTACTGACTCAGAATAACTTAGTGCAGTGTCAGTAAGATGAAGTGAAGATGAGACAAAACATGTCCTCTAGGTTTCTTCTACTTTTAAAAGGAATTAACCTCTAATCCTGTGTGATCTGATTGATTTGTTGTCTGTAAAATATTTCTGGTGCACATTAGAACCTGATTTTATATACTGGAAGTGTGATCTTTAGTTACTCTGAGAATTCTGATGTCAGTTGCACCTGAGGAGATTTGATACAACTTCCCTGAAGTTTACTAGAGGCAAGCATAGATGTGACTGTATCTCCAGTTGCTGAAAGAACTGATCTTGTATCACTGAAAGGGATGGGAAACTTTTAAGTCTCTGGAGGATTGCTGGTTTTAGTGTTGTGTTTTTTCACTTTCCCATAAGGTATATCTTTTCCCCAAGCATCCTGTTAACAAGCTCTGGTTGGAGGATTATAAAATGTAATTGAAATACTCTCTGTGCGATGTATCTGTTACTAGTGAGTACCTCACCAAATGGCACAGTACAAAAGCAAGTCCCTGAAAGGCAATTTCTGTCACATAGAAGTGATGCTGGTGGTGAAATCTTTAAAAAAAGAGGGTAAGCAGAGGCATATAGACTTGTCGGCTCTTGACCTTGTTATTGCATTTTGAAACAAATTGCAAGATCATTTTGTAAAAAATTGGCTTAAGCCAAAGCAACGGAACCTGTTCCTGTCAGTGAGCTAGAAGGCATGTCTGGAATACTTCCTCAGACTGTTCATGCACCAGGCACTCTGCATTGTGCCATTGTGATTATATGACAGCAGGAGCTGCTTAACTTGGCTCCCTGTTGAGTGTTAAGGTATTGGTTTAGTTGATGAAGCCTCGACAACTGACTCTGGAAAACTTAAACATACACCTCTAATTTCACATGTTACTGCCACAGCTGCTGAAAACAGTGATGCTTTCCTTGAACCAACCATGTGTTTAGGAAAAGGAAAGTTGTTAGTGGAATCCTCAGAGGGAAAATAGTACAGAATTTCTTTCTCTGGTTGAAATATAGTTGTCCAAACAAATGTATTTGTAACCGTTAGAGAGGATTTGTGTCCTGATATTTTTTGTTTCTTGGTGATATTGGGCAGTATGGGTTTACTTGATTGTGAAAACTACTGCATTTTTAATACAAGCCCAAAGTACCAGTCCTAGAATAAAGGATTATTAAATTTGTTGCATAAATGATAAATAGTGCTTTTGCTGGATTTGTTTGCATTCATGCAGGTTGAATTTGAGTGCATCAATGAAAAGAAAAGACAGAAGAAAAAAAGTTATAAAAACTCTGGCATTGTGAGCGTTAAGCATTGTGAGGTCAGTAATATATTCTGATATGACTCTGTTTTTAAATGTTCATGCATAACAACTCTCATCTAATATGTCTTCACCTTCCAACTATGAGAAACTTTCAAATAGCTAACAGTTCCAGACACAGTAAATATTTAAGGGACTGATTCATATAACGAGACAAATTGACAAATGAATCACAAATCTTTTCTCCCATATCTCACACTTTCTCTTTTAAGATGCAATTTCTATGGCAAAGGTCACTTACTAGTTCATATGGTCATTCCTAAACCCCTGCATTTCCCCACTCACTGTTTTATGGTGAATTAAAATCGTGTAACTCTGTCATAGTATGTTTTATAAATGATAGTCCTTTTGGAGCAGCTTTGTTGTCTGCCTGTAATTTTGTAAAAGGCCTGATTCTGTTGCACTGAGCGTATGGTGGCACATGCTGAAAATATCCTCATTGCAGCAGGTGGGTGGGATAACTATAGAGTAAAATAGTGCTTTTCATGGATAAAGATATCTGGAATCTCAGAAGTTGCTCCACTACTGCTTACTGTTCTTTTCTCATTAAATAAATGCCAAATTTCTATCCTTTCTTTTTAGGTCATTGTGGAATGCACGTTCCTTGATTACATCATGGGTGGGTGTCAGCTGAATTTCACAGTAAGTTAAATCATTTATATGAAGTAGCTTTTGAGTTTTGGAACAAACTGAAGTGTAGAATTGATTGCCTGTGCTTTTCATTTGATAATGATTTTCTTTTTTTCTTTTTTTTTTCTTTTGGGATTTTGTTTTGTAGTGTAGAGTGGGAAACCATTTTGCCAGAGTGCACCTACTGTGTTTAGAAAAAAATATTTTCTTTGCATATAGTACAAAGTGCCTGTAGTTAATTTATTAGGAACTAGCTAAGCTGTTGGATGGAGACCAAGGAGGAATTTACAGTTCTTTGAAAGCAACAAAACAGAGGTCATCATATGGGTTAGGACCCTTAAGTTACCTAATTTTTGAACCAAATTCAGCACAAAGAACAGTAAGATGTCTTCACCCTAGTAATATGCCTTATCACCAAAGCCAAGAAGACCCATGGAAGTCAGGCTTTTGGAGTACCTGTCTAGTTGTACTTCTGAGAGGAAAGATGCATATGGCAAGTTACAGAATTAAATTAATTTAACAGCTTTTGAAGAGCTGCTCTGAATAGTAACTGAAAGTAAACTTTGGAAACCTGACAGGTTGCCAAGAGAAGTTGTAGATGCCCCATTCATGGAAGTGTTCAAGGCCAAGTTGAATGGGCATCCAAGCAACCTGGTCTAGTGAAAGCGGTCCCTGCCCATGGCAGAGAGGTTGGAACTAGATGATCTTTTTGGTCCCTTCCAGCCCAAGCCATTCTATGATTCAGATGAAAGATATTTTAGCCCTTCTGAAGACATGCAGAGCTTTTGTTGGTTTTTGTACTGGCACTGTTTTAACACGTATTCCAAAACACCTAAATCTAAGTATTGCATCTGTTAGATTTGTAGATGTCCTGCTAACTGCTGTTTTGAACTCTTCCATGATTTTTTTTGGCTTTGGTAGAGATTAGAAGCAATTTTACCTCTTAACAGCAATAAGATATAAATATTGCATTTGACAGGTGGGAATAGATTTTACAGGCTCCAATGGAGACCCTCGCTCTCCAGACTCTCTGCATTACCTCAGCCCTAATGGAGTTAATGAATACCTAACAGCCATTTGGTCTGTAGGAATGGTGATTCAGGATTATGATGCGTAAGTCTTAGATTTTTATTTAGATAATTTTTTAGGTATGCATAGATTTTTGTGCTAGTTTGTTAAACCAGTGTTGAAGGTGCCTACAGATACATTGGAATTAAACTTCTGAGCTAAAAATACAGAGGTAAAAGTAATAATTACTGCACAATCATGTAATCACACATATAAACTTGTATTTACAGCAGACAAGCAAAGTTTTTCATCTGTGATGTAAAGAGTAGCATTGATTTAAATAAATGCTTGCATTCTTGCCAATTTGGTGTTAAAGACTAGTTTTGGTCCTAGAAACAATTGCAAGGAGGAGCTTCCATTTAATTTTGCCTCTTAATAAACAGCATTTTTAGTGATGAAAAGCAGTACTGATAATTAAACTCATTGAACTATAGTGGCTTTTAAAGGAAGGCACTGACTTCATTTTCTTTAAAATTGCTTTTTTAGAGATAAGATGTTTCCAGCCTTTGGGTTTGGCGCACAAATTCCTCCTTCCTTTCAGGTAATGGAATATGTAAATGTACTACATAAGATGACTGACAGCGTTTACTTCAGGAGGAGACTGTATATACAGTCCTAACTGTGTCTTTTGTGTATTGGCAGGTGTCTCATGAGTTCCCAATAAATTTTAACCCATCAAACCCATTCTGTAGTGGTAAGTCTGAGAAAGTAACATCAGACCTTGAGTATAAAATGTCTAATGTGAAGGGATAAAACCTCTTGAAAAGTGAACTGAAGCATGCTATTCTAATTAAATAATTAGTTTAGTCCTGTAGCAGGAAACAATTTTATAAATGATTTCTGAGTTGTGGGAAATAGGATTGCATCTGTCTTCTGTAATGATTTGTGAAAGAAATGTTTTAAGCAGTTGGGGTACAGGGCTGGGAACAGCTCTTACGTTATCAAGCCACTTTCTTTCACTGCTGGTGTAGAGCTGTCTGGTTTGACTGTGATGCTGCTATTGCCTGTTTGGTGTGGCCTTTCTGATCACACTACTATCACAAGCTGCCAGGCAAAGACAACTATCACAATTCAGTTACATACACTTGAACATACAGGATTTGGCTGTTCTGTTCACACAAAGCCATTGATGTTATATACATGGGCCTTGAAATTGGTTAAGCAGAAAGCATGAATCTTTTATTTTTTTCATCGTGGTTAATTTTGAATCTTTGCGTCATCATTTCAATTAAGTAATTTATACAGGTTTAGGAAGATTGAATGCTTCAAACTATCCTAATTCTAAATATGAAAAAAATAGTATGGTCTGTTTTGGTTCTCTAGGGGTCCAAGGCATTGTTGATGCATATCGGGCTTGTCTTCCTCAAGTGAAGTTATATGGACCAACAAATTTTTCTCCAATTATAAATCATGTGGCAAGATTTGCTGCTGCAGCTACACAACAGAAAACAGCATCTGTAAGTTATCATACCATGTGTATTTCTGCTTACTTTTTATTTTCCCTTCTATTTTTCTTTTTTAACCTTGTAAGTGTTTCGACACTTGGCCATTTACCTTCTGAATTAGCATTTGTTACCCTTAAAACAAGATAAAAGCTGTTTTTTGCAGATTGTACACAATAGCCTTCTCATAAACTAAGTAACTAAACGCTTCAGAGTTGAAATGTCAACTTAAAAATACACAAAGCCTTTATGGTGTCTTTTTTTCCAAGTTCTTACAGTAATATACAGGTGTTAAAATCTAATTTAAGCCTTTACATACAAGAGAGTGATTTAATCCCAGTTGAGCAAAATCAGATAGACCTTGTTTCACATTGGGTACCTGAGAGAGAGAATTAATTAAGGTAGTGAAGAAATAGATGATACATCTCCTGGACCTAGGAACCAGTATAGATAATTAACTGTCTGTACTGTAAAGCTTTAGGTGCTGTGTGCTGTACCCTCCTCTTTATTAACATTGTATGCATGAGTTGTTGCCCATATTAAGAAGTAGGAAGTCTGAAGATCATTTAGATAATAATGCATGCAAGTTCAGCAAAACTGAAGCCATATACATCCTAAATCATTGATGACAGAAAGTACTGGTGTATCAGACATCATGTAAAATCAGAAAACAAAATCTGCTATTTTTGCATATAAAAGTACCTGTGGAAACCAGTTTGGAAGAGAGCTATGAATTTTCATATGCTAAGAGGCTGGTAAGGTTTGTCGTGATAGTCTTTGACTAGTAGCTGTCTCATATATATGTGTGTATATATATATGTATATAAAAAAATATGTGTGTATGTGTGTATATATATATATATACACACAAAAAAAAATGCGTATTTATATAGAAAATTTATATTAAGAAAGTAGCAAAACCTCTTGTACTTTTTTTTTTCTGAGAGTGTAGTATACCTAGCTAGAGATTTATTTGTTCTGCCTGAAAGGATGCATTAAAGGCATTTTGCTACCTTGGCATTTAATACATATCATAGATGTTTTGGATTGGTGTTTTTTTCCAGTATGGGGAAAGTATAAGAAGAGAGAAGTAATTCAGATGTGATGTGCTATCATACTGCTGCTGGTTTGTTGTCATAGGTGTTTGTAGACATTCTTGCTGGAGTGGGGGAATGGAGCGGCAGGGAGCAATGGGAAGAGGTGATACCTGAACAGAATAGATAAGGGAAGAAGAATTATTTTGGAGGCAGTTAAGGGTAGATGGAAGTATCTTTGGAACCTGAGTTTATGCCACTTAATAATTGTCTGAAATGAACGAAGTGAGGGAAAATTAGAAGTTCAGAAAGCACTTGATAGTTTCTGAACTTTGTATTTCTAGCTTGTTCTTGGTGCTTCAATCCAGAACAGAGGCTAAGATGCCAATTTTTAGAAGCCTTGACAGTATATTGGAAGCAACTCAGTTTGTACTTGAATAAATTACCAAAGTACTACAAAGTGGTCTCAGATGCTGTTATGACCTGTAATGGTCGCAGTCCTATCAAAGTAATGGTCTTGATCTGCTGGAGGTGGAGGAAGTCCACAAAACTCAGAGATTTAATAATTACATCTGCTCAGGTTCAGGTGGGAATGCCTAGTACCTCCCCTGGGGCAGAGAGTTTTACCCTGGATAATGTAATACTGGGTCATTGGGACATGACTTGAACCTTTGACACCTTCTAAGATATTGCAGCTACCTGTTATATTAGAATCAATCATTGCCAATTATCTTTCATCATGAATGGTCCAAGATGAATAGCTTAGGCTAGGTGTGATTGTGTACAGTGCTCCCCAGAGGGGTTTTCATGGCTGAGTCATCATGTTTTCACATCATGAGTCATCACTGGCATGATAAGAAGGACTATCCCACCTGGCAGGGTTTGCCTTTTATCAGCCTCTTATCTGGAGAATCCAGGTTATCTGGAAATCCAAGTTGTAGCTTCAGGTGCACATCCTTCTGCACCTGGGATAGCTGGACAATAGTACCCTCTTATCTTAAAAGGTTCTTTCACACAAATTAGGAAGCATATTTAAGAAGAGGTGGGCTTCCCTGGAAGAGTAGCTATTTCCTTGCAGTTTTCTACAGTGGAAAAAGTCTTGGTGATCTTAGCAATGTTTAAGCTATTAAGCATTTAAGTCTCTGACAGTTGCTTTGGTAATTAACTTCATAAAGCAGCTAGAAAATGTGATTGAAAGAATTTGAAAAAGGCCTTGCTGTTGTTCAGCACAAAAGGGTATAGTTGAGGATTTTCAGCATACTCTACGTGAAGTGAAGGGTAGTGTTTCATATAGGTATTTATAGTTCAGAAAGGAAACAAATGCAAGTTTTATAGGTGTTATCTGTCAAAAATCTCAATAAACTGCCTTCTACCTTGGAACAAACAATTGGAAATGAGGTTAACTGTTGGTTTGTCTGGGGATTTTGAAGAGGAGAAGGGTGATACTATTGGTTGTTTTGGAGGTGACTGTTTAAAGATGACTTCTTTTAGAAGATTTATTATGTTGTCCCTATAAATTTCTTCAGGCTGTACAGATGAAGCCTGACTACAACTTAGATTTTTGGTTGTAAAATTCAGTGAGCGCATTGAATGTGTTCAAAGTGACAACAGTATGTTGTCTGTATATGCGTTTTTCTAAGTGTATGTGCCTAGATGTTTGCTATTTCTTTGTCATAACATGGTGTTTATTGATTTGACAGCAATACTTTATACTCCTGATCATAACGGATGGTGTGATAACAGACCTCGATCAAACTCGAACTGCTATAGTTAATGCTTCAAAACTGCCCATGTCCATTATCATTGTTGGTGTTGGAGGAGCAGACTTCAGTGCTATGGAGTTTCTTGATGGTGATGATGGAGTTCTTAGGTCCTCGTCAGGAGAACCAGCTGTCAGAGACATTGTCCAATTTGTGCCATTCAGAAAGTTCCAAAATGTAAGTAACCTTAGTGATATGCTTAATAAGTATTGTAGAAGTGTGCTGGGTTTGCCAGGATATCCTACATATAGTCCTAAGTTTTTGTAGTGTCTCCAAGATGAACTCTGAGATTAAGCGTTTATCAATTGTTAAAAAAAAAAATGAACAGAAGACTTCAACATCTGTAGAATTTCCATTAGGTGAGCTGATTTGTATTTTAAAAGACTGTTTCTGGTTCCAGCACTGCATTTCTGACTAGTTGTTGCAGTGAAATGACCTTTGTAAAACACTCTGACTTGATTAAACAAGTGGGTGTGGAAGAGCTTATGTGGTTTTGTTCTTACTGTAATTTCTTTGTTTTATTTCCATACTAATATGCTCTGATTTTATGTCTTAATATTAACCCTTTTAATACTCCTTATGTCTTCCTATTGCGCCTTTGTGGTTTTGTTTTTACTTTTCATACAAGTTCATTGATTAATCTCTTGAGCAACTCAGGCAAACTGAAAGGAGAAAGAGAGCAAAATCAATACAGAATATGCTTACCAAATAATACACTTGGATGTAGATTAACTAGGGTCCATATTCAGTATAGAATTATATATTTAAATGCTTTCAGTTTCTAGTAAAAGGGATGGGGTTTTTTTGCTATACTTAGTCTTACAGTAAAAACAGTATCTCCAGACGAGCTGCTTCATAAAAATGCAATTACTGGATATGAGACCTGGTGCAGAAATTACAGATGATTTAGACGAGTCCATGAAGGGTCATTTTAAGCAGATAGTACAAGTGTATTTACATGGCTGAAATCTGATGTCTGCACTGTATATTTCATATGACAAAGGTACCTTCAGACATGGCAGTGTTTTGTGCACTCAGCTCCTGTCACTTCAGTGAAACAAGCTTTCTGATTCCTGATAAAAGGAGCAAGAATTTAAAGATGTCAGGGAAGCTTTCATCTGTCACCCAAGGGCACTGTGTAAAGTCCTTTGTAAAATGTCAAACTTTAAATTGGCCTAGTAGAGAAGGTGCTTATTACTTGTCTTAGCATCTCCGTTTACAGTTAGTGGAAACTGAAACTTAATGTTCTTTTTTTTACAAGTCTCCAAAAGAAGCTCTGGCGCAGTGTGTCCTGGCAGAAGTCCCTCAGCAAGTGGTGAACTACTTCAGCACCTACAAACTGCAACCTCCTAACACCCCTGCTACAAAGTGAATGGGCTGAGCAGAGGCCCTGAGACTTTGTGCTTGCTTTACTTGCTGTATCTACAGACTTTGGTTATTGATATACTTCTGTATACAATGTACATGTCTCTGTATGGTAATGTATGTTAGCTTTTGCCTATAAATCACTTTGCCAAGTGTGCCTTTTAAGGGCCAATATTGTAATGGTGTTAATATTTGCTGTTGATTTGAGAGGTAGTGCTTACATGGATGCATTTAATTTTTAAGAGTAAGAGTGGAAAAAAGAGATTGAGTATGCAGAGAGAAGGGGGAGAACAGCTGAAAGTGGAAGAACTGCCTGTTTGATAAATATGGCCAGGGGGAGTATTCACTTTTGTGTTTTGTGCAGATCAGCACTGAAAACTGCAGTTTCTCAGTGATCATAAAAACACTCTGATATGGAAAAGAGGATATATACCCCCTTAAAGCAGTTGCTTTAACTAATCTGGAATATTTCAGACTTCTATGTCTACTAAGCCACTGTAACAAAATTTTGTCACAGGAATTTCATAATTATACAAGTGCCTCAGAGCTTAAAGGCTTTCTTTGCAGACCTGCTTCATGTTTGCTACTTCAGTGCCTTTAGCCAGTGCCTGGAATTCTGAGCTGTGTGAACCGGAACCAAAGAAGTCATTAAAGTATATATTGTTTTATAGTATGCCTTCTCTTAGGTAGTATGGGAATAACTAGGGTGAATCAAGGTCAACCTCTAATATCTCAGAAGAATACTACTGTCCTTTGAGGCTACTACTGTAAGGCATGTAAGATGTTTTTTCAAGTGCAGTGTACTGGAAAATGGAAACTCCAGATTTTATTTTGATAGAGGTTTTATTTTGGGATTTTTTTCCCCCCATCCATAAAACAGTCATGACTATTGATCTTCAAAGGGCTTTTTGTGAACTAGGAATCCACTTTTTGGTTAAAAAGATTTTTGTATGATTTATGACTGCATATTATCAGGAAAAGGCAGTTCTTCGAAGTGCTACATGTATCTATTTTTGTCATACTTTGAATCATGATGCTTTTTCATGAGGCCACTAATGAAAAGTGCCTACAAAACCCCCAATATTCCCTATTCCCTTTCTTTGAGATGACTTAAGTCAAGTTTTGAACACCTAACCCTGTAATCATACTGCATTTCTCTAGGGCAAACAATTTCTGGTTTATTTTCTTGGTTTGCGTTTTCTCTTCCTCACTTATACCAAGTATAAATCATGTTGTTTATATAGTGGACAGATGAAGCTTTCTCATCCCCCAGTTGCATACTGATTGCTGAGGATCTCTTCAGGTCCTGTCACTGCATGCAATATAAGTGGTTGTAGAGATCGTATTTATCACTTTGAAATGCCAATCTTGAACATTAATTTTGCAGTTTCACATTTGAAGTGGTTTGGAGTTAGACATGCAACTGATTTCGTGTAAGAACAGAAGGGACTAATGCTAAATTCAGCACACTTAGACACTCAAGGTCATAGTGTATGTGAGTTGGTATATGGGTTTTGTTGGTAGTTTTTTTTTGGTGGTTGTTTTTTTGTTTTGTTTTGTGGGGTTTTTTTAAAAACCACCTTATCCTGTCAAAGATCTGATTTCACATTAACATTGATGAATGAAAGATACATGTGTTGAGATTGTCTTACACAGGACAGTTGACAGTTATCAATCAATCATGAATAGGTATGTTATCTCAATTTTTCTTGGTGAAAGGGGATTCTAAATACTTTCAATAGTGAAATACTAAGGAAGAGATTGCGTTTCATATTAAGCCAAGCTCTTTTTTTCAAAATGTAATTCATATATTTATGTAAAAAATCAATAATCATCTTTTTATCAGTGTAATGAAAATCTGCTACTATTTTATTTATAAATTATAATGAAGTGTCATATGAAATATGCAACACAAACTGCTTCAGTTTGAGAGTGTATGATTTTGAAACAGTAAATTTTCACAGCTACCTGCTCCATAGAGAGATAACTGGATGCAGATTTAATGCTTTGTCTAGATTAATTGACATGGATGAGCACTACTGATAGGGGTACGGGATACTACTGAAGTTCCTCTCAGCTCTCTGCCAAAAATGTAATGCTGCACCTGAGTTCTGCTATCAATTCTGTTTTGAATTGCCATGGAAGTACATTAAATCTGTTAGTAGGTATTATCATACTAAGTATCTGCTGATGTGAAAGAAAACCTTTTGTTTTGACTGTATTTTATATACAAATTTTGAGTTTCTACAGTAGAGGATTCATTATCTTTTGTTAAAGAATTGCCCCCATATTCCTGAATCTGAGGGATTTAAATAGCATATCAATGACACCTAATTCTCAATGTGTTCTATTCTATGTAAAATAAGTGTTTCAGATTTGACAGTGGCAAGAACCATTTTCCAGATATAATTTCTCTTAGAAGTGTACAGCTAATGCCTGTTAAAAACTTTCAAGTTAGGCTGAAGCAATATTCTGAATCAAGAAATGCAGCAGATTGTGAGTTAAGGGGAAAGGGAGTTACTGTGTTGTTTTGCCTTTTTATGTGTGTATTTTTACTTGTAAAAACTGTTATTAGCTTGTGGGTGACAAAGCAAAATATTGTCAGTTTTGTAAAGTGAATATGCTTGTAGGTCACTGGCACCACCTTGTGATAAAAGTGATGTATGGCAGTCTGTCATTGGATGCTTTTTGCCATTGGTTGTAATATACATATGTACAGCAGAGAGTTAACCTGTAACCAGAATTTTTTACTTTTCTATGTTTTTAAGTTCTGATGAATTCAACTCTTTTGCGATGCCTTACATTAAAATTATAATTTCAGAAAACTGTTCTGCTGTGCTTTTTTTTTCAACATTTTCTGAGTAATGTTAAATGCTGCTTTTGTGATGTGGTGAGTATGCCACAGATTTATAACAAGTATCATCAGATAAGAGGAAAAATGCCTTTTCACATAGTGGTTATGACTCTGCATTATGACTCTGCATTCTATAAAGCATCTTATACTGGCTTTTAACAAGATGATATTCTGAAATTGGACAGTTTTAGCTGTGACTGTTTCATGCTCTATGTCACATTTTAGTTCTCCTATACTATTTCATGCAATTATTATCAGGTTTTCCTACTTTTTTTCAGAACAGCATCTGTATTTTAATTGGAGAGGCATGGACATTTAGTTATTTGTACTTTTCAAATATATTATCCTATTCCACTCTTCACTTTCTTTACAATCAAATGTAGTCAAGACTGAGGGACTTTAACTGAAGAGATATTGGATAGATAGCATTGCCATACAGAGCTTGAATCAACTTAACTATTGAGAATTGCATCATCTAATTGCACTACAGTAATTCACTTGTCTGCTCCACCAGTCAAGAATCGACAACGTAGAATTAGTTTGTGAAAGGATTTATTACATTTTACATCTTGACCTTTCTTGCATCCTTCCTTCTGGTGAAAAACACTACAAATAGTTGCAACTTGAATTCATGGAGCCTTCTTGCCCCTGCCCACCCCACAAAATGGAGCAATTTTGTGAGGAGAAAAATATTCCAACAGAAAAGTAGGATGTCAGACAAAACCAGATGGATGTAACTTCTGTGTAGCCATGATCTTCTGCACTGATGTTTTCCCTCTTTTCTTTTGGGTCTAAGGAACTTGGGAGCTATGCATAATTTGGTAATCTTGCAGAGAGAACTGTCAAGCTTTCCTGCAATCTGGGCTGTTCTGAGCTGTAGCAAAGCAGCAGTCATAGTGTGAGAAATGCCCTCACCAATAAAATTGAGAGGGAGCAAAGTTGCCAAAGCAAAAACAGAGTTTCATTTAATGAATTCAGTTGAATCGAGTGTATCCCTCTGGCCCAGGAGACAGATACAGGAAAGTAAGAAAAAGGTCTTTTTATGCTTTTTCCCTGATGGGAAGGTCCCTACCTCTGTTCCTGTTGGCCAGTACTAGGAGACTCACATCCTAGTCTGTTCTGCCTACCTTGCCCAAGATCTCCACCCCCTCCAAAGGTGGGGAAAACAGGTTGAAACTGCTTTTTAAGTATCTAACAGAAAAGACTCAACCACCCACTCTTTTCCTTACCCATACAGTTTCTTTGGCTTCAGCAAACCTCCAATTCTATTTCTAACAATAGGATGCTGTGTTGCTGCAGGCTAGTCCTTGCTGCTGCAGTGTCAGCCCTTACTTTGTAATGTGTGTCTGTGACTGATGCACTTAAATGCGCTGACAGAGAAAATGTTTGAACTTATCTGGTACCATTTGTGTAGGCAGAAGTTCTTTTGCAATGAGAGCAAGCTTTACACATTAATGTAAAAGTGTTAAAATATAGGAAGTTATGTTTTTTTCCTCCTTCCATAATGTTTTGACAAATCTCAAAAAAGAAAAAAAGATACTAAACTATATATTGTAACCAATTCATAGATCATTATTATTCATAGAAACCTTCCCCTGCTGATCCAGTCTGGGGCAGCCTTGTCTTTGGGATTGCTCTGCCTCGAGATGCCGATGTGGCTGCCGGCGGTGCTCCTGCCCCTCTTGTCGGTTTCCACCTCTGTCCTAACTCCATTGGTTATCTCACCTGTCTGTTCCCAATCCCTGTGTTCCTGTTGGGTTTTATCCTTCTGCTTCCCCTATTGGCTAGCCGAGCACACAAGTCACTCCCTTCTGGAGCCCTTACCCAGTCGTGTCCAGGTTCCAGCACCTTCCCCTCAGACACCTATAAAAGCCTTGTGGTTTTGCAATAAAATGTCTCCCATGAGTCTCTGAGTGAACAGACTTCTCTCTCCTGTGCTACCCAGCTCAGAGAGACCTGCAGGAACCATCTCTCCTAACCCCCAACGCCACATAGAAACCCTCATTTGTGAAACAGTTCTGCAATATTTCTGATTTTGAGGTTTCATTGAGTCACTCCTGGATGTGTAATACATGGATAATTCTTTGTGATGCAACTTAAAATTTTCTCTGTCTGTTAGGACATCTTTTTTTCTTATGTATTAAATAACAAGTAACATACAAATAAAGATGGTTCTTTCCACATGGCAATGGAACCTTCACCTCACTGCTAATGCAGCAGAAACTTTATTTTTGAAAGAGATTTGGGGTTTAGTTATGTCAGAGGATTTACGGAATAAATAACATGCAGAATTCAGTCATTCAGCTTTTACTCAGGCAAACTTCCAGCTGATACTGGTTGAGCTGCCAGCTTTGTCTGGGTTTAGAGAAGCTAAAAGGTTTTAAAGTACAGGCCTACAGAATGCGTAGCTTTCACGTCATATAGCCTGCAAAGTGAAAGCTTAATGTTGACATGATGCCTGCCCTTGGTTGGCTGGTCAGCTGAGGAGCTATGAAGCCTGCCCTTAGAATTTCTTGGCTTGGCCTCTGCATAATGTTTTTAGTTCACAAAACTATTCATCCATTGAGGTCTGAAAGGGGATAGGGAGAGAGAAGCGTTGCAAACCCATAGAAGAGAAAAAGGTAATTGAGAATCAAATTTAAATATAGCTTCAGTCTTTTGTTTAATACTGCATCTGGCACTGTGATGAGTCAATGCAGAAGGTTGACAATGAGAGCTCCTTGTTAGAATGCTATATCCCTCTCAACTGTGACACTCATAACAGATTTACTGTAGCTCACAGGTATGGTGTAGCTCAGCCCTGAAATACATGGGTTTCACTTTGCACCATCGGTCAAGGTCTATGATGTAGGTGAATGATTGCAGCATTGGTTGGAAGTACTTGCCACAGAGCCAGAGTGTAAATCCTGCTTTTTATAAAATGCCCTTTATTTTTGAGGTGGATAGCTTAAATACCAACATTTAGCTGTTAGCTGTATCACCTGCTTACTCTTCAGAGTGCATGCCCAAACCCTTGAGAAGATCAAGCATGTAAATCAACAGCCCAAAGTTAAAGGATCACCTCTGGGGGGGGTGGGGGGGTGGCATGGACTGTCCAAGTCTTTGCCATATTTCTTCACCAGACTTAATGACAACTGGAACAGATGTTTGTGATTTCAGAGGGCCAGCAATAATTCAGCAATCTGCTTCCCTCTTGTGGATTTTGTGATTTTATTTTTTGACAATAGTTTTGTTACATAGTCCCCTATCCCAAGCTAAAACATCCCAACAGATGGCACCACAGCTGTCTGCCCTGAGCCATACTGGTCACAAACCCAGGTCACTGATTAGAAGTATAAGGGGAGGAGAGAGAAGGATAGAGACAAACATGAGGACCCTCAGCAGTAGTAAGGCAGTAGCAAGGAAAAGGATAACTATGGGAAACCAGAGGAGAAAACAGAAGAGAGTACATGCAACAGTTAAGAGCAAACTGAGCAACAGGATCAGCAATAAGAAAGCAAGGATAAACAGGAGAGGGAAGAGGAGAAGCAAAAACAAGACAGAGTAAAAGAAAAGGGAGAGCATGGATCAAACAAGAAACAAATGATCCTGAAATACAATCTGAGCTCTAATTTCTAGGACACCAAAACTTCCGTCTTCAGGCTCAAGGTTAAGGATATAAATAATTTGTTCCATTGTGCCACCAGAAGAGGGAAAGAAGAAGAGGAACTGGGATAATTTTTTCTCATGAGCAGCTCTAGTTTTATCTTCTGTACTCAAAAGTAAAGTCACACCAGCCCTCTGAATTCAGCAAGACAATAGATGGGGCCACAGCCCAAAGCGCCATCTAGTTTTGTTTCTCTTTAATTTCAACTTTAAGGATCTCTCCTTCTCCTGCTGTGGGTGATGGTGACATACTAATGATCAGAGACTCTTTACTGGTTACTCTCTGTATAACCGCAGGTTTAGTGTCTGCATTTTGCTCTTTCTTTGGAGCAGGAGGTGCAGAGGAGTCTGCAGGCTTCTCAGGCATCTTCTCCTCTTCTATAGGCTTAGTCTCTGTTTCAGCTTTAGTTCCCTAGAAACAAGAAGTTTAATGTTTTCCAATACTGCAGAAGAAATTTTGAAAGTCATTCTATTCTGTACATGCCATGGAAAGGCACAGCATGACATCTGTGGTTAATGGTATGCAACATACGTAAATTTCTATTTAGAGGCTGAAATCAGTTTCTACATGAGAAATGGATTTTCAAAATCAGAGTATCAGTGTAAAACCTAGGAAAAGCTTGTGGATAATGATGGTATCTACTTCTTAGTAATATAGCAGCAGGAAACAGGCCTGTTTTGGGACACAGAACCTTTCCTTAGGTCTTGCCTTCCTTTATGTTCCTACACTAGCAAAGAAAGAAAAAGTGCTATGCAAATCTCGGCATACTGCCCACTGCCCCAGTTCCTTGGCTGAACCTATTTGCTATTACGTTCACAAATACAAATTAAATTGAGCAATGTTTCTGCTCTAATCATAGTGTTGTAGTCGCTTGTGTAAGCAAAGTTCTTTATTTAACTTAAATAAAACCACAGCCAGTTCAGCTACAAAGAAAAGGATTCTGCCACCTTTGGGTAAATATGTAGAACTGAGCAGGTTCTTATAAACATTTCTCAGAACAGAGTATAATGTTGGAATTATTTTTTATCAGTTAAAATAACGGTTTTCTCATAAGTGCAATATATCAGAGATTTAATCAGTTTTAGCTGTGTGGGCTATACTTCACGTTTTGTCTTCAGGATTTGTAATGACCAGAGATCGGGCAATGAATTGTAAAGTTCTCTGTGTGCCCCAGTCAGCTAGATCAGATTACTATGTAAGAATATTTCTGTATTTACTGTAGTTTACATAAAATTAGAAGATCAGATGCCCTTAGGGCCTTTGTAAAGTCTATTTTATCCTTACTTTCTTTGAAGATTTTTGTTCACTTGCTTTTTTTCATTGCTTTTGTTTTCTCTGCTCTGCACAGAGTCCAGGTTCAGAAAGATTTGAGCCAAACTTTAGAATCAGTGTTTACAGAGATTAGGAAAGGGGTTAAATCTCAGCTACTGAGAGTTTCTGCTGTTGACTGCAGTAAGGCTGAATTTTCATCTACTCTGTTTGCCCAAGGCCTCTCAATATCTTTCAGCACCTGGAAGATTCTACTCTATTTTCTGTGGCTTTACCTCAGTATTTTCTTGTCTCTTCATCTGGAGCAGCTTAGCAAGGCCTTCTCTTCCTTTTCCTCCAAGCATTGCTTTAAACAATTTTGGAGTTTCTTGCTTCTGCCCGAAGAGACCAGCCAAACCTCGTGGTTGTTGCACTGGTGGTCCTGGAGGAGGTTTCCCCTTCGTCTTCAGCAGCACCCTGGAGACAGAAGGGAATGAGAACACATAGCAGCGCTGTGAAACCGAGCAAAGTTCCTGCTAAGCTGAAATGCCAAATTCATACATGAAAATCTGGCAGCTTTTACAGCCAAATTTTTTTGGTTCCCAGGTCCAGTGATAAGAATACTGGGAATAGTAAGGGTTTTACTCTAAGCTCTGGTAGAGTTGGAGCAACTGTTTACATTTGAACTTGCTTACCTATATCCTGGAGAATAAACAGGTGCTGGCTCAAATTAAGGTGTCTCAAAACAAATGAGAGTTTTATAGGGCAAGAAGAAGTGTGGAGGGGGATGTGTGCCCCATACCTGAGGTGGCAATCTCTTACCTGGCTTTTTGGATGCAAATTCAGAGAGTATTTAGTGCTCCATTGGGAGTCCAGCTGACACTTGTGGAAGTAATAGTTTACCAGACTAACTGTCCAGCATGGCTTATCTCTTATAGGTCAGGTTAGACAGTGGTACTTACTTTTTGGTCTTCTTCAGTAGAAGACACCCTGAAGATATAAACATTACTGCCAATCATATGGCAGACTAGATTTTCACAGTTCTGTAGCTGTAATGATTTGCAGCCATAATGACAAGAAGTGGGAATGAATGACGAGGGTAAAGATTAGATCACAGTTCTGAGACAGATGAAACCAGTGAAAAGCAGAGGGTTTTTTCCAACATCTTGTACTTTGGTAATTTCAGAAGTGGAGGTTTTACTTCCCCCCCCCCCCCCCAGTTTTATTGTAATAAATTGAAAAAGTACACTTCAGCAGCATGCATGGCTTTGTTATGTAAAGACCATACTGTGGGTATTGGGCAGGTGGTGATAGAAAAAATTTGTTGCTTGAAAAAATCCTTTGAGTTTATTTCAGGTAGCCTTTTAAAGTTGTCAGATGGCCACACAGAATTCCAATGTAAACCTTTCAAGGCAGAGCAACTGGTAACTTCATTGCAAAAATGAACATAACTGCAATCTTTGTAAAAGTAGTGCACAAACTTCATCTTGGTGCCTAGTTTTGGCAGAATTAGTGGATGCCTAGACAGTTGAGCAAAATACATGGCCTCCAGCACAGGGCAAGTCCTGCATATCTTTAAAATTAAACAGAATATCTTGTATTTAGTCTGATATTTAGAGATGGCTGTGAGCTCAAATGGGGGTGCAGGTACGAAGATGAATGATTAAGCTCTGCAGTTGAGAAAGACTATCTGGGGGAAGCAGAATTTAACAGACTGGCAAAACAGGATCACGGTGGGCAAGAAGGCAGAAGAAGAGGTAATGTGGGACAGAGAGACAGCAATAACAAGTAATGATGGTCATTGTTTATATAGAAGCTACTGTTTATATAGAAGCTGAAGAAAAGTTAGGAAGGAAAAATTCTGGGGACCACTGAGCAGTGGTTTGTTCCACTTTTCTATCTGTCGATGCTGGTTTTGAAAATTGGGCAATGAGCCCATTCTGTGTCTAGCTTTCTTTGTTCCTCAGGAGCATCATGATTCTCAAGATACTGTTGTTTGACAACCAGGGCATTGCAACATGCTGAATCGGCCATCTGCTAGCACTTCCACCTTCCACCAAACAAAATATCCTGTGCTATGTTTGGTCTTCTCTGGTGAAATTTCAAATATGGGATCAACCTGATAGCAATTCAAGACACCAGTTGAGAACAATAGGAGTGCTGGACTATGCTAATAATGACAAACTGTTTTGAGTATTTGGACCTTTTACAAGGTAGCAAGGTACTCATTTTGTCATAGTTTTATGACAAAATCTGACAATACATTGCGTTTTCAAAGCTGGGGAAATGGTGATCCTAGCAAGCTACAGCCAAGGGAAGGTGAAAAGCAGTGTGGGTTTGAAACTCCATTTTGGAATGCTTTTGAACAAAATGCACAGCTCTCTAATCTGTGTATTTCCATCTTGTCAGGCTTTACTTTAGATCCATTCCTAACTGCTGCATAAGGTTTCGGAAATGCATACAAGTCTGTGCGTGCATTGAAGCCTATCTCTATAGAATTACTTGCAAGTGTTTGGTTGCATCTTGGAAAACCTACTCCTTAATTGACATCTGTCCTATAGTTTCTTTCTCGACTATGTAAGGAGTCCTGATATGTATCCTTATCTCCTGTTTGTTTTGTTACCTTAAATACAATGCAGAAGGCATCTGCATTCAGGATTTCTTTCTACTTATCACATTTCCACAAGCCTTGGGATTCCTGACAAGACCACACTTTCCACTAGAAAATAAGCAAATCTGACCTTTAAATACCAATGTGTTTACATCTGTTACTCTTCCAAGAAAGGAATTAGTCTAAAAGTCACAACTGTCCCTTCTGCAACTAAATGATATGACTTAAAAACTGTTGTTAGGACGTACTTTGCTTTCTTCATGAGAAGCTTTTCTGAGTCAGGATAGTTCCTCAAGATCTCATTTAGCGTTTTCTTGTCCAGAATGAAAAGGTTGGCAAAACCATGAGCCACCACATCAGCAGTCCTTCGATTTCCTCCACCTGCAGCTAGTAGGCTGGAATGAAAACAAACATCATCAGTCACATTGATACTTGCCCTAGTGAGGAACCACTCTGCTAGTGGTCCTTCATTATAGCCATTGCAAAGCTCATGTATGTACCTGGCTGTTCTATCCAATGTTCTGTAAAGACACTGTACAATTGAAATTAGAAATGTATTCTTGCCTCAGGAAAGCAAATTGTCACTGCTGGTCAAGTAAATGCCAAGGACTGTGAAAAGTTTTGTTATGTAGAGACATTTCTGTTAAAAGACACCCACATCAAGCACTGCATGTGTTTTAGTCCTCACAAGAACTTGGCATTTCCTCAATTTTATTGTTGAAAATCATTTACATCAGAAGTAGGACAGCTTTATTTACAATGAAAGAATGATTCTCCAAGAATTTTAATTTTCCTGAGTGAATAATTTCTGCAGGACTCTGGCTTTCAGTTTTCTCACATACCACATATCACATTTGAATGTTGGCAAGTTGAATGATTCAGATTAGGAAGGTCTTTCAGACTGACAGTTACAAATGTGTCTGCCAGAAAAAGAAGGATATTTTGTTTTGAAAGTAAGGCATTAGACTAGTTTAGCCAATAGGAGTTGGTTGTGGAAAGGATATCTTAAAAAAATATATGTACAAATAAAAAAATTAAATGTTCATCTTGCACTAAACAAGTGAAGAAACTTCATTTCTCAGATGTGGTGATAAGCAAGAGAGTTTACATTTTGCTCTTAGTACTAAAAATGCTCTATCACTGTATTCAAGATCTATCCTAAAATTTGTCTCTTAAAGATTCCTCAGTGAATTAATATTTTTAGAGAACCTTTAGTGTTACCTAAATTTAAAAGCTATTAATAAAAGATAGTCTGGGCCCCATAAACCAAGAATTGACACCTATTTAAAATAGTAATTAAGGATATATATGTATTTGTTTTAATACTAAATATATTTCTAGAGCATATTTCTGAATGTTGCATCATACAGATAATATATTTAATTTGTAAAGGATAATAGGAGACCTCTGCAACTGTGTGTGCAAGGCTGTTTTTACATGCACACAGAGTGTTTTTCTGCAACCCAAGACAGCAATCAACATATGAACTCAAGCTGAAAATGCCATTTATCATCTTTTTTATACAATTCTGTACAATTCCTCAGATAGAATAAAACTCTTTGCACAATATGAAAAGCTGCTTAAAAAATTACAAACAGCTTTTGAGCTCTCGTGAATCACTTCCCTGCAAGTCATTGAACAATCATTTTTAGGCTTTTTTAACAGAAAGCTCGTTTTATCAAGGTAGATGAGGACTAAAGAGATCGGCTTTTGAATTATGGTGATGATGTGAGGTGAATTGTAAGGCAGTCTTTACTGAAACAGAATTGTCTTTGACTAAGGACAGTCCTATGTACGTCAGCACTAAATCTGTTTTGGTTAGTGTGTGAAGAGTTATATGACCAAATTTTTTTTAAATAGATATATTTGCCTTGCAATGGTTCTTGGTAATGTAATATCTATATTAATGGTGAAATTTGCTTTTTATTACATAACAATTCTTACTCCAGTTGTTAGCCTGAAATGCTGTAATATTAGCACAAGTTGATAACTTTTGAATTCTGATGCTAGCAAATTAAATTTCAAGCTATAGTTATTAAAGTGATGACTCAGCTTATCTATTTTCTTTTTATCGTTATTGCCTGTAGGAAGCTGCTGTTCATTGAAATTAGCAAACAGATCAGGAAATGCTGTGCGCTACAGCTGAACATGCAGGGCTATGGTGGCTCAATTGGCCCCTATGTGCATGTGAAGGGAACTGGTAAAGTAGGAAAGGGGATAGGTCTGGATCCTTTTTCTGAGCAGGATTTCAAGCTCTGAAGGGCAGAGCTAATTGAAAAGCAGCAGCTATCACCTTAAGGGAAATCTTGGATGAAAGTAATGGAATATGTAATCTTTCACAGAACTAAATATTATCTGTAGTTTTGATTTTTTAAAATAAAGTTTAAAATTAGAAAACAGCTGAAAGCTAAAGCTGAGATCAATCATTTAAAGATCTTCCTGTCAAAAATGTACATAAAATGGAGAAATATTTTAGTTTTTCCAGAATTACCATTTTCTGACAGGAAATAGCTCTAGTGAAATACCAATAAAAGGATGAATGAGGATGTCTGGCTTAAAGTGTAACTTTCTCTGGGCTAATGAAATGTTATACTGAATTTCTCTCTGAATTATCTGTGTTGATGAGCTCTCATTAAGGCAGCAATCTGTTTGTTTCTGATTCTGAAATTATTTTCTTCCTCAAACTGATATTATCTATGCAGGAAAATAGTATTGAGGGTAGGATTTTAGTTGGAACTTCTGTTACTTAATCTCTTTCTGTGATAATTTTCAAGAATGAAATTTGCAAATGAGATGTTTGATCATGAGTCTTGTATTGGCCTTCTAGTATAATTCAGGGAATTTCTTTTAAATAAAATGTTTCAATTTTATTCAATTCCTTTATTACTGGACACTTTTAAAGCATCATTTACATGAATTTTGAACAAAGTGAGATTAAATAGCAAGTGCCTTATAAATCATCTACTTAAACCACTCAGAGGAAGCTGACATATTTCTCAAAACAAATGTTGAATTAGAAATCAAAAGGAAATCAACCTGACACCAGGGTATCACAACACTGTGAAGTGAAGGGAGAACTTGGATGTCCTAAATTACATAGTATTTCATCCACTAAAGAATATTTTTTACATATGCTTCTGATATTCTTTATGCATAAGACCTTGACAAAACTTACATAGGAAGGCACAATACAAACTCATGATTTTCTAGCACTTTGCCACAATGAAGAATGTATCTCTACCAATACAGTTAGTACTTTGTGTCTGCCAGTTGCTGCGGTTTTTCTCCTTGAGTTTATCCATTGCCTGACATTTTATATGCAAATTGCATGTATCTGAATGGTTTTACTGCTACAGTAGGTCAGTGATGAATAAAACAAGACTAGAAGTGTAGCGTTATAACATTGCTGAGGGTTTCGCTGGTCATATTGGCAATTACGTAAAGAGTAACATATACTGGGAAATGAATCTTTAAAGGTCATTGTGTGGTTCTCATGTGGAAACAAGCACTCACCTGTATTGGATCAAAAGTGTGAAAATCCCTTCCTTTTTTTAAACCAAATCATTATCATTTCTCGGTTTTAAATACAAAGTTCTCACTCCAAATACAAGACTAATAAATAATTGAAAACCATGTGTGTGTTACATATTGGGGCTTTAGCTTTTATCTTTTCATTATTCAGCCCTTAGCAATTATTTCATTCCCAGCCTTTCCATATAATTTACAATACGGCCGTTTGTTTGGAGACTTTGCTCAGGTATTATCACAGAGAAAAATACCTTCCAAATAACCTTCTTTCAAAGAGCTGATATAATTTCACCTTCCCACTCAGTGAAAAAGTACAGTATCTATGGGATATATCAGATGTTTTCCACTTGAGGTCTTACACAAGTTCTGTACACACATCCCTGGATAAACAGGAATGTTTCTCATACTACAAATGGAGACACAAGTAGAAGACAAATGTAAGCCTGGCACAGAGCTGATTACTGCTTTTCAAAAGGCAGATTAAAGCTACCAGCAAGAGGATTAACAATAACAGGAAAGCAGCTGGAAGAAACCAAGGATCTAGTTTATCGCATGGAGCAGCATATGTATTTTGTTAGTTTTCCTCAGGCCATCCTTAGCAGGGGGTTGCAGTGCCTAAAAACTAGCACTTGATTGGGGAACACAGCTCATAAGAGTTAATGGATTTTGCATAGCAAGCACATGGAGAATATAAAACAACTTGTAGTCACCAGAAAAAAAATGTCTCCTCCAGATAAACTCAGACAAAACAATCTGGTCTATCGCTCTTTTTCTTTTTTTATGTATGCTCTTAAATAAATACTTTTTCAAATTATGATGCCTGATTTTCATCAATTTAATTCCTACTTCAGCTCCTAAATGGACTATTTTAATTTCCTATTTTAGATTTTTTAATTAGTTTTGTTGGTAATTAATTTCGTCTTTGCCATCTGCTGTTTAAGGGCACCTGAGCTCACTATCTAGGTAGTAAAATGCATTTGGTCCTGCCGTATTACAGACAGCATAACAGGGAGATGTGTTGAATCTTTAAAATGCTGAAGAAGAAATTTGGCTGTATATCCCTGTGTACATTGACCAAAACATTGGTCTCAGATCTTGCCCTGTTAATTGCTGATGCTTTGCTTAGATTTTCCTTCACTTACCTGCATTTCCTTGCTCAGTGTCCTCCTTGTTGATCCTACTCACTTTCTAGCCTCCCCATGGTTGCTGTCATGCTTACCACAGAGAAGTTAAACAACCACTGGTTATTCAACCAGTTCTAAAGAAAGTTTTAGAAATACTGATGGACCTACCTGATCTCCCCAAACACAGCTCCAGCTCTTAGTGTAACCAGCACCTTTTTCCCATCAGGACCTCCAAGGACTTGAACTTCACCTTGTTTGATGATGTACATCTCTCTGCCAATCTCTCCCTGGGCACACAAACACATAAAGAACTTATATTTAGCAGTGTTTTTTGTTGTTAGATTAATGTGACTGATTCTTCTTTAAATATCTTTTCACTCTCTCATAAACAAAGGGTTTACCAGTATTATGAAGCAAAGCAGGAATTTCATTTTTAAAGTGAAAAGGCAGCAGCAACAAAGCCAGAACTGAAAATGTGGGGACTTGGGCTTGCTGTCTCTTCGCTTGGTCCTCCAAGCCTACCTGCAGCATCTCCTGGGGGGAGTAGGATGAGAGCAACATACATCCAACAGGGAGGTGGTTCCAACAGGGTTTTATTCCCTACTATGTGTTACAGCATTAATAGGATTACTATGGTTATTGGACACAAAGTAGATTTATACATGGGAAACGCTTTATCTCTGAATCAACCTGTAATAAGCTGATACTTAGATTTCTCATAATCCATCTTTGTTATAGCTGTTTGCATCTTACTGCAATATCAACACATTGAATCTGTTACTGTCCTTTATTATTTCTGTTTTGTCAGAGTCCCAGCTGCAGTCTAGGATCCTTTCGTGCTGTGCATTGTATAAGCAAACACACCAAACTACTATTTCAACCTTCTTAGCCAACAGCAATTCTGGGATTGGCCTTTGAAGGCACACCTGATAATTCGGTGTATTCACAAATGTTTCATTTCTTACACTGTGGAGTCAGCGGTACTAGCTCAGCATTTGGAAGGACTGTATGCTTGACTCTTCGAGGGAACAGGACCTCAATGAACCTACGGGACCAGAACTGCTAAAGACAAGTTAAGGAGTTCTGATAGTTCCTTCTGGATGTGGTGTGAACTGAGAGTCACTTGCCAGAACAGTACTAGTACTGCTACTTAATCCCCTTGTTCTTTAATTACATCCTACATTGCCCCATGTTTACGTGCCTTCTGAAAAATGACCTGGCCTCACCTGGTCAGAGGCTGAGCTCTTTACCTATGAACTTTCTATCTGGCCTTGTTTGAGCCAAAATGCTAAGAGAAGATAGATGTCTTTGCTAAGGAACGGTGTGACAGCATTCAGCTGGAAGTCTGGAGATGGCTCAGAGCTGTGAGTGAAGGTAGAGCAGATCCTGCAGTAAGGAGCAATATGGAATGCAGTGTATTTTCTACATTCTTGAATAATTTTACTTAAAAGTTTCTGAATTCACAAATGAAGCACAGGAAAAGCATCATAGACTGAGATCTGTAAGCTAAGTTTATATTTATATATATATATGTATAGAAACAATTTTTCTCCATTTTAAATACTAAAATTTCATGATGTATCATTAGATAAGCCATATTTACATTACTTTCTGATATTACTATAATTTCATATTTGATAGAATAAGTAATAAAATCCATATTGTCTTGTTCTAGGTTGAGATCTGAGAGCACATTTGATGTTATTACATAGAATACCTTAATTACTTTTATGCCATCTAATTCAGCCAGAATTAATTTTATTTAAAGGACATTGTTTACCAATATCTGAACTTTTTTTCTGAAATGCATAATATAATTATTATTTGAACAATACTCACCTTTTTGCAGACAAAGTCACCAGGTAAATACACAATGGATTTCAACCTTAGCAGCATGTCATATATCATCTGGGTATCACAGCCCTGTTAGAATAGTTAGAGTTGATTGCTCTGTTAAATCCAGGAACAAAGATGGCTCTTAGTTCTTACATGGGTCTCAAATCCCAGCAATACAGAAATGACCAAGGGATTCACAAGTGGAATGCAAACTCAAAGCATCATAAAGATCAGCTATTGGATCTGAGAAAAGACGAAAGAGTTGTTATTTCAAATACTTACAGAGTTCTCTAAGGGTGGAACATCTTTTCATTTTTTACAAAGTGAGCTTCTGTACATCCAAATTTGATGTGGAAGCTCAGTTAGTGTTATGTTCAGAACTTAATGGGTCTGTTATGTGAATTTTATAGATTTCTTTTTTTTAACTGATCCAGGGGAAAAAACAAGATTTTGTCAAATGTTGGTATTAATCTGTGAATTCCACGGAAGTGTGGAAAAACCAACAGCCATGGAATGTTTATACAGATATATCGTGTGATTTCTTGAAAATATCCTAACAAGCAAATTTGCTGTATGGCAAGACTACTTCTAAAAATTATGGGTCTCCTTATTTTTGTCTCAGAAATCAAATTCTGAGTACACATTTAAATTGTAGTTCTGGAAAACTACCATGATAAATAAAGAGAAAGCTCCATTGCACATAAACTTATTAAAATGCAGCATCCACTACATGAAAGTTACATTGCCAGAACACATAGCATGGGAAGTCTCTCAGGCAGATCTAGGTGGTGAACTATGCTAACAATTAGATTATTCTATGTTTGACTCCTGAGATTAGTTATATTCTGAGCTCACAGTCTGACCATACCATCAGCTTTAGTATGTTACGAAGACTGTGTCTTAGTCTCATTTGCTTTTTTTAAAAATCACTTTCTTGACACAAAAACCATTCAAATACAGGCACTTGGCTTTGTTCTGATATGTACTGAGAAATTTCTTAGAAATTGCCTTGCATATTAACAAACATGTTCTTAAGTGTTGTAAGATGCACAAAACAAGACTTGTCTTAGGAGTACCACACATTTCTGCATTCTCTTGTAAAACTACTTGCTTTGAATAAGTCCACTTTATTGACAATGGCAAAGTTCACATCAATTGCGATGGCTAATTGCATTCTGGTTGGCATCTGCTCCAGTAATTCTGATTCATCTGAAAAAAAAAATAGGAACATCCATGAAAATGAGCATTTTACTGAAAAATAACTTAATGGAGGTATTTATGAGTTCAAGTGAGGAAGTTGCTAATAGTTTTTCACTAAGACATTTAATTTATCTTGTCTAAAATTATTACCAGAACATTATATTAATGAATTGATTTGTGAATCAGTAAGTGTCATATTGCTCTGTGGTTTCATTCTTTTCCAAAGTAGGTTGAGCAGCCTCCTCTCGCTTCCCATATGCAATTCACAAAACAGGAAATGTGAATTTTACCCTCTATCTGTATCTATACAGCCAGTCTCACTTGGACATGCTTAGTAACTGGAATTGGAAATCCTTACCCAGCATTCCCTGAGAGTCCCATGTGTATTCATACCATGTTCGAACACGATTTTGGACCAATTTTGGAATAGAGTAAGTGTTCATATAGGAGACCGTGTTGTCCACACAGGAACGAAAGTAGTTCTGTCCTGCTGTTGCTGCTCCAATTACATCTCTCATCTGCAAACATCAATTCTTGTTACTATACATTTCAGCAAAAATAGTCTTTATTTTAATATCTTGCCAACAATATATCAAAATAATAAAACACTTTTTTTGCAAAATTATTGAATAATTATACATTCAGCTGCATATTTTGAATAGGCTCTTCATCTGCTCTTTTAGAAGCATTACAGATTTAATCTGATTGTATTGGAAAGTATATAATTACAGTTTTAGAGGAATCATTCCTGGGGTTTAGCTTATTCTTCTGTCTCATATTTCTAGACATGGATGAAAATTACAGATAATGCTTTTCTTAAAAATCCATAATAAAGATACTCTGCATTTAGCATGCAATACAAGTCAAAAGTGAAGCAAACTGGGCTGAGTTTCTCTAATAACATCATCTGACACTACTAGAACTATGATCATGCCATTGTTTAAATAATTCAGTTAAGAGATCAATCCTGAGTAGTGTGATCTGAAAGGTAACCTTCAGGTTATTACTGAAAAAATATCATTTAACATTTCAACACAAATGTAATTCAGTTTTTAGAAAGTGGATGAGTTAGTGTTCATAGATATTCCTTCTTCAAAGGCATAAGTATTCAGACATGTATTTAGTGGAATGGCTTTATTTGGCAGCTGCCATGGATGAGTGTCAAGGATTCAGCTGTGGGCTGAATTTTGCTCTTTATTACAGGCACACAATTGATTGCAATGGTAATAACAATTTTTAGGCAGGTGTGCTAAACCAGGAATAACATTAATTGTAAGAGCTCTTTGTAAACAGAAACTATAACAAACAAACTGCAGTGAAGTAATTTGTGTGTTAAGGTTTAAAGTTTGAGTCTGAAAATGACTACACTGGTTACAAAACTGGTCTGCAGAATCTTCTGGGGAATGAGGCTTTCATTGACAATTACAACAATTTAGATAAAAATTATAAATATAGAAATTCAAGTTTATTTCTGTATACTTGAATTCAATAGTTTTCCAGAAGAAATATTTTATATGAGTGCTTTGTTTAATTTTTGGCAGTTCTTGTTTGTGGATGAATTTTAAATCCTATAAGCAAGAGTCTCTTTTGTGATAGTTTTCTCTACTTGCACTTCTGAGGAGCAAGAGACATATGTAATTTTTAGCTGTTTGACCTTTTGAAATGCTGTATTAAAATAAAAATTAAATTTCCATTTTAATTTTTTTAAAATAATTATTTTAATAGCAGAAATACAAATCAAAAAGTCTGGAATGATTTCTACAGAAACTGATAAGACACAGTCTCTCATAGGAACCACAGCATTTGTTTTTCTGTAGGCAAGGTATTTTAAAAACTGTGGATCTAAAGCGTGAAATATTTGGAAATATAACAGATGTGCTATGCTATGGGCTTCTTTTTCCCTCCTGCCTAATGAGAACAAAGAGAAATAGGAACCAGTTAATTTTCAGATTAGTAAATATATTTTAATTTGTGGAAGCGATCAGGATTCAACAAAAATCATGGGATTTCCATTAACAGTATTCTACTTGCAGTGGTTCTGAGCATGACTGTTAATGTGAAGAAACTGCCTCCTTGTCTGGGAGTAAGGAAAAAAAAGGAATTTTAAATAGTTTCAAGAGTCATCTGTGTCCTGCAGAATCTTGGCTTTAAATCAGCTTGTGTGCAAAAGAGCTGCAAAACTGAGAACTGATTAAACACATCTATTTGTCAGAAGAATAAGTAGGAATGACAGTAGAATAGAGGATGGAAGCTAAACTTTTTCCCAGAGCTAAACTTCATTAAATTGAATATATTATCACCACATTGCAGTAATTTGAATGTAACTTATTGATTTTTTTAATGTACCTGACCAATTAAGCTGGAGAAGACAAAGACACCCATAAAATAATTCAGTAGTTGAAAAACTATCTCAAACAGCGTTTGTGGTTCTGCAAGGCCACCAATGGTGATTAAACTACGAACCGCCCAGTAGTAACACCTCAGATACCTGTGGATACAAACAACACCTTTGTTAGAAACTGTAGGTACTTATGTGGTTGAAGTTAAACATACACCTACCTGACCTGGGCCTTTCAGTGACGCCTTTCAATAATGCTTTTAATTCCAAAACACTTTCAGTATTTTTATAAAGGGTTATGAATTTATAAATTCTATAGTTTCATAAATCAGGTTGAGCTGAATGTTCTCAGTGACAGCAAAATAAGAATGTAGGGGAAATAGAGCACTTACTATTCTCTAGTAACTCTATGTAGTGTTACAGAAGACGTGTGTAAAATGTTGCCAAGATGGACATTACAGTGTTGGTGCTAAAAGTGCTAGAGACTTCCCAGAGCCTCAGACATCTGAAGGTCTCTTTCCTGGCTTTAGCTTGAAGACACCAGTGGAAGGAGTTATGGAGGGAAAATGACAAATGCAGTGTTGTTCTTCTTGTGTTCACTCCTACCCCTTTAACCATGCTGCGTTTCCTCCCACTCTGCCTCTGAGCAGCCTTCATTGGCTCTGCCTCCTGGGTTATGTCAAACAGAAGTCATGTGTTTCCACAAGCTGTGTGTTTATCCAGCTTCTCCAAACCACTATTCAGCACTGAAAGGTTGACTCCTGTATTAACGTCTCCTAGGTGCTGGTCTTCACTACTCCTTCTGTCACCTTAACAAACATGTTCTTGCCTTCTTCTCTACTTTTGTTCCTGCCTGGTGAGACCTGTCCACTACTGGCAACAAAACCACTTTAATCAGAACTTATCAGAATTCACTTGATCTAGAAAACAAATAAATACAGCAGTGAGCAGTGGCCAGTCACTAAGACTCTGCTTCAATGTATGGCTTATATTGACTCCTTTACGGTATATGTCTGCCACTTTTCATATCTGATGAGCTCTGTGGACAAAGTTTTATGTTCCGTGGGTACAGCCCTCTTTGTCCAGTCTTATGCATGACAGAGCCTGTTGCATTCAAGTTGTGTATTTCTATTAGTATGATAATACAAATTTGTGAAAGCAGCAAAGGACCTGGACAAAATGTTTTGAAAAAAGTGCCTTGGCAGGTCTAAAATTTTGTTTTACATTTCATTCTAGAATATGGCACAAGTAATGCAACATTCCCTATACTGTGCTGTGGGGAATTATTAGTTCAAATCATTGTTATGAGCACGCTGTCATTTTCTTCTTTTCTGAGCAAACAAGTATTTGGTTTAGGTGTATTTTTAAAAGCCTCTTATTAGTTAGAATTTGACTTCCTAAGTTTCTACACAATCAGACTTCAACTTCGCTGATGATTAGGAGTGAAAGTCCATTTTTATTAATTTTACAGTGAGATTGTCTATTATTTCAGCCATGATTATTGCTTCTGAAGCAATGATAATTCTATTTGTTGAATTTTATTGAGTTTGAAATACTAACTAAAACAAAACAAAAAAAAATGCAAACACTAAACCAGTTTTGGAGATATTTTCCTTGACATAGAAAGTCTTGTCATGCCTACCCTGAATCTGAGGCCACCTGATCTGCTTGCAGATCTCAGGTGTACATCTTATTTAATTGTCTCCACTTTTAAACTCTTCTCTTATTAAGATATGAACTCCATTCCTATTAATAATTGGTTCATATAGCTATAGGGTTGGTTTTGTGCAAATATGAGAAAATAAACTCAGAACCAAATTCCAATGATGTTTTTTTATTTAAATCACTTAAAATTATTTCCAAGCTTTTCACCTAAAATTTGCATTACCAAGCAATTGTTTTTTGCTTTTCATTGCAAAGGCCCTTTTTACTTGGTTGCAGATTAATGAAATGCAGTAACAATGACAATTTTTACCATAATTGTCTCATTTTAGATTTTAACAGCCAGAACTGGCTACTTTCATTCAGAGTTATTAAATAGAAAAAATTAATTGCATATTTGATATCATATGATTTTTCTATGATAGGGGTGTAAAATGAACTGCTGGTTTACACTTCTATAATATTTTCACCTGGGTTAAAAAAAAAAATCAAATATGAGTGTTTCCAGCAAAGTATTCGTAAGTGGCAGCTTTCTCCTACAGTTATGAAGCATAAACAAATAATGAGAAAAGACCTCAGATCTGTCTTGGAGAAATGACAGATTTAAGCATAAAATGATGCCTCTATCTTGGCTGAGAGTAATTATCATATAAAGCATATTAATATCATATTTGTTCACCATAACTGAGAATGCTGTGTTGCTTGAAACATGTATAATTTCATAATATAAAAGTAAATAAATTAACATTACTTCTGTGCTAGTTACTACAGGAAACAAAACTAATTAACCAACTCCCTCACCCACAACGGCTTGCTAATTCCATCATGATAGACAATATAATCTTCATTCTGGGAATGTCTACAAAGAATGAAAGCAGCTCCTCAGAAGAATTTAGGGGACATTTTTCTCTGCAGTTTTGTATACCCAAAATGTGAGATATCTTTTGGATATCTGCCTACCCCTTTCTGAAGATGTTGCTATTGCACTATATTTTATAATTTTACTTCAAAGAAACTTTCTATTGGCAAAGTCGCATGATATTCACTATCTCTTAGGCACAGGTTTTCTTCATTTATGCATTTCTGGTTTTATTTTAATCTGAAATGAAAGTTACAAAATTGAAATACAGAGCAGCTTTTTTCTTCCCTAAGAAAGGGAGAAATGAGATTGTAAATTTTGTTTAAGGAAGACCAGAAAAAAGACTCCTATTTCAACAGTATTATCAGCTCTGCTTCCTACTAGCTTGTGTCTGGAAATCATCACTGTTCACCATACAGCTTACTAGCCTGCTATAAAATTACTATTGAAGCAAACATGAGACAAGAAAGGGATTTTTCCCTCTCCTCGCCACAGAGAGTATGTTTATCCTTCAGGCAATTCAACTACTAGTTTTTTTCCTAAAATAATTCCAAGGTATGAAAACATTCAGAAATACTGCAAAAAATATACCTTATGATATTATGCTAATAGAAATATGTTTTTTCATAAAAGTCCATTTTAGAATACACTAAACTTCCATGGTTTTGGTTAATGCAGGTAAATCAAGTCTTTGTGCATGTGGCTATCAGATTTTAAGGTGATATTCATATACTCATTTCAGCCCAGGAAGGCATTATATTGGGGCTATCATGTTTGACTCCTCTCAGATTACAACCAGAATGGGTTTAAGCAGCGTAAAGAACTGGCCTTTATAAACTGGTAATACAACTATCTCCTTTGGTACCTCTTTATCTAGAGTGATGTGTTCATCAGGTGGCTGTGGGTATGATGTCAGACAGAATGGAGTAAACTACAAAGTTTTACTTAAAGTATGGCTGCAGATAGCAGATCTCAAAGCATTAGGTCTGACCTATGAGTTGGGCTGTGCGTTCACAGCTTCTCTGGAGATACAAAGCTGCCTTTGTATAGCAAGTGCTGTGATTGTGACATATCAGCCCTATTGCAAAAGCAATGCACAGCTGATACCCACAGACACATTTTAAGATTTACCAGTCTTACTGCACATTAGGCGATGCATACCAAAGAAGAGGAGCTTTTCTAGACACATACAGTGACTGTTTTCTGGGACTTACAGATATCCACTAAGTCTGTACCCAGAGCAGGAAGAGAGTAAGCTACAGAGAAACATAACTGGGTTGCAAATAGATATCTTAAATATGTCAAAGAATTTTGCAGACTGCTTGTGGATGACTTGCAAACAGCAGAAGTACACCATGAGCAAAGTGAAATGATTTGTTTTGCCTAAATTTACTGATGACCTGGAGGGTTTGCATGAGAACTTCAGCTCTCTACTTTTGGCTCCTCCATGGAGAGTGATGAAAGAGAGATAGTTTCCTGGGACAACTCAGAACAATGACATTACATTCCTGCCTTGAATCCCTTTCTAAAGGATTTCTCCATTCTTCTCAGGAATTAAGGATATTGATTTCTACTTAGGTACGTAAATTAGATTGTAAATAAACACATATAGTTCAAATTGTCCACTTAATAGACCTTTCCTGCTGCCATGCTTACATAGGCTGTATACTATGGTGTTGCATTGGTGATGATGCACTTCTGTATTAGGTTAGACTGGAAACATCTTGTGTGGTTAATTTGAGTGTGTAGCAGGGAAGTAAACGCTGCCTTTTTCACCTCAGGTCAAAGGCTTTGACTGAAGGCTGCCCTGTAAAAAAAGTTCAAATGTTCTTGGATTGACACTAACACTTTAGAGTCTGGACAAGATCTGGAAAAGAATAGAGATACAGAGATTTGCAAAAGAGATACTTTGATAATTTTTCTTGTGGTTTGAGTGTTGTGTACAGTTATAGATTTAATTCATCAGTTAGTATGCCTGCTCAGGAACATATATGAAATCAAATAGATAATGGAAACTGTTGTATGTTTATTATTTTTAGCCCAGAAAAGAAAACAAAAAAAGATATCCTAGAAGTGTTGACACTTTTAAGAATTGGTTTTGGCTATAACTAGCAACATTTTATGAACACAGAAGGGATTTATACAGCTAAATCAATGCCAGATCATTTGCTTTGGGTCAGTATAATCCGACGCTACTAGAATTTGGTTTATTTGTCAAACTGCTTACTGTAATTTTTTAAAATTATCTAATTAGCTCTTTGCCTAATCTTCTTTAAGAATGTGTTCCCATTCTTTGTGAGACTAATGACATATTTTGCTTCAAATATTGTCAACCCTGAATGTTATGTGAAAGGAAATTATGCTATGCCATAATATATGCTGCAATAGTGGTCACTTTTCCTGACAGATTTTTCCCATAGTGTTCTTAAATTCTGCTTTCTAAATAAATAAATACCTAGATACCTAGAAGTATCTTATTGATAGGTTTAAATTCAGATTGTGTCTCCAATTGTAACTAATGCTCATATAATGTCTCTCTGTCAAAAATCCCCAAATATTTGACAATTAGATGATATGTCATCCCTGATTCTCTAAGGCAATGACTATCCCATACAGAAGGCATTTACCGTTAGTGGGATACAAAGGTATACCTTATGAAATGCAGCTCAGCATGGGATACTCTTTGGGGTTCCATGTACATAGCAACATAGAATCCAGTATGAGTTAGATACAGGCAAAAGAATAAAGTCGTACATTCACCAAACAATGTCAAGATGAGGTAAATTAATGGCTTAATGAGATTTACATAGATGCATCATAGAGTCATAGAACAATTGAATGGTTTGGATTGGAAAGAACCTTAAAAATTATGTAGTTGCAATCTCCCTGCAATGGGCAGGAACACCATCCACTAGGCCATATTTTACTCAGAACACCATCCAACCTGACCTTGAACACCTCCAGGTTTAAGGAGTATACAGCCTTTCTGGGCAACTTGTTCCAGTGCTTCACCACCTTATAGTAAGGAATTTCTTCCCAATATCTAATCTAAACTTTCCCTCTTTCTTGTAGACTGAGTAGACTCTCTAGTTTTGGGTTTGTCTTTTCAGATTTCTGGAAGCCTTGATCCTGCAAATAAATACCTCTCTATAACTTCACTTACATAAGTGGTCTCACTGAGCTCCATGACTCTGCTTGCACATGTCTGACTGCCATACACAAGCTGTGTATTTTAGTGGTCTGTGGAAACTTCAGACTTGTAATTTTTTCTGAGAGGTAACCCTAATTATAAAAGGTCAATGCTGCTTTACACAAAAAGTGTTTTGCTTTCAAAAGCTATTTTTCTATCCTTCAAAATAGTGATTTCACACCAAACTCATGAAGTCTGACAAAACTGCAAACAAGAAGAGCACATCTTCAAGAGAAAGGTGAAAAGTTGTTTAAAAGGTGCTTTATGATGACAGTAAGATATATGTGGATTTTCAAAGAATGTAATTAATGAACAAAATGAGCTTCTGTGGCTTTAACTATATTTTGGCCTTTGAAAGAAATGAATGTTCATAGAACTGAACCAACCAGATATGTTTTCATAAAATACATAAAAATTATATTATTACTTGGCTGTTTTTTCTTACTTCCTCTCCATCATCTTAATAAATGTTCCTTACTCAGCACCCAACCCAGTGCTGTCATAAGGAAATTGTGGAAAAGTGCGCCAATATACAGTCCTTCCCACCAGTTACACTCTGCCACATGTTTAAGCATGATCTTCCCGAAAGATCAGAGAAAGTTGATGGAATTTCTTCAGACCAATCACCATAGTGTAGAGGGACTAAAACGTACTTTAATGGCACAGTGCTGTGTGGTAGGAAAAAACCAAACCCCTGCAAGCTATTCTTCTGCTTCTTTTGAGGGATCACTATACAAGTCTTCTAAGAGTTCCCATGTGCATATGAAACAGTAACTTTAATTTATGAGCCTTGCTGCTTTCTAAATGTTTAATTAAGTTGGTGCTTAGCACTGAGTCATAAACCTGTAAAAGCTGAAAGTGGTAAACTGATTATTCACTGCACCTGCCCTCCCAATATGTTAGTAATGAAAGCTGCTAATCAGCAGTAATGGTGCTAAAAGTTTGCTAGCCAAGCACTTGTAAAGTAAAGGCATAGCCTGCAAGCAAAGGCAACGGAAGAGGAGGGGGAAGCAGAAAAATCAACAAAAATCTTTTGCAAGAATAAAGGACTTACATGTTTCCTTGGCCATCATACACCCATCTAGTACTGCCAAGTCCTTCATAGTCTGAAGCCCAGTAATACAGGCATGCATTAATGTGCAAGATAAACAGCAAGTATCCAGTTGTTCGAATGACCCTATAAAAATCAACAGATTCCTGTAAAACAGCTTACATTTTTCCTCCTTTTTAATATAGAAATAATTCCTTTTTTGGATCCACAATGTTTATATTAAGCACCTACTAGGTAGTTCCCCACCTGAATTGATTCTGTAAAAAAAAAATAGCTGGCAGTTACCCATCTCTCACATTTGTCCAAGGTCATATAAATATTTTTTTCTAGAATGTTTGGCATGGGGTAGATTCTAAATTATGGTTCTCTGAGGAGTTTATAATACACTTTAAATGGCTATGAATATTCACAGAAATGTGAAGCTATATTAATGAGACTAGAGGGTACAAACTAATGCATTTGACAAACTTTCTTCAAGGTAGGGTCCAAACGTGAGAACCAAAGCCAAGAAATGTCTAAGGTCAGAAATTAACTGCTTCACAAGGAATACTGCAGTAGATTTTCTCAATAGCATGATTTAGCATCTACAGCAGGAGTTATAGCATTCCTAATCCCAGTTCTTATGCTTATGGCCAGTTCTTTGAAGAATACCAATGATGAACTACTTAAGCACCAAGCAGCTTTCTTTTTAATACAATAATGATCTCATTGTATATCCTATGTTCAGTGTATGCAGATTAAAAGACAGATCTCCTGGATTTAGGTCTCCATTCAACTATTTATACAAGCAGGGGATAAATAAGCAGGGAAAGTACGGGGCTTGCCTAAACACAGAGAGGTTGGTATGTAATGAGTTCATCTGCTACAGCTAGAATTGAATGCAGTGTGGAGTGCAGAATAACTGAGTATGTGGTTTCATGAAAATTTAATGAGATCTAAATAAGTTGGTTCTATAAACCAAGTTAATGAGAGGTCGTATCAACCATTAATGTGGTTGCTTCTGTATTACGCACTCTTTTGCCTGTTCTTCAGGTGCCATTACATGCCATTCTTGGCCTCACTATGTCATTAAGCAATCTACTTAAGAGTACTCTTCCTCTTTATGATGCTGACAAATGAATGCCATTTCTCTGTTTAAAATTTGATGTGCTTCCAGGACAGCTCTGTTCAGGATTGCAAAGCTATTGAGAGCAGCAGATAGCTGTCGTGATCTGACAGCTGATCTGTCGTGACTGACCATACAAGGTCTTGTGTACAAGTCTGAATCCATTCCAGTGGACTCTTGAGGTCTGAGTGAAGATTCTGGAAGCCTTTGCTACAATATATTTTATATTTCTCTAGACATGTATTGAATCTATCACAATGCGTAGTAACCTTTGCCAGCACTATTCCAACAACTCAAACTAATTAGTTTGAGAAGAGAATACACCCAGGCACATACTCTTGCTGTGTAGAAGTTTAGGTCGATGTTATTTAGTTAATTGGTGCCTAAATTATGACTATACCAGCATCTCAACATTGCTACATTAAAGTGCAGTAGTTTTTACAAAAGGCCTGTCATTTTTAGACTTTTTAGCTCCTACTTATACTCTTCTTCTGTATAAATACCCCTGTTCTCCATTTGCCAATGAGCAAAACTGGGAGCCAGTGTTTTCTGAAGTATGATGTAGAAAGTAGATAGTCTTTGTAATATTTAGATCCTGAAATTTACATTCTGCAAGGGATTTAATACTGGAAAATCTAAATGGGACTGTGACCAGGAAGCAAAGACACAAGAAACAACACACAGTTTTGGCACTAAACCAATATCATGCTAAAAAATGTCTAACAAGACAAAGAGCTTTGCAGAGCAGCTGACTCTGTCTTTCCAGCTACTGCATACATGTTACAGAACCAGTGAGATCTTGCTCTGTGTGTCTTAGCCTTTCTAAATGAGCACCTTGCTTGTTTTTTTGGCATGCAAATAAACATCACATCCTTCAAAGTTAGGCTAGCTTGAAGACATACACATCCCTTTCTCAGCTTGTCCTTTGAACAGTCATTTCCCATTCCATACTTTTATATGGTGTGAAACTCTGTCCCTTGCAAAGCTGTTTATTTGAGTGAAAATAAGATTGTAAATTTCTTCCCATTTCTTTGAAATCCATGTACACACAACATTATTGTTACATACAAACTAGTTACTTGATTCAAAATTATCTGTGTTAAAAAACTGAATCTCCCAGTACTCACTACAAACATTATTGGAGATACAGATAAGTCAATGAATTATTACTCCAAAAATCAAAGGACATAATATGGAAAATGATTAATTTTAACACAATTACATTGAAAACTTATCAACATTAGAAAACGTTAATAGCCATAAGAAGAAAGCCCATTCTTTTTGATGAAATGAGAAAATGGAGAAGATAGGGAGGCAGTGATTCAGAAACTGACAAGAAATGTTTTCGTCTTGTGGAAATTCAGAGAAGTCCTCTCTTGAACCAACAAGAATTAAAAAAAAACCCCAAAACACAAAAGAAGAAGAAAGCCAGCCAAACCACAAAAAAAGTTGTCAATAACTGAGAGTGCAATAATAAGAATAAGCTTTGTGGAGGCCAGCATCTCAATATTCCTTTCATAGCACTTTCAAACTTCTAAGATTCATTTTATTTCACAAGTACATGAAAATATGAAAGAAATGATATTTCAACCTCCCTTTCAAATTTAGTTTTAAAATTTTATAAACTATCTCATTTAAATGTATAAATATCAAGTGCAATAAACTCTGAAACAGAGTAAGATGGTAAGCAATATATTCTTGTTTCCACAGCAGCAACACACAGGAACAATACATACCCCAAAACTGGGACAGGGAAAAGAATCTGTTGGTGTAGGAATTGCACAAGATAAACTAGGGCTGATGTTACTGACAGTAGATGTCAATAATGGTGACAGAGTAGATGGGTCCATTGGGTCTTAGCACCAACAGTGACAGCTGAGGGGCCTATGAAACTTGCCAGAACTATGTCCATGGACTGCTTGAGTCGGATCCAAATTCTTCCTCTCAATACAGAAGGTGAGAACACAGTTCAGCAGACAACAGTTATGATCACTACTTGAGAACTGTGCTGAACTGATCCTCATTCCAAGTGTAGTCAATGTGAAGGATCAAGTTTCTGTATATGCCAGGTTCATGGGGAGAGCATGCTTAAAGAAAAATGTTGACAAAGGCTCAAGCTCATAACTCTTATTAAGTACAAATAAACAGCTACTGAGGATTTGAAACTGCTACTAGCAACCTAAAGAAACTGTTCTTTAGCTCTTTCACTAAACAAACTTCTTTCTGACACTTTTGATCAATTAAATTTTGGCAGGAGGCTCAGTTTGGTAAACATTTTGCCTGAACCAGGCTAACTGAACTGAGCTAGATTTCATATGTGAGTGAAACCTTACATATATTATTTTAATGATTCAAATAAAGACAGTTATTTTTTTAAAAAAACTGAAATTGAACAGTTAAAGACGTATCATATTCCATCCAGTGCTTAACTGACAATTCATAAAATCATATACTTTGCATTCCGTGCCAAACTTTACATGCTACTCAAGTTTTATCAGCACATACCTGTAGATGTATGCTTTTTCCATAATAGCTTCCAAACGATCATTAAACTCAAAGAATGTGTTATGCTGAATAGGAAAAAAATGAAAGTAATCCAATCACTTTTCCGTAGTACACATCTTTTTATAATAACTCTGACATTAATTCACATATACATTTTGAAAATGGATTTTTCAATAATCAGACTTCCTTTACACATTGTCCTGGTTCCAGTCAGGACAGAGTTAATTTTGCAGCAGCCAAGAGACTGGCATGGCTAGGACCCAGAGGTTATTCTTTACCATGTTATGTTGCTGCCAGGGGTGAGGGAAAAGGGTTCTCTTCTAGGGAGAAGTGGTTCCTCTTATTGAGTAAATGTGGAAGTGGTCTGGTATTGTCTGTTATTGTGGACTTTTTCATGTGAATAATTTCTTTCTTACATCTTTTGTTATTAATATTGTTGCTGTTATTGTTAATTTTCTTATTTCATTGCTCTTTCCAGCAAATTGTTCTTATCTGAACCTGTGATCTTTGCCTTTTGTGCCTCCAGTTGAAGGGGGGAAGGGGCATGGCCCATGGTTTTAGTGGCATTGCTAAACTGGAGAATACCATTTGTAAACCATGACAAACATTTAACTAAACTATGAACACAAAAGCAAAGATAAAAATTAAGTTAAATGGTTTTTTAGGGTGTTAAGTATCCCATTAATCTGATTACAGAAATAACTTTGCTGTTTTGGTCAGACTGCTGCAGATAAAATGACTTCTACTTCCTCAAGCATATATAATTTCTTGGACGGAGAAACACATATATTATATATATTTAATATATTATATATATATAATTTCTTGATCACAGAGAATTCCATGCATAAACCCTCCTTTTTGTCTCTTTCAAAAATTCCAGTAGTTGTCTAGTAAATGACCATATGTATCAACAGCCACATACTAGGATGATTCTATGTGTTATCAACTGCAGCTGTATCAAATTCTTCCTGTTAAGTATTTGTAGTTGACCTTTAGTGATAGCTTCTAATATTTGCATATAGCTTTTTCTTTGTTTGTGTTCAATATACATCTATTTGCCTAATATGAGTTCCTGTTTAGCTTTTCATTATTTCATATTATTTCAGTTCTGATTTATGGAATTTTGAAGTTTCTTTGAATATTGAAGTGAAGAGTACTCTCATTTTATTCTCAGAGTTCTTGCGTCTCCCTCAGTGTTAAATGAAAGAGGATTCTTTGTTGACATGTGATTGTATAAAGGGGAATGTATTTAGCTGCTGAGTGGCCTGCTAGATACTGTGTTCTAATCCTTTTTCAGACCCTTCATTACACAAATCCAGATGTCTTTGGACTTAATAACAGAAGTGGGTTTATGCTTGATAAATATTCTGTACAAAGTTTATGCTGTCCTTAAAAATCCTTCCTTTGCTTTTAAACACCTGATTTAAGCACAGAACAGGAAAAACATTGGCATTAATTAGTGATTTTTTTTAGAACTTTTAAAACTAAACAGGTAATTTGAGATTAATCAAACTTAAATAATGAAAAACCCCAGCTTTAATCACAAAATGCCTTTTGAAAGTAGGAATTAGAGTTGGAAGAAAAATAAGAGAATAAGCACTTAATTTGACTAGACTGTAACTTGTACTTTTTTGTTGGTTTATCTACTGATGTTGTACAAGGCAGTTAAATGCCACCCTGACACTTGATCCTGTCAGATCTCAGAAGCTTAGCAGGGTCAGCCCCGGTTAGTCCTTGGATGGGAGACCTCCTGGCAATACCAGGGGCTGTAGGTTCCAGTCCTGAGGACTTCACTGTCACTGTCCAAACTCGCTTGGCCATGGCAGATGAACCTTAGGACTTAAACAGTGGGGCCAGTTCCGTGCACACTCTGCCTCACCTAAAACATACACTGCGCAGGTTTGAAGGACACACCCAGGTGGGGAAAGCCCTTCTCAAATCTTCATTCACGAAGCGTAGCCATCATCATCACCTTAGCCTGAAGATATTTTACATTTCTAAATGCCATATTCCTAAATATTTTAAAAAAATTTCTGTTGGGCTGCAAAACATTTATGCATGGTTTGCCATCCATCACCAACACAGATCTTACCTTTAGCATCCTGTTTACTCTAAGTGCTGGATTAAATCCAAAGAAGAAGTATAAAACGTCAGATGGAAATACAGATATCACATCAAGCTGTTGAAGAGCAAACAGGTCAATTTAAGCTTCATAGTAATCATCATGCATTTATTTTCTGTCAAAAACCTACTTAGATTGAATCATGACTGCAATAATATTTGAAGAGTCAGCATGCTAAACATGTAGCTTCCCAAGCACTGGCAGGAAAGATTATCTCTTTGTAAACACTAACATTTTTGCTCTGCTTTTGAGTCCCTCTGTGCCTGAGATTGTATTCTGTTTGATGTGGATTATTAATAATATCTCATATATTTGACTATTAACGCATAGTGTTATTTCAATTGTAATTCTGACAAGATTAAAGTGTTAGGCATGTGGCTGGTGAGCGGACATGGGGAGACAACTCCACAAGCATGTTTTAAAAGTTCTTCAGCTTTTAAAATCTTCAATTTTTAAAGCCTAAAGCAACCTAGGGGAACACAATGAATTAGATTCCTTGCTTGCAACCTGTAGAAGCCATGTGTTCCAAACAACAAATTCATTATGGTTTCATTGGGGCTTTTTTTATTTGTTTGTTTGATTTGTGTGGTGTTTTTTAATAGATTTTTTCTTTTGCGTTATTTGTATGCTGCTTCTTTCTGTATCACTAAGGTTTTCAGCATCTCCCTGTAGTCCATCATTCAAGCATATACTTTTCATATCTGCATACTTTATTCTTCCCAAAAATTCTGTGCAGAGAATGGACGCTATGGCAAATTTATCCTTGCCTTTTTAAAGATTCTGTGATGCCTTGCTCTGTTATTGTTTGGGAATAAGAGAGGGATGTAGAACTGTAGGCTTTATCTCACTGTAATCAGAAATGCCTTTGGTCCAAGGGTTGTAAATTGAATTGGGAGCAACTAGCCTGTAGCACTGACTTTTTATTCCATGCAAGTAAGAAGCAGTTAATACCTGAACTCTGTACAAAGCAAAAATTGATTTAGGACAAACAGCCTTTTACAGTCTCTCTCTTCCTCTCTCAGACACCTGTCTTAGAGGCAAAATTTACTTAAAAGTGCTTTAATATCAGTAGCTGTTATTTAGTACTTTATCATATGACAAATTCCCAAATTCTATCTATATCTTGCATGGGGTAACAAAACTCAATGCTCATGAGTTTCTCCAGAAATCAAGAGCACTAAACAGACAGCAAGTGTGAACTTAAAATAAAACCCTACAAATCCACTTAACTGGCTTTAAGTTTGATTCTGTCATACTCACTTGCCTGTATAGTGTATATTCTTCACTTTTGGATAGCTTAATCTGACTCTGAAACAAGGCAGGTGCAAAAGTATTTACAGAAGAGAAGGTGGCAATAACTGAGATATGTGCTGAGTGTCACAGAGCTGTATGTGTATCAGGAATTCAATAAACTACCTATCCTCTACTGGCACCTCCTCCCTTTCCCCTCCCCCCTCCCCCCCCCAACATTTAGGAATAACATAAACAATTTTCCTAAATCAAATGCCTCTTTGTTTTTACAAATTTCATAAGCATCAAAAATCATAGTTTGAATTTTTGACTGCTTTCATGAGTGATGAGCTGTTCAGTACCACGAAGTGCTTTATGAGTTAACAGAATAGAGTTCTCATCTAACTTCAAGAATTTTAATCTTGTTAAATGAATCTCTGGGAAACAGTGCTATTGTCTTTAGTGTGTGCTGGGATGACGTCACACAAATTTATCAAAACAGATAATTTTATTAATTCTATTTGATAAATTCATTATAATTCCCAAATAATATTTAGAATAGCATTTATAATTATCCTGTTTTACAGTTAAACACTTTTTATGGAGATGGTAGTCTTCAGCTGGTGAGGACTGATATGCCATTGAGTCAATGCTTTCTGGTGATATTATTAAACCAACAGTGATTTTCAGTGAATGAAAAAAAAATCATGTGAAATCCTACATCCAGAACTTCATATTGACGTCAGTAACACATGGTCTACTTACCCGAAACTTCACAGTGCTGTGGTAGAATTTCTTTGTTTCCACTTTGTCTGACTATAGTGATAATGAAAGGAGAAAAAGGCGAAGTCAAGAACAATGTCAAGAATGAGCCTCTGCTACTCAGTAGTAGTAGTAGTAGTAGTAGTAGTAGTAATAATAATAATAATAATAGTAACAATCTTGTGATAGTAGGGATCATGACAGTTAAATTATTGATGGTCAAAAAATGTGAATGGAGGGAGAACTAGTACAGTTTAGAATAGATCAGGATTTTATTAGAACTACTTCATAAAATGAGATTTGGGGTTTGTCAGATTTTTTTCAATCTGGATGTTGGTCTAGAAAGGTACATTAAATTGTTTTCCCACAAAACTTCCCTCTCAAGACATCTGTACCACTTAGTGCTTGACTTAAACCGCTTCAGTTTCAGCGTGAAAAAATCCATTTATCTGCAGTGATTCCAAGAAAAATGCAGAGTGTTTCTGATAGTGTTGTACAAAATTAGCTCTTGGAGAACTGGCATTAATGTGCTAGCATTATTAGCATTATAATAATATTGCATTCATTAGTAATGATTAACTACTTATTTTTAAATTCTTCTTCATGGGAATGGAGGCTAAAACCTTAAAAAGAAAGGGTAATCACAAGTATCTAATGAAATTTATCTATTTTTATACTTTTTGTATGTGTATCAGAGACACTTTAAAAAGTGCTAAAAATAAGCATATTTTCATGCCAACTTTCACTATTATCAGTTTAAGCATTAGACTAAATGAAGGAGATCAGGCAGTAGCTGATCTCTGTGCATTAAAATCTGTGAATTGTACAAACAGCTTCAAGGGAAAGCCAAGGTAAGCTTCTCGTTAGTGTTTTAATTTTGTTCATAAAAACTGAGTTCTGTCAGATTTAGGCAAGATTGCCAGTGGAAAAATACATTACACTGCACTGCATTTAATATCTAGTCAAATGATATTTGCACAGCTTTATCTGTAAAGGTATCAGTAATATTGTGTATGTACAATGTATAAAACTTTATGTAAAAGCACTGAACTAAAGCTAGTTCCAAATTACATTTGAGGATATATTATTTTGAATTTTCTGTCTATTGGGCATAGTAATGTCATGCTGAAGTTATCAAACCTACTTTTTTTTTCTGAATTATTTTCTTTATATGAAGTTAAAGAATCAAAAGCAGGGAAGATTTTAAAGAAAAGTTAATATTCTAGATGCCCTTTTGGTGTGTTAAGGGCAAGCTTTCGCCCTTTCCAGATACTTGTTTAAAAGTTTATTTTGCATTTTTCTATAAAAAGATAACCCCTAAACAGTAGCAAGAATTAAAATTGAATGTATATAATTCCACAAAAGATAATATCTCCAATAAATTATTTTCAAAGTATCCTAAATACTACATGGATTTGCTCTGATTTTAGAAAATAATAAAACCACAGTCTCACAATCTGTTAAAAAACATGCATATCCTGTCCAGCCGAGCAGAATATGCACTGTTTTCAACTATGATTATTGTACAAAGCAAATAGAAAGGAGAAAGTTTCACACAAACATATAAACAGATGTATATATGCATGAGTACATGTCCTATAATCACTGATTCAAGTGAAGCTTCACCAATTTACTCCTATTCAGGGCTATATGCCCATTTCAACAGCTCTCATCTGTTACTTTCAAATCTATTTTTTCTATTTTTATGAATGTAGGCAATGGATTTGTTTCCTTCTACATAGGAGAATGGAAGATCAGTAAAGAATGGAAGGTCAGCGAAAAAGAACATATGTATCCTTTGATAAAAAAAAAGTTACATAGATTTGACACAGCAAGAAGAAAAAGTATCAAAAAGCATCATACTGGAGGAATTTTTATATTCTACTTTAACACACAACTACTACCCATGGAAATCCCACTTCCAATACTTACTATTATATCTCCTCCTCTTATAAAACACACTCGGGGCTGGAAAATCATTAAGTCACAGAGGTAGCAGATATCACAAATGACATCAATGGCAAACCAATATATTGTGTTACTTGGGGTTTGATATGGGAACACATAGCGAAGGGGGATAAACCAACAATTCCAATTATAGGCGATTGTCACAAGCATGAGCCATCCTACATAACGACGATCTGAAAGAAAAAGCATTGAATTTACAGGCATGAACTTAGAGTCATTCTTTCAGACACATTTATTCCACTGTAGTCTCTGGGAATACTTCTGCTCAGAGCAACCCAGCATTCTCCCTTTTTCATGGGACACACTGCTAAAGTGATATAGCTTGGAATTAGGAGTCACTTAGGGAATTTGCAAATGAATACAGAATTTTATGCATCTGAAAAAACTTGATACTATAATTTTGCATGCTGCTCATGTGTGTTATAACTTATGAAAGAATTATTTGGCCCTAATGAATGGTACAAATTATAGCTCAAGAAACTTGGGTTCTAATTTTGGCTGGTTTGCATTTCATGTTTGTGCATACCATCTTTACAACTGGTGTCACTTTTCATATCTTTTTCCTCATTGGAAAAATGTTGTTTAGGGCAGGACCTCTGCATCCCTCTGAGTTGCAAACTGGAATGTGTATCCTATGGTGGCTCACAGGTGCTATGTAACACCATGTCACTTCAATGCCACTTTACCCCATTCTATTGCATAGCTTTCAGTTCACCTGTGTACGAGTCTATGGTCTCTGGTAACTGCAGATGCTTCAGGTATTTTTTCAATGGAGGTTTTTTGAATTTACAGCACAGCATATCACAGTAATGATCCTCCTCTGGCTTTGCTTCTGCCTCCTCTTTCTTTTCTTGTTTTTCTTCTTTTTTTTCTTCTTTTGGCGGGGGTGGTTTCTTTGGTGCTAGACAAATGGAATACCACAAAATGTGGTGTTTTAATAATGGCTCAATAACCACACCCTGTTTTAACATGAACAAGAGTTTCATCATGTTAAAATCTCTTCTAAAAACACTGGGCAATTACTAAAATTATAATTTATTATACTAAAGTCATTAGAAAAACAATTGGAGAATAAAATCACCACTAGTATAAACAGGTGTATCTGCTATCACAAACAGGACACTTATGTTACAGAGTACAGTATCTGTATTCCAGTATTTCCCCAGACTGTGCCCACAAGTTATGCCTTTTATAAGACCGACAAGAAAAAAGTTAATTCATAATTCACTATTCATTAATACAACTGGGCATTTCTCTTTACATGACTGTTGCAAAGAATGCATGCAGTGAGGATGGAGATAAGAAAAGACACCTATGCCATGGGCTGATCTATTCACCCTCCTGAGACCTGATATGCAAGATGCAGCAGGTAAAACTAGTGGGAAGCCCACAGTTTTATACATTTCTAGGCCTACAAAAGTTTTGTGGCACTCTTTTGAGCCCAGTTCTTCTATATTTGGGCTGGATAATATCCATGCATGTGTCCTATTAATTCTGGTGGCTTTACCACTGATTAGAATACACAGTCTTAGCAGTAAACTGACAAACTAGATCTATAATAATTTAGAAAACAAATGGTTACAAAGAGAAAAAAAAAAAGATCAATGAAGTTATTAAAAAAAAAGGAATTTCTTTGTCAGACAGTATAATTTTTAATTCCTCGGATAACATTTTTTACAGCTTTTTAAAAAGCTTCTTAAAAGTGTCAGAATATAAAATCACCACACTCAATTCTTTGTGAAAGGGAAAAAAAAGTCAAACTTTCCTCTGAAGAGGAAAAACATTGATTTGTTTTATGTTATATTGTCAAAAATCAATGATTAATTAACAACAGCTGAATTTGATCTATTGAAAGCATGGACTGAAAATTTTCAGTGTGTCCAGAAGGTTGCTGTCATGGCTAAAACTTTTTTTACTGTATTTGCAAAGCAGATCTCATATCAGAGTGACTAATATTATCTCTTATTATATGTATGTTTCAGATTCATCTCTATGAAAAAACATATTTGGGAGCTATTTTAAAATACAGAAAACTTGACAGGGATGATTCTAGATATTGCCTGTATAAGGTTTCCCCCAAATTCTTCAGTGATAGGGTTCAAAGGGAGCTTCTACCTAGGGGCCTGGCTTATTGCAGAGAAAAAGGGATACATTGAATTCAGCAGTCACAAACTGATCCTTTTCAGTAGATAAATACACTATGCTTACAAAAAAAATCATCACAGTATTTTCTGTTGCTACAAAATAATTTTAACTTTAAACTCAACAAATGTACAGCTATTTCTGGAGTCACTTACAGGCTGTAGGACTGCCTTCAGGTGAAGACAGCACTGGGTCTTTCAGCTTTTCCTTATAGACGTTTGCCCTTTCCCGCATTTTTTTTAAAATCTCTTGAAGCTGGGCATCAGCATACTCATTTGTTTGGAAACCTGGAGTTGGCTTCTGTGTGCTAATTAAAACAAAAGGAAAAAAAGCTTAATGTACTGGAAATCCAAGGAAGGAAACAGTGCTAATTCCACTTCAGAGCTGAAGTCAGACATTAAGGTTAGATTTTTATTCAGCAAAGTGCTTTTCCACATTACTTAAATCATACTAAGAGGAAAGTTAAGTTACCAGATCTTTCTTCTTGCTTATGCCAGCAGCAGTCTATGTGTTATTACAAGCAGAGGAGATCAGGGTACTCTGTATTGCCCACTACACTAATGACTTTCTACTGCTGTTTTTCACCGAATTCTACTGTGGCTGTGTAAAGCCTAGAGCTAATCTGATGTATTCATTAAGTGACAAGGCATGCTCTTCCCACTTGTGCATAAAAATGTGCTCATTATTATATGGTAATGTCCTAATGAAGACAGGACATAACTGAGCTAAAGACTGAAATACAGGTGGGAAAGCAGAGACTATGCTTACTTGATGCTTCTTAAGATTGGGAAAGTTGATTTCATCTAGGTTTTTATGGCTTGTTATGCCTAACATGAGGTGAAAAAGTGCATCTGTTTTCATGGAAACAAAACACTGGTGTTCTTGCTGAGGTTTTTTCTTTTTCCTCTAGTATTTTACTCAGGGTTACAGTAACATTGAGCTGATATTCCAGCACTCACAGCATTTCTTCAAACCTGAGGACCATTTATTTTCAAATACCTGCAAACTCACATTCTGCACTGAAACTAGTGCTTTCATTAGGATTTATGCATGCTGGACAGTCAAATATAAAGTGATTGTTGATCAACTCTTTTGAGTTTATTCATATTTGAAATTTCATCTACAATTACTTGCCACTGTCTGATTATGCAGACTGAGGATGTTTTGAAGTGCCACTTAGCTGGCAGCTGGGCCACACATTTGGACTTCTATGTGGAGACCAGTATATGGGATTTTTTTCAACACTTCTCAGCTGATGGGACACACTGATGTCAGAGCTGAATGGAAATGGCTGTGACTGGCAGAGGGCAACTCAAGGCCTCCTCCCACACAGTCACAATTGCTACCCCTGCACCAAACCCCTGAAAGCTATAACCAATACATGGGCTACAGCAGAGAATTGTTCTTTCTTTCTTAACAGTCTTTCAACTTTGTCCCAAGTGCCATGGGGATCTGCATGTTACAGCAAGAAAAGAAACAGACCAAAAGTGAAGTATGCTTGAAATATGCAGATTCTTGAGAAAATCTTCCCAAAGGTGAGTAAAGTGGTATGACAGCACCTCAGGTAGGGGAGAAATGAAAACCACTGTAAAGTGATCTTTGAATAAACACCATGTCTCCTCAAGACCTAAACCTACTTTGAAGTTCCTAACAGAAGGAGCTGTAACTAAAAAAGGAGAGTGTCAGAGTGGGAGGTGTTCTGCTTCTCTTGGAGAAGCAGAGTTTTCTGGAGACACAACACACATCATGGTGCCCAAGGAAGTATAATTTAAGCATGTGAAAATCCTTCAGCAAAAAACCATTGGATAAAGTGGAGATATACTGTTAAAAGCAGCAGGAGAAGCAGAAGTCTGGAATTACATGCTTGTCATTTCTGTAATTTAAGTCTTGTGAAGTGTCTACTTCTTAAAACTCCCCAGATGAGATTAATCGAAGCAATTCTGATAAATTTTGTAATCTCATCACAGTTCCTTTTGTGTCACATATTCCCATTGCTCAGGCCATCTGCAATGTAATGAAATCCTTTCTTGTTTTGAGCTAAGATGTCACAATTAGTTTTTCAGCTTCTCTGCAAAGAATTTTAAATAATTCTTAGTCTTTGCTGTTGCTGTACTTGCTCAGGGCATTAGCTATCTTAGAGTTAAATACACTTGTCACAAGTGTCATGCCAAAGACCCCTTCTGTCTGCTTTCTAGGGATAACCTGTAAATTTCTTTTTATTTGACAGATCTTCCAAAAAATGTTAAAGTCTCCTCTATAATGAATTTGGTGCTATATCTTTGCAGTGCAGCACAGAGGAGCTATGTTACTGTTTGGTACTGATTAGAATCTATGTGACTTGGTTTAAAGTTATTTGCCCCACAGCTGATGAGAAATTGATTTTCATTGCCCTACTTCTCATTTGGCTTTCGTTGCCTTCTCCTCTATTATTTTCTAGTAACTAAATGCTTACTTTAAATTTTCACTTGCTAATACAGATGGAAGAGGCTGCGTGTTGAGCACAGCTAATTTGAAGATGTTTATTGTATGTTCACTTTGTGTGGAGGTGCATTTTAAATTACCATGGCTAATGAAGCCCATTCAAACATCACTAAATCACTTTTAACAAACTGGACAACTTGTCTCACATTAGGTGGTGCTAGGATTTGTCTCCAAGCTGTTATTCTTCAACCAAATTTATCTCTGACCTTTGTGCAATATGTTACAATAAGCCTAGGTCTATGTTACTTACTATACTATGTAGTCCTTTACAGAGGGGAAATGTTTATTCCCTCAGGAAGTAATAATTTCATGTGGCCTAGGAAATGAAAGTCAGGATCGCAACTCATATACTATGCACGCATTCTTCTTATTACCTAAAACGTGTTTTGTTTAGCAATAACAATATATGTAACATGAGACCTATAATAATAATGTGGTTTTATGATATTTTTCACCCGTGGGTTTTATTTTTTAACTTGTAGGTTTAAACTTGTTTGTTTAGTCAATAAAATCAGAGTGCCTTAATTCTCATCATACCACAAGAAAATATTTAGACACCCATAGCATAGCAAAAGAATATGGCCTTGAAACAGATTATGGAAATACTGTGTTGAGAGTGCTAATGTATGCAACAGCCATTAAGTACTGTGGCTTGCAAGTTTTCTGTGTTAAGAGTTCAAATAAACAGAGACAAAGAAATGCAATGGTTATTTCAGAATAAATGAAGTTTACTCTCTTCTAAGTTGCAATCTAGATTTTAATTACTTCTTGCTTTTTGGCCATGAACGCCAAATAGCTGAGTTTGATTCCATCTTTTGTCTAGTAGGAAACCCCAGAGAAAATGTATTTCATAAATTTATGCTGCTGCCTGAAAAATTTCCATACCACATTTTGCTGATTTCAGTTATAACCCTTTTGTTTTTGCAACACTTAAAAAACTTTCTCCTAACTACAAGGAAACAGAGTTCTTGATCTTGTAGTAGAGCTTTTAATGCTTTTATTGACCCATGACATTGTGATTTATGATTGTTTTTATGACCTATGTCTTGAAAAAAAATTAGTTTTTCTGAATAAATTATTGAGAATCTCTAATTCAATTTTCAGAAAGATGTGACAATGCATAGCTATATAGAATTTCCTCTGAGAGTGCTGGGATCATCAGATGCAGGTGACAAAAGGATAAATATCTGAGTGTTTAGTCAACAGCAAGGTGCCTATGAGCACTGTGTAATCTGGCTGTGAAAAACATTGCTCCAAATTTAACTCTAGAATGCATATGACATACTGCTAGGGAAGGAAACATTAACACTGGGATAGAAGCCAATGTGAGAGTTATTCTGAATAACTGTATTCAAAAGATGAATTCATGTAGGAGACTATAAAGTCTCTTAGAATGGCCAAGGCTATTGGGAACATGGCTTTAAAAATGACAGCAAAGCAGATTGAGATGCAATAGGATCATTGTCTATAAATTCAAAGTTTGGTGGAGAACCATATAGGGAAAGGAAGTGTTTGAGCTGAGGAACAGTAAAAACATTGTAAGAAGAATAAATGTGAATAGAAATACAATGAATTAATGTGAGTTAAAGGTCTGAAGAAAGTTTCTAAGCCCTTAATGACCAAAATTCTAGGCAGTTTTTTAATATGAGTGAGTAGCAGTTGAAACAAGTGTAACAGACTTCAAAAATATATTAAGATAATGAAAACTGTTGTAGGCTTTGATTCCCAGGAAAGCAAAAGAATCTATGCAGCATAACAGGAGACCCTTTTCAGCAAACCTTATAAGGTTTGGAAAGTGAGAGTAAATGGCTTAACTTGTATACTCACCACGAGGTCCACTGCTACCAAAAATCTTAACAGCTCAAGTACTAAGAAAGTGAATTTCTAACGTAAATATATTATCTTCAAGTCTTGGAACAAACTGTTGACTCATTAGATTCCACTGACTTTCAAAAAGCTCTTAGTTAAATTTTCATTTTCATTAACAGTCTTGAAACAACTATCTTCCTTTGACACATCACCTCTTCCTTTAATCACAGAATCCCAGAATCATCAATTTTGGAAGACAGCTTCAAGATCACTCAGTCCAACAGTCAACCCAGCACCATAATTATCATCCCTAAACCATATCCTCAAGTGCAACATCCAGATGCCTCTTGAACACTTCCTGAGATTGTCACTCCACCACCACCCTGGACAACTTATTCCAATGCCTAATCACTCTTTCAGAGGATTATTATTATTATTATTATTATTATTATTATTATTATTATTATTATTATTATTATTATTATTATTTTAAAATATCAAATCTGAACCAATCCAGGCAAATAAAGTGTTTGAGAGAGACCCATTTTTAGTGATACAAAATATTATGTCATGTTTCAGAATTACTAGCATTATATTATTATTTTTACAATAAAAGGAACAAAATACATTTTAATTTTGATTTTATTTTTAAAATTGTGTTATTCTTCACAATGAAATTTGATTTTAAACTGATGTTGCTTTTGTCCTACTATATATTTTCTTACATATTTCATTAATGTAAACATAGTAATATGATATTTGGATTCATTTTGGTTTTACATACATATAAGAAAGGACGAGTCATAACCATTTCCAAGCTTCATGTGGAAAACATGTATATAAAACTGTCCATTGGAATGCATGGCTTTCCCTTAGTTCAGAGTCTTTATAGAGAAATCATGCTTTTTTGGGCCCTAAGTACGTGTTCTTGAAATGAAATGCAGAGATAAGTACAGCATAATTTGTAATACTAATTGCTTTAGAACAAATGTATAATGTTCTAAGGAAGTCATGTCTCATTTATTTCCTTTATCTGGTGCTGTTGTGTCATTAAGGCTTTCTTATCTGTAAGTGACTAAATCTGTCTGGGATATCTGCCACTTATCAGGAATTTTTGAAGATATTTCCTATCATATACACACAAAATCTGTTACATTCAAATGCATTTAAATGCAAACTCATAACTTATTTGCATAAGCATATAATAATTTATGGCTTCATAAAAAAAAGTCTTGGAGTATGATCCAGTGTTGTATAGAGCTCATGAGCACAGAACAAATCCTTCTTCCAATTTTCTATTCTTCAGGTTTTTATTAATATGCAGAGAAATAAAAGCTAAAATTAAAACACCATGAAATTTCCCGTAGTGAATTTTTTAAAGCATTACCAAAAAAAGTCCAAATTTGAAAAACTTAATTTTTAATAGATGCTTTCATTTCTCATCCATTTTCATACAGATCCTAAAATAATCATACAACCCTAGGACTGCAGGGAAGTTTGAGACATCCTGTAATGCTAGTCCCCACAGCTAAAAGCAGGATGGGGTATACCTGACAGATTCTTGTGTAACCTGTTCTCAAAGACATCTAGCTCAAACTACTCCATAATCTTCCTGAAGAATTTATTCTAGTGCTTCACTATCTTCATTTTACAATTTTTTTTCTTGACATAAATCTCTTTCAGTACAATTCGTCTTATGCTCTGTGAATATGGGAGAAAAGTATTCTCCCTTCTCTTTTACCTCACTTTGTGACTGTTTGCACATTTTCATTTTCTCACTGGTTTGTTTGTTTCACTTTTTTGTTTTGTTTTGTTTTATTTTCAAAGGAAAAATATTTAGGACAAAGGTAATAATTGTATGATGACCATAATTTTCAGTGCACAGAGGTGTGCATACCTAGATAAGAATCTTTTAGCTGATAAAAGCTTCAGGCAACTATATTTCAACTAATAAAGTTAAAAATAAAAGAGAAAGAAGTGGTAGTATAGATTCAGCCTGCATGGCAACTAAAGTTTCTTCACTCACTGCTGGGAACCCTGGCAGATTCTTACAATATGCTGAACTTCAAGCCATGTATTATTGTTGCCTATGCTGACTACATAAAATTACCTCGATCAGACTTTGTTGCAATTCTACCTTCATTAGTGGTAAACTGTTATACAGCAACCTGTGTAGAAACTCACTTCATGTACCTTTCCCAGGATCACAAAGAAATTTGGTGAGAAAAAGAACTCATTCCTCTGAGATGTCTTCAAATTACAGCTATTTGAGACCATTCTTTCCCCTTCTGTAGGCATAAATATGTTCTTTTCCAAATTCAGCAACAAAGCAGGCATGTTCCTTGCAGACACAGATCATCACACTTCTCCTCCTGAGTGTCATTTATCCAGGGCACTGCATAAGACTGGGCGGCCAGATTTGTTTGACTTCTCATCTGATTCTCATGTCTCCACCTGTCACTGTTTCCTCTGTTTCTCTCTCTATCTGTACAACCTGGGATGTTTTAATCCTAGATAGCTTAGATTGGAAAATGAGTAAATAAGTGCAGACACAGTGTGTTAACAAAACATGTTGGACAAGCTTAAATATAGACATGAATACTTATGCTTTTCACAAAGTAATAATCAGTTTTATTTTACTAAATAATAGTAGACATGATGTCTTAAGTTTATATGTCTCTTAGATTTATCAAGGAAAACACTGATATACGTGCAAATGTTTGGTGCAGATGTGATTTAAAAATAAATGCAATTTAAATATAAATGTTTTATGCTGCACACAGTAGTCTACCTGTCACAATGCTCATTGCTTTGCCTTTTTCCCTAAAAATGACTCAACAGATAATAGCAGAGATAATATTTTGAATAAATTATAATTTTTTCCTTTACACAAAAAGATTTCTTCTTACTTTGAAAAAATATTAATTCAATGGAAGATTTACACAAAATACTTTTGATTAAAAAATCAATCAGTGGCAAAATATTACAAATTATACCTTCAATTTCTTACATATTCTAAACATTTTATAAAACCAGAAATATGAATATATGAGTATTATGAGTATATAATTTTAAAATAATGCAAGGAAAGAGAAAAAGAGCAACATTTCAGTCTGTATAATGACATTCCTATCCCTCTACTCGCTTCATTTAATCTTCAATGACGAACTTCTGAATTCACTATCTTTTTAATTTCAGGCTACTACTTGGCTGTCATGCATTAAATAACATGGGTAACTGCATCCTGCAGAAGAGTTAGAATTTAAAAGCTCTAGGAAAATACATCTCAGCAATAATTACAGCAAGTTTAATCCATTTTGGTACGGAGAGCACACCACCTTTCGATTTAATTTGCAGGTTGTCAGTGTAGTCATTGCAGAAATTCAAATCCAAGAACTAAAGTGATAAGCCTTGGAAAAAATTCTAAGCAGAAGGAATATGAGTTCTAAGAAAAATATTTTTATTTTGTAACACATTAATGTCTTTTCAAGTCAAGCTTACAAAGTGTAGTGGATGCATTCTATCTGTTTACAATTTTAAGTAATGCAGTGATTAGCTGGAAACAACTAAGGAAATGTATTAGCCTCTCTATAAAATGTGCTTATGACTGTAATGTAGTTTTAACTGGCATTTTTCAGAAGGCCCAGTATTGGCCTTATTTTATTTCATCTCAGTTTGATTGGGGCTTAGTGCCATGAGTATCATCTTCTTGTGTCCCTGGTGTTCCTACAGTAATCAAGTATTTCTGGAGACTCTGCAGAGGGTTGATAGTGGGTCTGTTTCATTGGTGTGTTGAGATTTTGTTCTTGTGATAGGACACAGTTTCTCTGAGATGCATCTGCTTGGTGAATTGATGTGTTGTAACTAGTGGATAAGCAAGCACTAATAAACATGGTAATTTTCTTGGTCAAGGTAATTGAAGCAAATGAAGTGCATTACTCACTAAGAACATGCCACCAGCAGGAGTTCTCTTTATTAGCCTGGTTATGCACCACATAGAAAATTGCCTCTTAATCTTTGTTTTGTTTTCTTTCTTTGCTATTAGCCAAATTAAAGAGGAAAAAAAATCCCTTTATGGGCCTGAGAAGGACTGGTATAGTCTATTAGGTAATAGAATGTGGCTATGAAATAGGCAAACTACAAGCATAAAATTCAGTCTTCCTGAACCATTTGTGTTCATATGCAGTTTGCAGCACTGGAGTTCCCTTTCTGCATTTGAAAAAGCAGAATCAGAAGACTACACTTTCTGGATCGGGATGTTAAATTTTTTTGGATAATTTTAATATTTTATTAAAATTTCTATAGTGCATTTTTATATTAACTTTATTTTTTTCATAATAGCTAGGTTCTGAAGGTGGCATAGCAGATATAATATTTCATTTCTCCCTAAACATAACTGAGACTATGTAAGAACTTGAGTGAAATCTAGAAGTGCAGGAAGTCTCAGTTACCTACTGTATTTTTTTCTTTATATGGTCTTGGATATTTAGCCTGCAAATATGGATTATTATTTTACATAGCATTTTGCAGAGTGGACTTCATGATCTTTAACTGTGGTTTCAGAGCATTGCCTTAGTATAAATAGTACATTGTAATCTCTTTGGTAATCTGGAAAGATGAAATACTCTTACAAATTTAGCTGGGCTTAAAGGCTTTTAAAAGGCACAGAGGAGAAAAAAGTCATAGAAGCTCTTTGTGTTCCTCCATTTTCTCTCATCTATCCTTTCAGATGCTTTGTTTGCCATTCTTCCATACTCTACTTTTTCCACTACTTGCTGTGACTTCTTTGTCTCGTTCCCTGATGCCAGGCATCCACTATTTTTCTCCTTAGGCATCTCTCTCTCCTCTACTTTTACATGCCCAAAACACTTTATACAGTCCTCTTCTCCATCAAGTTTATCATTCCACAGGGTCCGTGTTAGCTCCCAGCCTTCAGTGTGGGGTCATGCAAAGGTCTCACATTTGCCTCTCCTGTGTCACCTTAGTGATCCTGTCAATCATGGCTTTCTGATTATCTTTTTTTGTCAGATTTTGATTCTAAACAGCATCCTCACAAAGTGTTTTGTCACTTTCTCTTGTGTACAAATGGCTATATTCCTCTGCTTGCAGAGGGCAGGGGTTTATCCTTATGTGTCGCTGGTGATGTGCCAGGTTTGCTTAAGTGCTACTCAGTACCTCACAGGAAATGTTTGCATGGCAGTTCAAAACTGTGCAGGATTGTGTGTGCATGTAGGTGTTTTTATGAACCCTTCACAACAGAAAGCAATCTCCACATGTAAGGGTTGCACTGACGCTTTTTGCTAGTTCCCTGTTAAAAAAGACTCCATTGTCTTCTGTTGGACTGCAAATGAGATCCTGAGTGTTCTTCTACTCCCTTAGTTCGTGTTATGAAGAGATAGGATAGTCTTGGTTCACTCTTCCAGAGGTTATTATTGCTCAGCAAATAGCTATTCATGAAAATTACCTATCATTCCATTACATTATCATTAAAGATGAAGGGGAGAAACAATATATTAGCAGACAGAGCCAATTTGTGTGCAATCCCTTCCAAGCTATTAGGAAACAGACATTAAAAGTTCCAGTCATTGGCTTGTAATTCACTGCTTGGTACATCGTTCATTGTTTGGTGTCTCCTCTTTCACACAGTGTTCAGGTGGCTGAGACCACTGCTCTACTACCAGTCTCTCTACTTTTTAATAATGTCCATCCTCATGTACTGTTATATTTAAAAAAAAGAAGATATGCTAAGAGGAAAAAACTGTTGTTTTTGGTTTTGGGTTTTTTTTCTTGTGGACAAAGAGTTTCTGTTGGAATTTTTAGGAGCAAGTGCAGTGTTTGTCAGAGTTGTCATTCACTTAGCAAGAGAAAAAATATTTGTCCTTCCAGAGAAAGTTCAAAACCCTATTTTCCTATTGATAGATACTACAGGCAGTGTACCATTTTGAGTAAAAATTTACTTTAATGCAGCTGAACGAAGGACATCGCTTGTGCACAGTCTCCCAAACTGTTACATGTATCAGTAGTCCTACTGATTTCAGATAATTACATTAGTATATGTGTTCATACAGCAATATTACCTAAGAGTTTAAAATTTAAAGTCCTTTTATGATAGCTCATTACTTTCTCCATAAATTCTGCATGGAGAGACACGGGTCTGATTCAAAAGTAAAATGTGCTGTTCCAAACAGGACAAGTACCTTCTTTCCTCTTCCTTACTCTATGTATTTGAGCCCACAAGGATGCATTTAAAAAATTAAACGGCACAGTAGCAGTAGATAAGGTGAAACCTTTCCTATTAACAAAATTTCAAAGAAAGTTGAGGTGCTCTGGATGTATATGTGTTGTGAATAAATAGATATATTGATAAACTTAATTTTATTATGTATATTACTCTATATTATATGGTCTATGGGCATACTAATGATTTCTTACCATGAAGATCAAGTGCCTTTTGATTAAACTTTGACTCTTGGAAGGCAATTAGTATAAGAAAATAGCCTACATAAGTTAATGTCTCTGAAGATCTTCAATGGGACTTCCACCCACACTCACTGTCCAAGGGTCTTTGGTGTCCACTTAAGGTCAGACCTTAGTCACTGCCTGATCTATGCCTATGTGTGTCTAGCTCCAGTTCTGTCTTTGGTCTTGTCTGCTAGAGAGACTTTGGAGCTATTTTGTAGCCTTGTATTTAGCTCTGTCTCTCTCTGACCAGGAATGGTGTCTGAATAGACTTCCATGACTCTTCAGAAGCAATTAATTAAATTATCTCAAAGGCATATTTTAAAAATGATTCTTCCTTCAGCTCATACAATATATCTGTTTAGTTTAGTTTCATGCCAATGCAATGACACCAGCACCAGGCCTTCCAAGCTCTACTGCAGAATTTGGTGGGTAACTGTTTTGACAGTAGAATTTACCAAATATTTACTGTATTTTAAGAAGCTGTTGCTCAAATTAGACTGACTAGATATATCTGGATGCACATATGACACTGAGTCAGAACAGCTCTGAGAAGAAAATGTTTAACATAAACATAAATCATTTTGATTTTTTTAATAGGTTTTGTTTCTAGTAATAAGCCACATACCCCTTTGTTTCATGAGCATACAGTAATTATGTTAACCATGGTTACAGGATTTACCAGTGGAACTGTAAATCGCAACATATTGTATAATGACAAAAAAAGAAATTCTTTATCTAGGTTTTCATTTTTCACCTACTAATTCACATTCAAATGACTAAGTTATTTATAACATTTCCATTCTTACTAGTCAGTTATTTTTAATTGCATGTATTATTGTATAAAGGCATGTGCAGTAGCATTTTGCTTGCTTATTCTTTGTCAGTCCAGTACAAACTCTGTCTTGGTAAAGGAGAGGAAATAAGTAATCATCTCTATAAATTACCTCCACGTCAGGGAAAGACTTTAGTTTTGTGTCATTAAGATAATGAAAATAATAGGAGGCAAAGACAAACAGGAGGACTTTCTACCCTTTTCTGGCCTGAATGTATCTGTTTTTCTCCATTCGAAGTGATCTCAAAATGCAGAAACTTCATGAAGCATATCAAAGGAAATGCAAGTTTCCATACATGAAATGCAATAACCCGTATGAGAGTAAAGGCTTGGAGCTGACTGAGTAGAAGAAGGCTTTGCATAAAAGGATCTCGGGGTCCTGGTACACATCAGATTGAATATGAATCCACAGTGTTCTTGCCACTGCTAACTGCTAACAGGCTAACTGCTTGCTCTGATTTAGAAAAAGCACTAGAGGTGAACAGCAAAAAGATCGGAAGGCAACACAAGCAAGTTAAAGCAAAGGAATATTCAATTCTATTTCATTTTCATAATAAGGGTGGTCAAACAGTGGATCCAAAATCCCAGAGAAACGATGGAAACTATCTTCTTGGAGATACACATTTAAAATTATGCTGAACAAAGATCTGGGAAACCTGATCTAATCAGGAATTGAATCTAACATCTAACTGCTCTTAGCAGGACTTTGGACCTCACTTCTTCTGAAGATCTATAAAGATCTATGATGATCTTTATTTTCACCAGTGACACAGACAGTGGCACCAAGTGCAGCCTAAGCAAGTTTGCAGATGATATCAAGCTGAGTGGTGCAATTAACAGACCTGAAGGATGGGCTGCCATCCAAAGGGACCTGGACAAGCTCAAAAATGTGGGCCCAAGGGAATCTCATGAGGTTCCACAAGGCCAAGTACAAGGTCCTGCACCTGGATCGAGGCAACCTATAGGCTGCGGGATGAAGAGATGGAGACCAGCCCTAGGGATAAGGTCTTGGGAATGCTGATGGATGAAAAGCTGGATATGACTCAGCAATGTACACTTGCAGCCAAGAAAACCAATTGTATACTCGACTGCATCTATAAAAATGTTGCCAGTAGGTTGTGAGAGCTGATTCTGCCCCTCTGCTCTGCTCTGCCCAGACCACTGTGATCATCTCTAGAGTACCCAGTGTAGGAAAGACCTAGGCCTTCTGTAGCAGGTGCAGAGAAGAGCCACGAACATGATCAGAAGGCTGGAGCATCTCTCCTAAGAGGAATGGATAAGAGAGTTGTTATGTTTCAGCCTGAAGAAGAGACCTTATTGGTGGCCTTTTAATACTTAAAAGGGGCCTAAAAGAAAGATGGGGACAAACATTTTAGCAGATGTTGTTGTGCTATGATAAGCTGTTTTAAACTTGGAGAGGGCAGATTTAGAGTAGATATAAGGAAGAAATTTTTTATGGTGAGTGGAACATTGTCACATGTTACCCTAGAGAGGCGGTGGATTCCCCATTCCTGGAAACATTCAAGATCAGGTGGGATGGGGTTCTGAACAACCTGATCCAGCTGTAGTTGTCCCTGCTCATTGCAGAGGTGTTGGACTAGATGACCTTTAAAGGTCCCTTCCAACCCAAACAATTCTATGATTCTATGAATCTGTGCCTCTGTGATGAATGTAGACTATTCCTAGATTATTGTTTTCTAGACATCATATTTATTTCTATTTTAGCGAAACAATCACCTCAGCTTTTTCCAGTGGTTAAATGACCCTAGATTTTCCCCTGAAGTAATATTACTGTTTAATTTAGTTGTCTCTTCTCAGGAAGAGATAGTACTAATCCCCCAGTTGTGCAGATTAATGCTGATTTAATGGGATAACTCAGAAAAAAAAAAAAAGGCAGGATAAAAAAGTTTTAAGTTAGAATGATGTGACAAACATTCCAGCTATTCAGGGCAGCATTCTGGGACTTTCTTCTTTGCTAAGGTAGAGTAATAATAATTGAGCAGCAGCACTGTTAAAATTAGCATATAACTGTAGTTGAGCAAATCCTTTTTCTCACTCCTCCAATTTAGGATGATGTACATAACAAACTATCAAATGCACACACTAAATGAATGCCCGTATATATGTTGCCTTAGAATTGAAAAAAAGCTTTTCGAGGTCCTAGAGGGAGGACTTTTAAAGAATTAATATATGGCACACAGAAATGTTACGTAAGGATGTCAGGGGAAAAAAAATCTCCAAATCTTTTAATTGAATTTACTCACTTTACATCTTCTTTCCCATCTTTGAGTTGATGCTCTTCCAGTTGAGTTGTCTTAGCTGGTTCAGTTGAGTTTTCAGTTTTTGAAGGCTCAGGAGCTTTTGCTGATCCCGTATCTAGACAAAAATGTTTTCATTTTTTGAATAATTTTTTTTTAAGAATTATAATAATACTTTTGAAGGAATCACATTTTGTATGACATTATTTCTTCAGTGAACAAGCACTACATGACACTGCTTCTGGGACCTGACTTCTGAACAAATTCCTTCATAAATCTATTTCAATGCCATCTCTACGGAACATGTTTATGATAAGTACACCTTTTAGTATATGTAATTTACTTGTGGATTTTAAACTAGATGCATCAGTAGCCAGCTCAACAATGGGCAGTACAGAGCTCCTCTGTATTTATGAGGGACAAGAACTCATGCAGTATGATAGAATTTTAATGTGTGCTTATTTTTTAAAAAATGCAGATAGATAGATAGATAGATAGATCTGTCCAGAAATACCTTGTGAAATACATGAGGAAAATGAAGAGTAGGATATTTGCTTATGCATAGAAATGTTAATGACATTATTTATGTTGCAGTGTTTGAACTGCATGAAAAATGTTGTTGCTTCAGCTGCCATGGCAGTCCTGTTTGTTGCTGAGTAAATTATGAATGAAATATGTCATTAAGAATGTCAATATGTCATACTTTGGCTAGTCTATTTCTTCATTTTTGTTACTAGTAGCTTTTTTAAAGGAATCTAAAGTAGGAAGCTTGTAGAGTTTGAAATAAATGGTATAGTCTCTTGCCATTTAAGTGGCCTTAAGTGATGATTTTTTACAACTGATCTTATATCTTTGTTTTAAATATTCATGTTGAAAAATAATTTGATAGCTCTCATCAGTCTGACACTTTGCATAAAGGAGAAACAAGTTCAGCCTTCAAAAATACTTTAAATATACTATTATAGAAGAAAAAGCTTGGCACCAAAACATCTCAGCAAATACATTAGGAGGTTGTTGTATATTCTGTATTTTAAGTTCAAGACATCTCAAAGAAAATCAAATCTTGGCTATTTGGATAGATAGTGTAAGATTACTTTTCTGATATTTAAGCTCCATATTTAGAGAGCTATTCATTTCAGAATGGTAAAGACAATTGCAGCACTAAACTGTTAAGCTACTCAGCTGGAAGGTGGTTTCTCAAAATTGCATTGAAGCAAAATTTTGGACTGTGGGTCACTTTGTTTACAGCATTTGACATACCAAACTATTCTCCTACCACCATTTATTCAGATTTTGGATCATATGCTCTTTCAGGCATCTATTAAGGACAAACATTGTTTCTTGAGTGAGTTTCAGACTTTTACCACACAGACAGTTACAGGATCAATGGGGTATTTCTAATGTTGTTTCTAGTATTTATGTTAAGAACCAAGAACATTGTGTGAGTCCTGCTACTTTTACAGGAATTCATTTCTTAAGTAGGATCAAGGACAAGGCTTAGCCAAATGTGTTTGTGGATGCCAGAAATGCTCAACCCACTGTCTGACAAGGAACTGAAGAGAGAAAAAGAAATCCATGTTCCCCAACATGTTGGGTAACTGGGTCTTGACTTGGCAAGTTAAGGGATTAAGTTTCACACAGCCCCTTGGAGAATTGTAGCACTACTGAGTATGAAGAGATAGTATGCAGGGTTTGTATCACTTATGTAAACTGTGAAGATTTTTGTGAGGAAATCAATTTAAAACTCTGACATTCAATTGAATTTTATGGTTTAAATTGAAAACAGTATCTTGCCCACTCAGTGGAAATGCAGATTATTGTTTCCTTTCTGCAGCAGTCAGTATTGCAGTACTGTCTTGAGGAAAGTTCTGCTGAAAATATGTCACTAGAGAATGTTTCATGAATGTTACCTGAAGAATCTGCCAGGGAATTTTCAAATTAGAGAATAGCACACATTCAGGTAAATAAAGACTGCAAAGAGGACTATTGCTGTTCCTGTGCCCAGGAAGGTTCAAGAAAATACCAAAGGGTTTCTACAATTTGATTTCAGGGGTTCAAAATGCTTTTCTGGACGATCCAGCCATAATCTATTTTTTTAGGAGGGAGGAATTTTAAAATGGGTTCAGGCTTCTAACACAGTGAATATATTCTCACAGTGAAATAAAATTTATTTCTCCTAAGCATTTCATGGAATTCTCTGTAAGAAAAATCACAAAGGAGCTGCAATTGCAGAAAATAAAGGGGGATATAACTGATTGATTTGTAGGTCTTGCTACTGAACCCTAACCTGTTAAATTTCTATTTAACCCTTTCCCCAGGAGTTATCTACAAATGATGCTAGTGACTCTGTCCTCTTGTAGCACAATGCTGCTGAGATTTTGTGGTCACCATGAGATGATGTAGTAAAGAAGATGCAAGAGCCAAAAAATTCAGCACTTGCTGCAGTTTCTGCTCCTTTCTGAATTCATGGTTTGTAGTTTCCCTGTTCTTTCCACCTTGACTCCGCCAACCAAAAAGCCATGTACTCAATCAAGAGTAACAGCAGGCAAATCTCAACATTTCTGTAATCATCTCACTTTGGGAGTCTAGAAGTATCAAATTGGCTAAAGTGTTATTTTCTACAAAGTAACATAGAGAACAGGTTCTCTTAAACAGTCAAAGATTGATCTTACAGAATGAAAGAACTGGCCTACAAACTCCCTGTGATACTTCTGACATAGTTAATAATTTTCCTGATTGTCCTTGCCTCCCAGAGGTGTTCTCGAGCTATCCATAAATATCTAAAAGATGGCTATAGGGTCATGGAGATGTCAAGAAAAAAATAAACACACAGGAAACCTATGGATGAAGAAGAGAAGAGACTTCTGCTCTGACATTACAAAATACACAGCTTTATGATTTTCCGGAAAACAATTTTTGAATGAATGCTATGTGCAGGTGAAAAATGTTCAGAAATTAGCAGGGGTGAAGTGAAACAATCAGTAAGTAGGTTCATTTTAACCCTCAACTTCAATGGCTAAAAAAAGTCTTGTGTAAGTTTATTTTCTATGTAAAGAAAGAAAGATTGCATGAAGAAACTGAGTTTGTTTGCCTAGCATTTAGACCTGTCACTCACGTGAAAAATGAATATCTGAGAGGAATTAAAAGACTTCACATCAGTAGGAGTGAAAGTAAGCTGATTAAACATATTCAGGTTCTTGGTACCCTTTAAAAATACATTTTATGGGAATAATAGCTGCCTGTTTTCTGAGTGCCAGTGAAGAGTATAAAGTATAAGACAACAAGGAATAATATTATTTCAAAGTTTCTATGGATTAACAGGTTTAGTTCATTGGATGACAGCATATTATATCATATACTTCATTTATATTTTTTGAAATACAAACTACTTATTTAATCCTGGATTTTGTGGTGCTAGGGGACAGGTTTTGTAAAGCTGCTTAAGAGCAGTTTAAGTGTCAAATTCATAACAGGCCAAAGGGAGTTTTTAGCTGGAAAATTTCACATCTAACTCAAATCGTCCTTCTCAGAGGCTTATAACTCAGTGGCAGTCCATGCAGACTTAGCTAGTACCTAATTAACCAGAATTAGCCAGGGTTTTACAGCAGCAGGATTTTGGTACCTTCAATAAATAGGTTTATTTTCATCTACAGTACAAGAGGTGACCATCTTCTATGTAACGGCTAGTGATCAAAACTTTCCTCTGAGAAGAGGAAATCTTAGTTCTGGCCCTTATTTATTTGTGATAGGGTCAAATACCTTCTGGGAGAATTATTTTTTCCTTTTTTAAATGATCCAACAATGTTGTAATATAAATGTATACTGAAATCAAAGTTCTTCCTTCCTCCTACATGGTTAGTATTTTAATTAACTTCTAGGTTTGTTCTATGCTCCACTTCATATTTTATCTTCGTGCATTTCACAGGGTTTTGCATTGTTTTCTGCCTGATGGCCCAGAGATTAGGAAGGCCACAGAATGTCCTCCCACATCACTCTAGTCTAGGTTTTGCACAAGTGACCAAGGAACTCTTCAGGAATGTGAGAGCTATGGGTTTGAACTCTCTTATTATGAAAGAGCCAAGATATAACAACTGGGCTTATATGTGATAGGGACAGCTTTCAACAGCTTCTGCTTTTCTTTTTTTATTTTACCTTGTTTTGTTTGGCTTGCTAGTTCTTTTTTTAATGATTTTTTTTTTTTGGCAGTTAAATGTTTAGTGAAAAAGTGAATTATCCTTAAGTGCCTGAACAGAAGTGGGAGAGAGTCTGGAGTGGACTGAAGTTCCTTTTGGGCAGGACTTCCTTTGAGTCACTGCATTGCTCACTTGAGATGCTTTACAAAATACCTTGGCTCTGGAAATACTAAATATCATGGAACATTACCATGATATTCTCCCAGATGGAATGCTTACTTTATGATTCAGAGGTGCAATTTTAGCATGTATAGAAATACCTATGGTAGTTCTAGTTTAGCTTTCTCACTCAAATTGTACCAAGAACAAAGAAATATCAACATGGACTTTAGTAAAAGCTGAATAAATGTGACTGTGATTCTGGAAAAAAACTTGGATTAGTAAAAGTAGGAAGACCAAAAACCAGAATATTGGGAAAAACCCTAGTTTATAGTATGGAAGAAGTGAGAAAAAGATGAGGACAGACTCCAGAAAAGGTGTACTTAAATGTGGTGCTGAGAATGTTCAGAGAAAGGGAAAGAAAAGGGATATTGGAAAGATTATCTGTTAGAAGGATAAATGAGATTGTGAAACTGAGAATGGTAATGCAGTCACCAGCTCGCAGGTGGAGGCTGGATGTGTCCTTCTAAATAGCATAACCACCAACAGAGCTATTGAACAGCAGTGGGTAAAGTGAGCGAAGCATTTGTATGGCCCATTAATTATGGAAGGTGAAAAATATGCAAAGAAACTATAGCAATTGGATTCAATATCACAGAGAACCACTAATTAGGTGAATCACACTTTGTTAAATACACAAAAAATGCGTGGAATAAATTAAAAAAATCAATCCACTATGGAACAAACTTACTAAGCACAGAAAATTAATTAGAGAATGTACTAATTATGCAGAGAATTAATCACAAAGCAAGCTAGTGAGAAAGGGCAACTGAGGAGGTGGAGATGGAGCAATGAGTAGCCAACAAAAAACTCAAAAGTACCAGGTGCTACTGAGTGAGGTAAGTAGCCAAGTTTTAATCAAACAGACTCCAGTGGTGCCTCCTGCTGAATTCTCATCTGTTCTGGGAACATTGTGCTGCTTCGTGAAGTGCAAGGAGAAAGGGAGAAGGCGATGGCTGGGTTTGGCCATGTGAAAAGAAGAGGGCTGTTGATTTGTGTTTAGGACTATGGAACTGCAAACTGATACTATGATTAAAGGGTTTATTGGTCTATTTTATTCTGATTATACCAGAGAGGTTAATGAGAGTTTTGTGGAAAGACTTTCTCTAACTCATTCAAAGTTCTCCATTTAGCTGATCTCCATTAACTAATGTTGTTTGAGCCCTGGCTGTACTTTTAATAATTCTCTCCAAATCTGTACATGCACTACAAAATGCTTTCTCTAGTCTCTAGTCCTTGTTTACCTAAAGATATTTTTCTTTTCTTCTTCTAGCAGCTATCCACATGATTTTAGTCCTGATACAAAGTTCCAAAAATTTTGCAGGAGTTTTAACTAGACCCTCCTGTGACCTGCTTGAGACCAGCCGCCCTTTTCTGCCGAGAGATAATGGAGTTCCTTATTTGACTCAGATGATAAGGACTTACGTACAGGAATTCATAAGCTTTTCCTGAGGTGTGGTTCCTGTGTAAATTCTCTGGCTTGTACAGCTGTTGACTGTCTAACTCATTAGTACCTGAACTTTCTTGTGGCTGTTTAAAAATGAGACTTGCAGTACCTTCCGGAAAACTATGGATTTAAAAATACTCTAAAAGCATATGGAACCTAACTATACTTTCCTAAAGTAATTAAGAGTGTAGTTGCTACTATGCCACCACTTATTTTATATTTTAGATGGAAAAAAAGTTACACAAAATCACAAAATATGCTGAGTTGGAAGGGACACGCAAGGATCATTGAGTCCAACCCCTGGCTTTGCACAAGACCGTAGTTTAGTATCCCAAAATATAGATTAATGAGTTATACTAATCTGTATAATTAGATTAGGTTTTGGATGGATACTTCATTCTGTCATGGGATAACATCTGTGATTTAATGTTGCTAAAAACTCACAAAACATAAAGTTTGATTTTTTTCATTGTTGCTACAGTTAACTCATGTCAGACTTTGTCTTCCCTTGATTTCATGCTACAGACATTATGTAACAACATAATTGCATTAAATGCATGTTGTTTAAAGTTGCATTATATGAGGGAAGGAATTGTGATATTTATCATGATTACACAAAGCCCAAGTAAGGAATGTGAAATTTCCTTTTAGTCTTTTTCCAGTCGGTCCTTTGTCCTCAATTCATTCTTACCACAGAAAGCTGGAGGTTCCTAGGTCTTTGCTTTGCTGCTTCAGTGAAATGAACTACTCTTCCAAAGAAAAGCATGAGGTGACAGAAAAACTGGACTCTGTTTTTCTCCAGTACTGGAGGAAGGAAAAGGAAAGACCTGCACCACTGATGCTGTGAGAGAGGGAAGAGGGGACATGGCCCAGAAATAGTTGCTGCTTCACCCGTCCTGAGCCTTTATTTTGGTAGCTGCTGTAGTAGTCATTTTAGTTCTGGTATAAACAAAATGGACTTGGCTGTTGGAGATGGTGGAAGAAGGGAGCAGAATAGCCATGACCAGTTACCTCTGTTTTTAGAAACTGGCTGCTTAGGCAAATAATTACCCTATTTTACTGCACTGAGCATTGTGTTCCTGTATTCTAGTCCTGAATGTCTTCTGCATGGTGATGGCAAATATTTTTAATGACATTGCTGCCTTTTTAAAAATTATTTGGTTTCTTGAAACAAAAGTTTTAAATGGCTGTTCTGTGAAATATTTGAATGTTAGATAATGTCTGAATCACCTTTGTAGGTTTTTTTAATACATGTGAGTATACACAAAAGATACATTAAAATATGCAATTTTCTTTCTTAAAAGCTACTAAATACCTTTATTTTAAAGTAAGATTTCTAAGAAGCCAACTTACAGTAAGAGGAAATAGATTTTCTTAGACTAACTCATTAAAGTGGACAAGTTTATGAAGAGACTGTGTTTGAAAGCTTATTGACTTTTGTTATTTTTGGATACTGCTTCTATTTTTATAACAAATCATTTGTCTGGGGTCAATGACAGTTCAGAGATCTTAATTTTTTGTACAAATAAAAAGTAAGAGTTCCTGCCAGAACACTTGGAAGAACAACAGTTTTATTTACAACCCTATATGGTATACATATATTTTGTCCAGATAATATTTGAATACTCATAAATAGCTTATTACTGACCTTGTTGCTTTGGTACAGGTTCTGCTTTATTATTGGCTTCTGCTTTCTGTGGATCATCTGTTGTTTTATTTTCATCCTTAAAAAGATAAACAGAATTAGAAACTGTAGATGCTTATTGTTGAAAATGATAAGGGTGGCTTGATGTCTGCAACATTTTTGTAGGACTTTGATTAACCAAGTTGACATACATTGACCCTTTTTCCTGGGTGTTCTATGTGTGTTTCCAGATGGATTCACAATAGGACTTTGATGCTGAAAATAAAAATGGGTATCTTCACATCCTCTGTGCAAATCCAGTTGCTTACCTTGGAGTTCTGCTGCTACCTGTTCCCAGAGCTGACTTGCTCAGTGTTGCCTCTCACAAGCCAGTTTGCATCTCTGAGTTAGTCATGCTTCTGCCTAAACCTTCTATTGGGCTAATACACTTGGTGTATTTTGAGTTTCCTTACCACAATGACAGATAAAATACTGGTATCAAATAACTTCCCCACACACTTATGGACTTAGATCCATGAACCAAATACTTGTGTATCAGTACCTTGGTTTTTCTCAGCTTTATCAGAATGGCCTTCGGAGAAAGGAATGAGAAATGCATGGGGACTCTCAGGTGTTCACAGTACTATGTAACAACATAGTGTTAATCAAGCCCATGAGCATTTGTGATCCCAGATAAAGTAAATTTTCCTGATGCATATCATGCTGATTACTAGCGAAAGACAGTATCAACATATGGAGAAGACTTTAGGAACTTTCAGGTTTTCATGCACCTTTTTTCCCTTTATCCTAATTCCAGTGACCTTTAGTGTTTCTGAGATAAAATTGAGGTTTGTCTTTTTCTATGAAAATATTTGGGTTTTTATCTGTTTTTATTCAGAGAATCAGGAACTGAATTTCTAATATAGAAACAATTACATCTATATATAAATGAAAATTAAAATAGCAATATATCTCTGTGCATACTAGAGATACTTGCATGATGTTTTATTGTAAAGGTTGTTTTCTGTGTTTCATCTCCCTCCTATTAGAATAAGTACATGAATCAGTGCATTAGTTAGTAGGTTAATCAGTTGCCAGATATTAGATACATTTCATCTTTTCTCTTTAGATGGTATCTTCTTGTAGGCAGAAAATATCTTATTCCTTGATCATTCATCTACCTCCATCTTGACAGTATTTGGAATAGCAGAGGCTGATGGTGATACGATCTGAGTGTTGCACTGATCTATGAAATTCTCACCAAAAGAGTAATCCATGTCTCTTGTGAGATCTAAATATATCTTATTTTCCTAGAGCACTTTGCCAAGTGAGATATCAGCCTGCAAACAAGTCACTTGCTGAGGTTCAGGATTTTTCCTCTTTCAAGACAGTGTTTTACTGACACAAGAAAACTCTACTGTAAAAGAAACATGAACAATGCATGTAGATCTGCAGTATATGAAGGTTATTGAACATAGACATTTTTGCCATTTTGTGTGGATGGCAAGGCCTGTTCATCATATTTATAACAATGATAAATCAAATCTGACTGGTAGCTGGACTGGATTAAACTGCACCTTTTCTTGAGGTTGCACAGACCTATGAGCTTCAGAAAACATCAGTTCTAGAAAGGAATTCAGTCTTACAAACATTTATATTACTATCAGTTTTACTTAAAACTGTAAAATTTATGAAGATTTGTGCATGTAAATCAAGGCTTCTAGAAGTTATGTCAGAGTCTTTGTATATGTCCAACTGTTGTGAACCTGTTAAAAGAAATTGCTTAGTTAAAATTGAATTTATGATGAAGGAGTTTCAATTGTTTAAATAAGCATGAATTCAGACTAATAGCTCAGGCTGATAGTAAAGAATCTGTTTCACTCTCCTAATTATTTGGTGAAACCGTAATTTGTTGCCATTTTGCATTGTAAAGTTTTAATTATGTCAAGCTGGAAAAAAACAAAGCACTCTCTAAGACCCTATTGGGAAAAGATAAAAAATTCAATGGCAACAAGAGAAAAAGTATCTATCCTTTTTTTTTTTTTCAATTTAAAATATTCCATTACTTAAATTGGAAAGAATGAATTAGCTTTCATAGTGAAGAAATATTAAATAAAAATAAAGACTACAGACTAATACGACGTACTGTATTTTTCAAAGAGGACTTACATTAATAAAACTAAGCTGAAAAAAAGACTTTTTAAAAAAGATACTAAATTATTTTGCCTTTGCAAAAGTCACAAGGAAGCAGACAGATATATAGCTTTATGTCATTCCAACATTCAGAAAGAACAGACTGACATTTCCTGCTGGAAGGAAATAGGATGCAGAGGAATACATCAGCATACGAAACCCAGTGATACCAGTATTTCTAATTCTCCATTTGCAATGTTGATCAAGATCTCTCATAAGCTTGCATTATTTCAGGTTAGCCCTATTTATAAAGCAATTTGCAAAAGGAGAATATCTCCATAAAGAAAGGCTGGGAGACAGTTGAAGAATAAAGGCATTTATTTGATATTTCTAAAGACTGATCCCATGTTCGGTAAGTATATTTGAAATTCTAAACTTTGGCATTCAGTTACATAAATACTTTTAAAGCAAAAGGTAGAATTAATATATCTATAATAGACATCAAAAACTATACCTGGCCTGTTGATGTCTTAGGCGGTGGAGGGGCATCGTCATTCTTGCGATCTGTTATCTCAGGTGCTAATTTTGGTCGAGAAAATATTGATCTTAGTTTTCTAAACATCTTGCCTCTTCAGCTCCCCTGGAGCCTCTGTAACTCTTTTACCATGAACAGGTTTATAGCACTTGTTTTCTTGCCATCAGTACTCAAGCCAATTAGACACTTTAATCAGATTTAAGTCTGATTAGTGCCTCAAAGAAATTCCTTGCACGATCTATTTCAGTGACTTTTTTTCTGACATCATTAGTACTTTTTTTAATGTTGTAGATGACGTTGTTTCTAGTCTTTACAGTTACACTATATACAGCTCAATTTTTCATGCAAAAATTCAGAGGAGGGAGACCACTTTCTGTTTAGAATAAAGCAGTGTCTAACCTTTGATGTACTGAATATTAAGCATTTAGTTTACATTTAGAAATGAAGTTTTAAGTCCTTAGGATACCTATAGTTTAACCAGGAAATGAAAATGATTAATTCATAAATAATAAACAGTACAATAACTGAGCTCTCAAGAAGTTTAATTCCTTTGCAGTCCTGAACTGCTTTTTAGTTTGGGTTTGTTTTTTGGGTTTTTTTTGGGGTTTTTTTTTTGAATGTTTGACAATAAAAAGTCTTCTGTTGGACTTTGTTTTAGTGACTTCATACCTCATTTAATTTCATCCTTCGTATTGAAACATGGAAAAAATTTTGCTTTTCATTTTCTTTTGTATTTACCAGCAATATAACTTTCTGCAGAGTCTTAGCCACAGCTTTGATAAGTGTCAGGTGAATATCCTATAAATTCATAAAACATAATTTTTTATAGAGCTTTTAACTGGGACATGATTTTGAGATTCTATAGGCTTTGGTCATCTTATATAAATCTCTATAAAATCAAGCATGGCTTAGTTTATAGGTAAAATTCAATTTCAAGTACCTCTAGTGCCATGTTGATTAAGTCCCTGTTAACCAGGATCTTTACAACTTAATTGTCTCTTTTTGTCATTTATTTCACTTTATTTATTACAAGTCTATGCCCTCACATTGAGCTCTAAATTTGAGCTAACAGCTTACAATCAATTTATGTTGATCATCAAGGCATCAAGAAATACAGAAACCTACTCCTTTGAGTTATTCCTGAAATTACATATTTAGCAGTTACAATGAGGTATTGAAAATGTCCCTTCTTGGGGCTTCTCCTGTTTGGCAAGAATGGTTTCTAATCCTTATTTGACCCTAGTAGTAACAGTAAGAATGAACCAACAATTTTCATTAGTTTGCAAGTCTTTTTCCTCCACTGACACTTAGGAAGCAGACCTTATAATAATTGTCCAGACTTAGTTTTGTAACTGGGAACCTCCTCATGCATGATTTCATAGTTTTTAGATGCAGCAAGAGATTGGAACCTTCCCTTTTTATTAATATCTGTGTTCTACTTACTTCATAAGAGATGTAAGTTTTTCACTCTCTTCTTAAAATTAGTGTTTGAATGACTAAATTGTAAATTAATACCTTAATAATTTTCACTTATTTATGCAGGTCTGGATGATAGGTAGCTCCTTTTCTTTTGGATGTGAAATCTTACATTGTTTCTTAATAGAAAAGAAATATTTTAAGAAATCTTGGAACGCAAGCCAGTTTTTCTTTTACTATGTGAAATTTTAGTGTATTAAATTGACTAATTCAGGAAAATTTAAACAATGGCCACATAAAGACAATAACTGAAGACTGAGCCTTATTGAGAGCAAATGTTTTTTTATTATGAAAAAGAAATTCCTCATTGATAAAAATATTTAGAATAAGTATTTTTGTTCCATGTTTATTAAAAATGGTAAAGTTCTGTATAAAACATAATACAATGAAAATATATAGCATATATTAAAGTAAAAAAAGTATCTCAAGAATTTCTGCAAACTTATGCACATTCATATTTTAAAAAGTGCCAAGCAACAACATATTTTAATTTTTTTAAAAAAATAATATTTATGCTGGTTTCAATTTATAATTAATAGACATGCAAAAGGAATGTAGCAGACATGAAAAGGAAAGTGCCTTTGGGAACATGTTATTAACCATTGACATCCACCATTAATGAATGTTATATTGGTTTAGCCTGTGATTAATTAAATAAATGTTTGAAACCCCTTCACATGTTCTGAGTTTGTAAGTAACAAGCAGACCACAACAAAATGAGTATTTTGATATCAATGGAAGTAGAAGTCCACTTCCTGACCCTGGGAAAATGATTAATCTGCTTCAATGTTTCATTTTTCTTATATGTTCTATGACTATTTTGGTGTTTTTACCACACTTTGAACATGCTAGAAGCACTTCAGTGAATAGAATCCCATGATTCACTGTGAAGTAAGAAGATTAGGAATGCAGCAGCAAAGAAGATAGCCTGTGTCCACTTAGCTTCTTAGCTACCTTGGCTTTGGCCAGTGCTTACTAGATGCTGTATTTATGGTAAGCAGGGATTTCAAGCCCATCTCACACATTCTCTATCTGCAGGTAGAGTATATCCTATATTTATTAATGATGTATCTCCTTTCCCATTTTTTTCCTACAAGAAAATACTATTTCTCCCTAAAAAAATTTTCAATATGCATCAGTTCTCCAAAGTTTTGGAAATATTTTTCTTTGAGGGGTTTTATTTTTAATCTTAAGTAGTGAAGTACTTAAATCATAAGTTGTCTGTTGCCTAAGTTCCTGTGGAAATAGACAATCAGGAACAATACTAATGGAGAAAGATGGTGTACCTTTACTGAAAGCTTTCAAGCTACACACCCAAGGTCTGTGCACACACATGCACACAGACATGCACACAGACATGCACCCATGCACACAGACATGCACACACACATGCACACCCGTGACCAGATATGTCATGGCTTTTATAACTTCTCCAGTGATTAACATATGAGATATCTATGAGGAACTATGATTCTCATTTCTCTCTGTACCCCACCCATAGGGGTCTTCAGAACTGCCCCTTGGAGAATTTCCAGAACCTCCAGGCCTTCTTTTGTTTTGTCTTCACGCTATCTACAGATGGTTTCTCAAAAACACCATGGCCTTGGCAGGGCATGAGAAAGCTCATGAATCTGTGAGAAAGAGCTTTAGTAACTTCTAATACCACCTAATATGTGAGCAACCCAGGAAAATCCATGTAACCTATATAATCCCCAAAATCTACAAAATATATACTAAAATCCGTAGGCATCAATACAAAAAGAAGTTTGACTTCTTTTTCTGCATAATTAAGATAGTTGCTCATAAGAAGAGATTCCTTTCTTTAGGACTGTTCTTTGAGCTAGTTTGCTTTGTGTTAGTCTTTTTTGTCTGGTACTTGTTATAAAATGCTTGCAAGCTCTGTGAGCACAGATTTAACTACCAGTGTAGTTAACAGACAGAGAGTGAATTCCAAGGATTACTTCTCATTCCTCAACAGGGGGTGTCCATTGCTCCATTTCTTTGACTGTACAGATCAACAGATATAATTTGAAATTTTAATTTTTTTATTAAATAAGGTGTAACATGTTCAAAATATCAATGCTTGAATTTTACTTCTATTCAGATATTGTCATAATGCAAAATGTAGTGTGCAGATGTTTTTCATAGCTATCTTTCTTCAGTTTATCTTCATCATTCAAGGATCTTGAAAGCTAAAAGTAGTACATCCTTTTTTAGAGCTCTGAAACAGTAGCTGGACAGAAGCTGAATCTAGTACTTATCATAATTTTTTCATCTTCACACTGTCAGATTTGTCAATTTTCCCTATTTTTGTGGATTAACAAAAATTACAAACTAATTTATCCATCTTCCTTAAAGCTGAGGTTTTTGTTAAAAAACTTTTTGTTTGTTTATTTGTTTTTGTTTTCCTCAGAATCAAAAGGGTTCTGGAGCTCAGATTATTAATAACTACTTATTGTCTTCTTTTTTAAACTGAAGTGATACTATCATCCAACTAACTCTACCTTAACAAAGAAAACTAATGCTTGCTTTTAATGGAAATATGTCTCCTCTGGCATATTATCACAGTCATGACCAGATGTATGCATTATAACTAGTATTCAGTGAGGTATCTTTAGAAATTACAATGATTACTTTAAAGATGATTCTTCACCATTTTGATATATCTAATTTTGCAGTGATCCATAAGGCTTTTCTTGAGTTGCAGTTTATATGCTGGCACAAATCCTCTGCATCCTAATTTTGAGGCAGTAATAGGTCTTAAGGTCTGCAGGAATCTGAAAATACACAATAATTTTGATTTTTTTGGCCTTCAAAAATGCAAACTCTAATTTTTCTTTTCAAATTCAATTTTATTTGCCAAATGCAATTAATAGGATTTGTTCAGCTTAAAGAAAGAAGAGATCAGAACACTTATGCGGGAACAAGCTGAAAAAAGATAGAATGCTGATATTTCCTATTCCTTTTCATATCCCTCTATATAAACTTGCTTAGTTAAGTTAGGAGCCATATCCTAAAGACTCATTTTCTAGAGCCTTCACCAGGCCTTGGATAGCTTGGGTATGATCATAGAATCATGCCATAATGTGATGGGTGTGTTGGAGGTGGTGGCAAAACTGACTGTCAGCCTGCCAAAATTATGGGCTGATTCTACTTCTTGCTACTGAGCTCTTTTGATGAAAGTGACATGTGAATCAAAGGAATAGAACGTAAGAAGAAAAACGTAAGCCTCCTTATGTTTAATTGTACCATTTATCTGCAGGCATATTAAAAGATGAGGAAAGGTTCTTGACTACTAGTAGAAAACACACTTACCTTAACATTTCTATATTTTCTAAAACTAATTTTTCTATCTTTTTGGCATACTTCACACTCCCCCTTCCCTCTCCCCCTCCCTTCCCCCCCGCCCCTGCCACTCAGAACAAAAAATACACTACTAGTAGATATTTATGCCTATGTTTCTTACATATTCTTATGGGCAGAATTTCTTTAGTAACTGCTGTTTCTGCCTAAAATGTGACTCATCACATGAGAGAGCTTTATCTGCTAAGGTAGTGCTCAAAATTCTACCTTAAAAGAGTATCCAAATGGATGTCTGGACTTAGCACCTAAAAGGAACAGACCCTCCAGAAAGGTATTCAGAAGAACTACCTGAAGGATTCTCACCTAAGGTTAGGTAACTGAAAGAATTAAGTGACCTGCACCCCCTCTGGGAAGACCATATCAATGTCAAACCAGCAGGTTAGGGTCTCCTCAAATACCTTAATTGGTAAGCAGTAATGTTTTGAAATGTGTAAGAGGTCATTCTTGTGTCAAAAGTAAGCTACATAAAAACCTCTCAGGCCACATGTAGCCATTTAGTAATCTTATAATGCTGAGGTCATAGTCCCCTTTCTTTTCTCATTTTCCATGCATCTCCATGGAGAACAATAGGTTACTGTAAAAGAAAATAAATTCTCTGTCACAACATTTAGATAGGAAATTGCCTGTATGTGGTCTGCTGAATATTTCCTTGGGGAAGCCCCCAGTGTATAAGGTACTTCAAGGGACACTGGAGTAGTTAAAAATATAAAGCTTAAATTCTAGATTTTCTCAAAATATGTGAGATGAGCTCAAACACCATTCTGTACTGTTACATTTTTTGTGAATACATACTGCAGTTGTTTACAGTAGAAAAAGTGACAGGGGTTCCTCTGTTGAATGTCTTCAGTAGGAAATCAGAGGCAGAACATAGGGAGGAGAGACAACTTTTCCCTTTGAAGGTCTGACTCCTGGATTGGAGCTTATATTTCAGTGAGGTGTTATATGGACTGGCTGTGCACAAAACTTAAAAAATTTTACTGAAAACCACTGCACAAGTTACTTTTTTCTGACTGAAAGCTATTTCCATGGAGGGGTAAAATTATTTTCCCTCAAAAGCTAGTAGGAGCAGTAAGATCTTCTCTGAACCCTGCAAGCCCACTCTGAAATAGTAGGCTGCTGAAAAGCTCAGTAAAATGCCAAAACTCCCCCAAAAGATGCGGTCCTGCTGCTTTGTTTACTAGCCCTATAAAACGGCATTAACCTGGAATTCATCTTGATGCTAAAAATTTTAATATCTTTTTCACAAAAGGTATTGTGATGTTTGTTTCAGAACCACTGCTTTACATACATATTTATACTAAAAAAGTAGAATGCAGGAGTTATTCTCTAGTCACTATATTCATGTGATTTCACACACAACTAGCTGGTTAGCATTGACTTATTTAAACACTAATCATTGCTTCTCATATGCAGAATATCCATGGAAAACAAGGATGGTAGTATTCATCTTTGCAGAGTAGTAGAAGGGAATTTCACTCCCTTAAATAAATTTGTAAGAAAACATCATGCGGTTCATCTTTCATACATGTGAGCACATAAGGAAAAGGAAACCTTGATGTGGATGAAGAGATATTTTTGAACTATGTCTGAATCTCAAATTTTGAAAAAGTTTAAGTCTAAACCCTTGTGTTTTGGAACTCAAAATCATCTATTGTGAGGTGAAAAGGAAACCCCATTAAAAAACCGACTTTACTCTTTAAAAAAAAAGACACAACAAAAGAAAAACAAACACACTCTCCCAACAAACAAACAAAAAACCCAAACCAAGACAATCAAATAAGTATCTCTTGTTCAGAATATTTTCAATATATAGCCTCATTCTTGGTGCCTAGTTCCTGACAAATGTCATATCAACATTGCTCAATTATATTCTCTTATAAGAGTGTGGTGCAAGGTGGAGAGGGAAGAGAGAAGTAAATATTTCCTTACACTGAAAAATATCTGAAGGTGATCAGAAGAGAGTTGGAATTTCAGGTTCAGTACCTGGGGGCTTTTAAATGTTCCTTTTTTAATAAAAAATCAGAATTTTAAGAAACAGAAGCAAATGTGATAACTTAAGTGATGCAGTCCCCCTATTTTTTTTCTTAAGACTACTTCTCAATTATTTTAATTATAAAAACTTGACATATTTTCTTGAAGAGAGACTGGAAAAATTATGACATGACTTAATTTAGATGAAAAAGGACCCAGAGGTGCAAGGTACGTACCTGTGGGGAAGAACAGCAATAACTGTGTAGGCAAAACATCTGTGGCTGCTGCTTTCCTATTCTCCCTTGCAAGCAAATTATCATTGTGGGGAGGGGAGGAAGAGAGGGTTATGAATTTAGGGTGTTTCATGCCAGTAATATTAACACTTGTATATATTAACACTCCTATCTGAGGGAAATGGGGATAAAAATTTGGTTATAAATTGCATCTCTTCTGGAAAGCTGAAATTCACTATGCTGTTAAAAAAAGAAAAGTTCTCAGAAGTATGTAATGTATTCCACTAAGCACATCATATTTTCTATGTACCCTCAGAGCATCCTATTCCCACTGCAGTGATGCTAAGCCTTATGTTTTTGCTAACATAAATATTTAAAGCATGTCACCAACACAAACTACCTAATCTACTCAACAACATAGCAACAAACTGAGAACTGAATACTGCAGAAACAGTGCTTTGACAAAGAAAAACCCCATGTCTTGAAATATGGATGCAGTCTGATATAACTGAAAAAGCGCTGAACTGGGACTTGCCCCAGTTTCAGCCAGTCCATCAAACTGTTACATTTTTCCTTTGTGTCTTTTTCTCCACTTAAAAGTATTGACTGTCTGAGAAGCCTTTCCCTGCCATGCACGAATCAAGGCCAGTCTAGTTTTTTTAAATGGTTGTTTGGGTTTGTTTGTTGTTTTTTTTTTTTCCTTAAGATTTAGCAGTTATGATTGACAAGTTGTTTGGATGGGAAAACCTTGGTAGAAGGAATAGGAATTCTTCTTATTTTTAATCCATTACTAATGGCACTTAACATTCCAGTTCACTCTGATGAAATATGTTACAAAAACATTCATGTTAGGCAAACATTCACTTTTTACGTAAGTAATTTGGTTCAGAAAAGTAGTGTCTAACATGATTGAAGTCTTCCAAGTGCTGTACTGGTTTCTGCTTTCTTTCTTCCTGTTCTTCTAAAAGACAGCAGTGAGAATATTTTAATACAATTCTTTAGTGAATTCTATCCTAAACTCAAATACAGGAACTGTCTTTGGTTCTGACCACTGACAAAAAGGAATTCATATTCACAGCTCTGACTCTTCTGCATCACTAGGTTGACCTTTAGTAAAGATGAAAACAACTTTTCTCAACATATCCTGTACATATTATAGCTCAAAGATTAACCTCAACACAAAATTAGGAGAATAGCCAGAGCAAGTGTTTACCCTGCACTTCCATCATTTGGGAAGAGAAGAAGAGCAGGTTGGTAGCTTTTCCTGTAAAAATGGGAAATTTTATATAAATAATTTCATTTCAACTTGTCAGATAAAATATGTAAAACTAGTAGGAGTGAAAATCAAAAGGAAAATTCTTTGAATGAGCCTTGATTGTATAGCACCCAGGACCTGTGTGGCCTGCAATTCATGAGTCTGCTTTTAATAGTGAACTTGATTTGGCAACTCTTTTCATTCAGTAATTCAGGAGTAATAAAAGGCAGAAGAGTAATGAGTCTGTGAGCAAGTCAGTCTTCACTTTCTAGCTTCTCCTGGACCTCTCATTTGCAAGTATAACATCGATTATACTTTCAGTAATGTGATCAGCTCTAAGAGAAGTAGTCGAGGCTAGTGTTGCACCATTAAGAGTCACTCCCACTAAACAGTGAGATAGATTTAAAAAGAAGAGCATTTCATAGTAAAAAAGTTCTTTATTTGTCTCGTAGACCTACTATATTCACTTTATATTTGCAGGAAGGGGTTTACATAAGTTCAGGTAATGCTGTGAAGAATTCCTATTCCCATTTTACTAGGCATTTTTGGTGGCAATGTGTATGAAAAGGTGTTGTTTATTCGTAAATTTTAAATTGATAGACTGTTACTCACACATGTGTTCCTAATTAAAAATAATTAATTCTGTCTTTTCTATCCTATGGATAAGAAAATCCTACAACATCCATTGGAGCCCTATTAAACTCAGCAATATTTTAAAACTTACCTGCTTTCTTTTCATTTTAGTTGATTATCTCTTTAACCTCAATATTCTCACCTCTCCACAGAAGTATCTTTCTTTCCTTTTAAGGTTACCTCTATGCATCTGTCACATAATTTAAGCAGAAGGGTAACTTAACCTTCTCTAACTAAATCAGCTGAAATTAGCTTGTGTCCATTTGAAATACCAGTCTGTCTCCTGTGTCTCCATGTAGCACTGGGGTGGTTCTTGCTGGCATAAAACAGCTGTATGAGACAGTTACTTGCACTAGTGATTCTTCTACTTGCCGTCATCTATCACGCTCTTTGATTCTGGGTCTGCTGAGATATGTGCATATGGCTAAAAAAAAGCTTAATTCCCTCACTGAAAATGCTAAGTAAAAGAAAAGAATTTGACAGAATTACTTCTCTGTTCAAAGTTCACTATGTCCATAAGTCTTTGAAAGACTATATCTAAGTGTTAGGAGTTATACTTGAATGTTCTTAGACTCCAAAGTACTGTGTGCTGGACAGAAACCTAGATAAAGAGATTCCAAAGTTGATATAATATGTGTGGTGGTAAGATGCAATAAAATATTTGCTTTTGCAGGTCACTAGTACTGAGAGCCTACTTCTATTTAAGGAGGGAAAAAACTTAAAGAACATTCAAAGAATTAAAAAAAAATGGTTAAAATAGGATACTCTTTCCCCACTCTTGTTTTAGACTTTGCTAATGTATTTGATATCCAATTTAAACTTGTTCTTGGAAAAATTATGTTTTAGCAGTTCAGAAAAATAGATTTATTTGGTATTTTAAAGCTCAATCAGTCCTGTAAAAGCTGGAAAGAAGCCATTTCCTTTCTGTTATAGAGTTCACATGGTTATGGCTCTCACTGCTACAAAACTGCCATTTCTTATTCAGATAAAATATGACTAGTTTTCTCTCTCTAGCCATTAATCAAAAGCACTAGTAAGTTTGTGATTAAGCAGTTTATGCAGAGCAGTAAATTTTATCAGGGAAAAGAGAAGATTTATGTTTCTCTTTAAAATTATAGTTTTTCCAGAGTTATCAAGTAGCAGACTAGTAGTCATTTTTTCTTCAACTGAAAACCTGGAAAAGTTCTTAGCTACAACTTTCTTGTTTATCTATACATGGCTTTAGGAAAGACTCCTTATTTTTAAGGGCATCTGACTGATAGAGGTGGACTAAAAGCAAAGCACTGTGAGCTCCTGGATAATCCCATTCTTCTACTTCCTTCTATGTGCATATATAAGAAGAGCATGGAGGATTGCACCTACTTATACCTCCGGTTACTCTGTTTTTTGCATCCTCAACCCCTTTGTATTGTGAGAAACGTGTTCCTTCACTAGTTTAGAAAAATTTCCCTCCTTTTCACCCTTAACATAATGTCAACCCAGAAAACCCATGAGTCTTGCAATGTCATTGTGGGGTGATAACCCTGATATGAGTTGAGGGAAACACCTCAACCTCCTGGAGGGATGTTTACAGGAGCCAATAGCTCGCTGAAAGTGATTATTGATGGGGTTACAGAGGAATGGAGTGTTATGGAAATTACATGGCCTTTCTTTGCTGCACCCTGTGGCATCCTGCAGAGACCCAAGGAGCCACCCTTCAGGCATCTGTCTATCACCCCCAAAATATTGACTATAATCACTCAACCTACCTAAAGGAAAAAAGGTATAAAAAGAGATTGGGCATGAGCAAAAACTGGGGAGAAAAATTCCACCACCTCTGGGCGGGCAACCTACGAGCTATCCTGTCCTCCCCACCCCATCAGACATTGAAGGGGTGAGCAACCAATTCTTACTCTGTTTTCCTGTGCCTTACTAATTATAATTTGCTATAACTCACCAGGTATATGCGTGTTAGTGGGAAGCGGCTATATTCTTGCTGGTGCTTTTGCTTTGGGTTAGTAAGTGTGCTTAAATGTAGTGTTGAGCTGTTGTGTTTCTGGTTAGTAAGTTTGTCATGGGGGGTTACTGTTGGAGTTGTCTGTAGAATGTATTTGTGCCAGTTTCTTTTGGTTTTTTTTTTTTGTCATCAATTAAATACATTCTACAGTTAAATGTCATCATCGAGTAAGCAACCTATATAGTCATTGTCATATACTTGTATTAATAAAAGTTATTTTGGGAGCTGATACAGAGAAAGTGATTTTTCTTGTTATTAAGTATGGTTCATAAACTGAGTATCAAAGACCTTTCCAGGCAGTGCGCTGTTCTGTGCTGTCTCTTCAGGTGAGATGCAGACAGGCTGATCTGGGTTATATAAAGCTTTGATGTTCTGGGACACTTATAGTTAATAAGTTCTCCCTGGCTAAAGTGTGGTTCTCATAGGAAGGTCAAAAACCTTTCCAGCCTATGTTCTGTCCATGGGTTGATAGGCAGTGCTGGGTTCATAAAGCTTTGATTGATCTGAGGATGCTTATAGCCAATAACTTTATATTAGTACAGGAGTGGGATAAGACATCTTTGCATTTCTTCCCCTCTCCCTTTCACGTGACAGTCATATAGTTATTATTTTTATTTGTATAATAATCCAAAATTCCTTCCTTCCTCATGCATTATGCAAAATGTCTCAAATCTCCTAAATTCCCTCGTCAGCTGGTCCACAATCACTAAACACTATATTTTTCATTAATCACTTTAGCTTGATTCCTATAATGTCAACGTCAGAGAATCCTGAGATCCAGTATCACTTTGTTGAGAGACCACTGGAACTTGCTTCTTCTGTCAGAGCTCCAGTGCAGTGTCCTGCTTAAAACTCATGCCGGATGTTACAGCAGGTCTCCTTCAGCTGTTTCCTCATTCTAATTTATTTTCTATTAATCTTTTATAATCTTTTTATTTTTGCTCTGCCAAGTCTATCACAGAGAAAGTACCCCATATAAGCTGATGATTACGCTTTTTTGGGATCCTAAATTACTGCTGCTCTATGAGCAAGAGCAGTGGCAACTCACAATGGTTAGCGAGGTTTGTTACACCACTAATGTACAAAGCAAATCACAGCCAGAGCTCTTCAGTTAGTTGTTTGGAGAAGAATTTTGTTTGGACCAAGCAAGGGTATAGGGGTACGTCGGGGGCCACCATTTATTGAGGTCCCCTTATCCCAAGTAAGGGTGCAGTGTGAATGATGATCTGAAGAGCTCAGGTACAGCAGACATCAGAAGGCTTTGATCAGAAGGCTTACAAGACTTTATTCAAGATAGTTTCATAGACAGTTCATAGTAGTAGCAGTAGATTGTTCTAGTAGAAGATCTAGTTCTAGCAGTTCTAGTCCTATTCTCAGTAACATTCACACCTTTTATATCCTCTCACATTCAACATGTCATGACATTATTGGCTAGCCCACTCACCTCACATTCACAGAAGCATTTTATTGGCTACAAGACACCACACACACTACAGGTAGCTGTCTTTGCTTTAAGGAAGAACTCTAAACTGCTTTCCTTAAGGGATGCACTCACTGTCACCCCTACACAAGGGATGGCAATGGTCATATAGACAGATATGCTTTTATGATGATTGACCAAAACTAGTTTGTAGATCATGAGTTGAAGAGTCCTGCTGTTTACCAACACACACATTGAGCTGTTTTGCAGGTAGTTCTAAAGCTCTAGTGAAAGATTGGGTGCATCCTTTTCATACTCTTTGATAAGAGCTAAGTGCTAGATCTGTAAGGGGATTTCATTGCTTACCTTCCGTTTAAGTCAATAAATACTGAATGACTCTTGCAGTATAAGGCACACAGAAATACCTTTCATGGTTGTAATTCTGAATGCTTAGGGGTCAGGTCTGCTGAATTTATAACCAAATGCAATAGATTTAGGCATACTGTTGCAGTCTCTACTCTCCTGCTGGATAGTACTTAAAACTCTTCATGTATTTATTCTAGTAAATAATGTTGTATGAGATGGCACCTCTTGTGTCATCTTGCTTCCTTATTACAGTTGATAAGTATGTATTACAATCTTCTGGAAATTAACCAAGCTTCATCTTAGGCATTAGTCAAAGTTTCAGCTTCCACTCATATCTCAAGGTTGTTCTGATGATCTGTGTAGCCTGCAGAAAAATTGCTGATTTGTCCTGCCATTTCTTACAAATAATCAAGCTCTGCTTTCAGCAATGCTCCTGATTTAGTGGTGTCCTCAAGCACAAGTGATGGAAAAATTGTCAGATAATTGCACCACTGGACAAAAGTGTAATGTTTTTCATATACTCTCAGCTATATGGGTTTGGATGGGCAAAAAGAAGTAAAAAAAAAAAGTAGCAAATATTTTCTAAGTGTTTAGGTATGATCCTGAATTCATAGGAGAAGCAGCCTGCTTGGTAAGATAATGTTCTTTTAACATAGACTGAAAATTATATTTTGCTATTTCTAAATGAAATAAGTAGTTCATACAAAATGTGCAAATATTTTAAAACAGATATTTCTTGGGGGTTTTGCGTGTTTTGGTTTGGTTTTTTCTTTTATTTTGCATTTTGTTTTCTGTTTTTTGGGTTTTTTTTCCCAAAAAGGAGTAAACAGATTTTGCTGTACAGCTTTGTAGCGCAGTAGCATGAGATAAATATGTCCTATAGGATGAGTTACACAGAGAAGTTTATGCATTCCCATTGGATTCAGCAGCCTAACTACATGCAAAGCTAAAAATTGCTTTGAGGTGTTTACTGCCTACAGAATCTGGCAAGGAACCATGTCATTGATAGCAAAATACAATAACTCAGGCACTTACTATGCTTTAGGCTTTGATAAATATCATACTCCAAATAATCTGTCCCTTTCTTGCCAATTCTCTTTGTTGCATTATTGCTTCTTAATTCTATTGTGTACTTTATTTACTCTCCTTTTTATGTTGATTTAGTCTTTGTCACACACTTGTCCAATGAATTTGAAAATGAAAATATGGAAAAGGATTCTTTTGACAATAAAAACTGTGATCAAAAACTGTGTGGTCATCTAAACCCACAGAGGTTTATTCTCACTTCTTTACTTTGTCTTAAAGCAGTGCAGAGACTGAGATTCATCCCAACTATCTGAAGGGGGAGCAATAGACCTCCTGAAAGGAATTTAGGCTCATTTTTCCATTTCTTCTAATAATATTATGAAAGGAAGCAGGACAAATGAATTCTTGAGTTGGATAATGCAGATAAGTGCTTGTACATGGAGCCACTGGACATAGTCTCTTAGAGTTCTTGTAGCAAAGCCACAAGAACATAAATATACCGATTTTTTTCTCTAATAGAGGGACAAGTTTTGTTTGTGGATGAAAGTTAATGCTATAAAAAGTCATAGAACAGAAGGCATGATATTGCAGTAGCACTCAGGAATGAGTGTACTTCTCTATTTCTTTCTCATCTTGGAAGACGGACAACTTTTCTGTGTTCTGGACTGATTCACCAAGTCTTGCTCTTAGCTTAATTTGCAGTGTAGATGTTTCCTGCACCATCTTTTTATGCCTTTTGCCTTCTGTATGGTGAAAGACCACAGCCACTGTTCAATAGTTTGCAATGCAATGGTAATGCAAAAAGGGGCAGTAGGGTGGAGGTTTCTGTGTTTTGCCTGTACACTCATTTGGGAAAGACATAGAATGGCCTGGATTGGAAAGGCCTTCAAAGATTGTGTAGTTCCAACGTCCTGCCATGGACAAGGATACCTTCCACTAGACCAGCTTACTCAAAGCCCCGTCCAGGCTGGTCTTAAACATGGATGCGACATCCTCAGTTTCTTGAGGCAACCTGTTCCAGTGCAACACCACTCTCACACTGAAGAATTAATTTCTAATGTCTAATCTAAACCCTACTGTCTTTCAGTTTAAAACTATTGCCCTTCACCCTATCACTTATGTGACCTTTAGAAAGTCCCGCACCAGGCTTCTTGTAGGCCCCCTTTAGGCAATGGAAGGTTGTTATAAGGGCATCTAAAAGTTTTATTTTCTCCAGGACGAAAACCTCCAACTCAGTCAACCTTTCCTCATAGGTGAAACATTCCAGCCTTCTGATCATCTTTGTGGCTTTCCTCTGGACCTGCTACAACAGGTCTAGGTCTTTCCTACACTGAGGACTCCAGAGCTGAACTCCAGGTAGAGCAGAGCAGAGGGGCAGAATCCTCTCCCTTGACCTGCTTTTTCTTTTGATGAAGCCCAGGAAACAGTTGGTTTTCTTGGCCACAAATGTGCATTGCTGAGTCATATCCAGCTTTTCATCCATCAGCATCCCCAAGACCCTAGGGCTAGTCTCCATCTCTTCATCCTCCAGCCCATATTGATAATAGAGGTTGTCTCAATCCAGGTGCAAGACCTTGTACTGGGCCTTGTGGAACCTTTTGAGCTTGTCCAGGTCCTTTTGGATGGCAGCCCATCCTTCATGTGTGTTAACTGCACCACTCAGCTTGGTGTCATCTGCAAACTTGCTGAGGCTGCACTTGAAGCCACTGTCTGTGTCGTTGCTGAAGATATGGATCTTCATAGAACAGCTCAAGTTAGAAGGCTCTACCAGAAGGAAAGAGGTCCAAACTCCTGCTAAATGTATTTAGAGATTGGACTCAAAACCCTGTTAGGTCAGTTTGCCCAGAATTTTTTCATTACAATTGTAAAGTTGTATTTCCAAGAATGGCATTTCCACAGTTTCCCTGGGCAGTTTGGTCCAACATTTGACCACCCTTATTATGAAAATGAAATAGAATAAATTTTCCTTTGCTTTTAACTTGCTTCTGTTGCCTCTTTTCCTTTTGCTGTGCATCTTCAGAGCTTTCTCTAAAGCATGGTTACCCAGGGACCGGGACAGGCAGAATAGATGGGCTGAATTCGGTGGTATGAGGTTCAACAAGACCAAGTGCCAGGTCCTGCACTTTGGCCACAACAATGCCATGTATCTCTACAGGCTGAGGGCAGAGTAGCTGGAGAGTGGCCAGACAGAAAGGGATATGAGGATACTGATTGACAGCAGCTGAACATGAGCCAGCACTGTGCCCAGGTGGCCAAGAAGGCCAATGGCATCCTGGCCTGTATCAGGAATAGTGTGGCCAGCAGGACAAGAGAAGTGATTCTTCCCCTGTACTCAGCACTGGTTAGACTGCACATTGAGTGTGGTGTCCAGTTCTGGGTCCCTCAGTTTAGGAAGGATATTGAGGTGCTGGAGTGTGTCCAAAGAAGGGCAACAAGGTTGGTTAAGGGTCTAAAGCACAAGTCTTATGAGGAGAGGCTAAGGGAGCTGGGATTGTTTGGCTTCAAGAAGAGAAGACTCAGGGGAGACATCACTCTCTACTACTACCTGGTTGTAGCCAGGTGTATATTGGTCTCTTCTCCCAGGCAACCAGAAAAGGGACAAGAGGGAACAGTCTTAAGTTGTGTCAGGGGGGTTTAGACTAGACATGAGGAAGTTCTTCACAGAAAGAGTGACATTGGAATGGACTGTCCAGGGAGGTGGTGGAGTCACCATCCTCGCAGGTGTTTAAGAGAAGACTGGATGTGGCACTTGCTGCCATGTTCTAGTTGACAAGGTGGTGTTAGATCATAGGTGGGACTCGATCTCAGAAGTCTTTCCCAAACTAGCTGATTCCTTATTTCTGTGATTCATTGCTGCAAGAACATGCCTGTCTGCATGGGAGAGGCGCTCCAGCCCCCTGATGGTCTTCATGGCCCTCATCTGGACTCGCTTCAGTGGGTCCAGAAGCCACTGGTCACACTTCATTTGATGCAGCCCAGGAGAAAATTGGCTTTCTGGGCTGCAAATGTGCATTGCTGAGATATGTCAAGCTTCTATTCAACCAGCATTTCCAAGTTTTTCTCTCCAGGGCTGATCTCAATTCATTCCTCACATAGTCTGTATTTGTACTTTGGATTGCCCTGACCCAGGTGCAAGACCTTGCACTTTACCTTGTTGAACTTCATGAGATTCTCACAGGCCCACCTCTCAATCCTGTCCAGGTTTGTATGCCTCTGTATGCCATCCTTTCTTTCCAGGGTGTTGACCTCACCACTCTACTTGGTGTTCTTGGCAAACTTACTGAGGGTACACTCAATTAACATCATGTCCCCAATAAAGGTGTTGAACAGTCCCAATACCAACTTCTGAGGAATGCCACTGTTGGGAGGAAAGGGTTAAAAGTGGAAGAAGGATGAGGAGGATGGTACATTCGCTCAAGTGACCTTGCAGTGGGAACACCAAGGCATGTAGAATAAGAGTATGGGAAAATCCCTAAAGTAATGCCTACTGCTGCTTATCCTTTGTCTGTTCTGAGTAGAATTTCTGTGTAGAGATAACATAGGTATTTTGAGAGACTTGGAGGCACTCTCACAGACATGCTTGAAGTTCCTGTTTTGGAAGAGAGAAGATCAAGGCTCAGAGATCATAAAGAGTACAGTGGACCAAATGGCATGGTGGTAAACTGTGTGTGCATGGGCCCTTGATAAACTGGTGGAAAAAGCTGGCCCACAGCCTGCTAGGATGGACTAAGCCTAATGGTGCCTGTGCTCCCACTTCCGTGTCTCCACTCAGGTGTTGCTTTGAGATCCTCTGGTTAGTGAGGCAATGAAATAAATTTACTCTTTACATTTCAGCCACGGTTTTGTGGTGGTTTAGGCTGCCTGCCTGTGTCAACCCACAGAGTCACTCATTGCCAATCTCTACTTGGACATTGAGCTGTTGACCACAACTCTTTGAAAGTGACCATCCATTGAATACCTTTATTCCACAAGTGGCCAAGTCATCAAATATAAATCCATGCTCCTCTAGTTTAGAGACAAGAATATCATGTGGGACAGTGCCAAATGCTTTGCACAAGTCCAAGCACATGATGACTATTGCTTTTTCCTTATCTGACAACTCCATAACCCCATCACAGAAGGTCACCAGACTTGTCAGTCACAATTAACCCTGAGTGAAACCATGTTGGCTATCACCAGTCATCTCCTTGTTTCCCATGTACCTTAGATAGTTTCCAGGACCATCTGCTCCATCACCTTGTTGGGAGTGGATGTGAGACTGATCAATCTGTAGATCCCTGGATCTTCTTTTGCTCAGGCAGATAGAAAAAAAATCCGAAAATGATGGCTAACTGCTTGCAAGATTAGTCTAATGAATTATACTCTGGATACCAGAAATGGTTACTGGGTACATGTAATATGAATGGGGGGAAATGTTGGATTATGGTCTATCAGAAAGGTTAAAATTGAATTTACTTCTTCCAGGAGGAGGATCTACTCCATTGTCATGGCAAGGCTGTGACTTAGGATGAAAGCACATTAGGTGGTTGTTTGCTGCTCTTGCACTGCGAGCAGAGGGAAGGGTTAAGGTTATTGCTGACAGATGATGTCTCCTCACTCTTATTAGTAACTGATATACATCCTTATTGCTTCCTCAGATGCAGAGGTCAGGATAGTTCAATGTGGGAAGAGTAAATGGCAGTGCCATGCTATCTCAGATGACCACCTCTTTTGCTTATGTAGCTCTCAGCTGTCTGCCTGCTATTCAAAAGTCACCATGTCTGTTAACAGACCCATACTTCCTAACATCAATGTGCCAAGTACATACTGGAAACTCAAAAATACACAAACTCCAGGTAAACATAAAATACAGAGCTCAGTTTATGATCCAACTTATATAAAGGTTGTCATGCTTTTACAGGATGTACAAATATTTGTTCAGCTTCTGAGCAGACAAATTAAATATAGTCTCTGCTAAGAAGAGTTAATGGTGTAAAAAATAGTCAGAAAAGCAGAGTATTTTTATAAATTCAAGAAATACTTGCATATGTGGAAAAATTAATGGAGTGTTCTCACTTGAAACAGGATTTTAACAGAGACTTATTTGAAAAAATAGGTTATGTTGCATGAAAGAGTTGAGCATGGTATGAATGATTAAAAGGGGAATAGAAGTAGCAATTAAATAAGCTATTGAAAATGAGACCGTTAAAACTGGAAGTGCCAAGAGGCGATTTGTATGTTCAGTACAAAAAAATCCAAGATGAGAGAAATTTTCACAGAATTTTGAAGGGAAAAATTCTGAGATATTTCCACATTGCAAAGCAAGAATTTTCTGTAGAGAATATAATGATTGTACATGGCTGCACATTAGGACAAACAAGTAAATGTGACTTGATGTCACAGTCATGAATTCAAATGCCCCAAAATCTCTTAACAAGAAAAAGAGGAATGAATTACTCCATCTTTTCACCTGCCTACAGTGGCATCTTAATCTTGAAATATATCTTACATTTAAAGACCTGCCTCCATTTCAGCTGTGTGTTATAGCCATAGTGAGTGGGTTCTCACACTCTTTTGGAGTTTGTTTAATTGTTCAGTAAATGTCTTCTAGGGAATAAAAACAAATTAAGGAAATAAAAGTCTTTATTTCTCTGTGGATTCTGTTTCATTCCATGAAGCCATACATTCTGAAAGTTGCATTCTTTCTCTCTTCTCACAGTGTTTTTACTGACTAGAAGTATGACTGTGTGTATATATTGTTAATGCTTTGCAATAATCCCATAGTATTTGTGAATTATGGACTGTACTGAGTCCATGATGAGAATTTGTATTTGGATAGGAACGTAAGTCTTGCAGTCCCTTGGGATAAGAATTTTTTATAGGTTTTCTTCATATAGGTTTGTTTATTCAAAAGAAAAAGTTCTAAATTACTTGAAAGAATTACTTGAGAAGAAAATCATTAAACAAGACACATAGTTTTCTAGAGAAACTGACAATAAGGAGAGGGAAAAAAATTGCTTCATTTTTGATAGCAACCTAGTGGAACAGTTACTGAGCTATAAACAGAAGGAGGCTCAAATATATTAGGGTCCTAAAAAAAGCATATTTCAAAAATACTAAGTTCAGTTTTCAACCATGCAATCAATCATTTAAATTATACATATTATGAAGCAATCAAAGTTCTTGTCTTCAAATCACTACAAGGTGAAATATTTCAAAGAACAAATCCCAGCAGATTTGCGTTTCAGCAACATTTATTTCACATTTTCACCATTTGCTAGTTTAGAAAATTTTCAATACTTCTCAGTTTATAAAAGGTTCACAAGAGGTTAATAGGAGTTCTTCCTAGAAGAACCCATTTAGGAATGGATGAATTCTTACTCATTGTCCTGAGACAGAACAGTAGCTTAAATGAGACTGCCACATCATTAAGTCTGTCCTTGTCAAGTCCATTTTATTTATCATTAAGGTCACTGTCAAATAAATAAGCTTTTTCATGGCATTGTATTGCATTTACCATATATATCAAGTACTGTATTTACAGTGGGTTATATCTCCCAGCTAAGCAAAGTGATAAAATGCTCCTGTGTGCTGAATTTCTTGTCTTTTTGATTGAACTTGAATGGTGATATGTCTCCATTCACTTTCCCACTAGATGTTTTTATTTTATTTTCTTTTTAATGGGAAATAATGAAAAATACTAATTTGAACAAGTATTTTATAGAACTCTTCCTTATAAATATGGCATATATTTGAAGAGAGAAAGCCTAGCCATCTTCCATCTTCTGCATACCTCTAGGGGCATATAGACTTGCTATTTTATATGGGTAGCACAAACCTGTTAGAGCTTGTATTGGCACAAAGCTAGAATTAAGCTGAAATAAAGCAGTGTATGATGGAAAGAAGACTCTGGAGAAAAAAAAAATAAAAAAGTCTTTTCACAACCTTACCTTGCAGTATCCTCTGCCCTCAGAACATCTGCCTTGCAAGTAGGGGTGAGCAAGAATCCTTCACCCCTATGAATTCCCCCAAATCCGTGGGACAGCTGAGTTAGATTGGAAAAGGCACCACAGCTGGGGACAGATGGCAATAAACTCTGCTTTGTTTCATCAGCCTAATTGTTGCTGCTCTACACTCTCAGGGTTGGGTAGAGCAGAAGGCAGCTGCTGGGAGATCCTGTGCAGCTCTGCACAGTTACACATGTGCTGTGTGGTTGGAGGTGGTGCAAAGAATATGCAGCATATAAGAGAATTTAAAACTTCTGCTGTGTGGCTGCTGTGCACATCAGCTTCAAAACCAGGCATTTTTAATACATGGAGTGTGAAAGCTGCAGCTTTAACTTTTGGATGGGCAAAATACTTCTGGGACAGCCATTTAAGGGACCCAGAACTTCTCGGACAGCAGCATGGCCATTTAAAAATTATGGTGAAAGCATAGCAGGGATGAATATTATAACTCTTTTTGAGACTTCAGCGAAGAGAATTGGATTGGAGTTGGTGGGAATTTCCCAAAGGAAAATCTTTTTACATCAGAACGTGTTTCTTCAACAAAACTGAACTTTTCCTGGAAGAGCACATACAGAATCTGACAGGAAATACTATTTAAACGTGGGAAGATTTAAAAAAAAAAAAAAAAAAAGCAGGAGAGAGACCCGGATAGCAAAGAGGCTATGTCAGAATCAGTGCAGTACTTTTTTTCCAAATGGGTTACTCTCCTTGAGTTATGATACAAAATTTTAAGAAAAATAGCCTCAACTGTAGAGCTGAATTGATTAAGGGAGTGATGGTAGCAGTTCCCATGGGCAATGTGTTCCAGTTGACTGTCAGACATGTTTATGGACAAGGTGGTTGATACTTTATGTAAGGGTAGCTGTTTTTGAGTGCTCATTTCTCCACAGGTTTAAAAAATCATGTGTACTATTCTATTTTCTAATACTGTGCAATAATGTGTGGTTTGTTTTTTTTTTTTTTTGTCTGAAGGCATCACTCACTGTGAAATTAAGTAATAATAGTTCTACCTGCAATCTTTTATAGTTAACTGCTCTAGCTCTTTCATCTGTGAACCTCACTAATTTATTGGAAAGTTGTTCTTTATTCTGCTTATAAATGGTTTTGTATTTGCCAATGTAAGCATAAAAGAGTCCAAGTCTGAGCAAAGAAATAAAAATAAATTTACTATCTCTACCTTTCAGCATATGTCCAAAGACAGTAAATTAGCAAATGGCTAAAAGCTTCTTCCGGAGTTCTGCAACCTTCAAATTTAAAATAAATCCCAAGGCAATCTCAGGTCAAATAAATAATACTGCAAACATAGTATTTCCATTGTTCTGCTTTAATTTAAGGTTAAAGTTACATGGAGCATTCAATTAAACTGTTAGAATATCATGCAAAGTTTTCACAGAACCAGAAGATGAAAGTACTTGCAGGGGATGATAAACAGGCAGGAGCAGAAGTCCCATGAGGAGAGGCTGAGGGAGCTGTGGTTGTTTAGCCTGGAGAAAAGGAGGCTCAGGGGACATCTTATCACTCTCTACAACTGTCTGAAAGGAGGTTGTAGCCAGGTGGGTATTGATGTTGTCTCCCAGGCAACCAGAAAAGGGACAAGAGGGCACAGTCTTAAGCTGTGCCAGGAAAGGTTTAGGCTAGACATTAGGAGGAAGTTCTTCAGAGAAAGACTGATAGGGAAATGCAATAGGCTGCCCAGGAAAGTGATGGAGTCACTGTTCCAGGAGGCGTTTAAGACAAGGCTGGATGTGGCACTTACTGCCATGGTCTAGTTGACAAGGTGGTGTTAGATCATAGGTGGGACTTGATGATCTCATAGATCTTTTCCAACCCAGCTAATTCTGCATCTTTTATTGGGATTTACAGGATATACTTGTTCAGGATTTCTGTAATTTTGCAGTTCTTTAAGCTACTCAATACAAATGAGACTCAAAGGATAATAGAATGACATTGATTACAACAACAAAGTAATAATACTTTTAGCCTAACACTTTAATAATATCGGGCTGGTACAGTCACGTTACCTGTCTTTAGTATACTTCAGTAATTTTTTTTAGGTTTGTCTATTTGGCCAAACCTGACAAAAAACTTAGAGGTGTAAAACTCTCAGAACATTACAGGGAGATCTGAATTTGTATTTCTGCTAATGCTGCAGGTACATGTTAGCTGCGAGCTGATTAGAGAGAAATCAGCTAGCCAAGAGGACTATTAATACTTACTATTATGTGCACAGCTCTAAATCAACAAACTGCGTAGTGGCTTGTGCTTGGTCAAAGTGGTAGGGCAGAATGAAGGACAAGTCTGGGATCTAGAGGATGAAAGGAAAATATAATTTATTGTCTTTGGGACAGTGCTATGTGATACAGACTCAGTGATCACTGAGTTTTGCTATTCCTACTTAGAAAATAACTTGGGAGGCATGTGACGGCCATACCTTTTTTTTTTTTTCCCTGAAAAAAACTACAAAAATTTTTCTATTAAGAAATTTTTTTACAACTTTCATTATGTGTCTGTAACTTTTTGTAATAATTAGGGCTTTAGAGCACATCCTGTATCGTCAATGTTCAAAATCATACTGATTCCTCTTACAAAGTCACATCAGCATTTTAGAAAGAGAAAAGGAAGCCCTGGAAGGCTGCAAGTATATCTAATATAAAGTATATCCCAGTACTACAGTTCATGTTTCATTAATTTATTTGAATGATCCTCACCAGTTGTTTTGTAGTTCTGCCTTGATAAACTACTGCAATACTGTTATAACCTGGAGACCTTAAGCTTGAAAAATACAGATTTTGTTCTGTGCTAATTTCATTTCCCTTGCATGAGAGTAACAAACAGAAAGCTGGAAGAAATTAATAACAATTTGGAGCAAGGGGCAGAGAAAACAGTCTGTGTAACTCAAATGATTATGATGGATAAATCTCTCGACTTATCTTCTTCAGTATTAAAAGGTTATTTTTTTTATTTTAAAAGAGATAGAATCAAATAGCTTAAGATTTGAACTGACCTACTTTCAGTTTCTTATGATTTTCTGTGAATTAAATCATGTTTGGAGCCTGACACTCCTGCTCAGATTATATTTAAATGAAGGCAACCTTCTTTGATGATAGTGGAATTGTTCCAGTGCAAAATTGACTATGTTTATGTGGGTATTCAGGCCAGCTAGTGGCAATACAGAAAAAATGATGGCCATTTAACCCATGGGAAGTAGATACAGTTATTTTAGTCTCTGCAGGATATCTTTCTCACTGCATTTCAGAGAGTACAATCAATAGAGTAAATACCCTGGTCATATTCTGAAAATTACACTTAGTAAAGGTAGTTATTAGCACTTTGAGTTCCCTGTGTTCAGAACATTTAAAGTTGAAATATGCAGCCTTGCATACTGACATCCAAAGGATGGCAGAAAGACATAAGAAGTTCCTCATTAATTTTAGTAAGAAAAAGAGAATGTAAGATCAGGGGAAAATCAGTACTGCTCAGGTTGGAGACAGCTTTCCATTGGTCTCTCCAGTAACTCTGTTTGAAGGATAGTTATTACCATTTTTTAGTGTGAGAAGAGCAGTAGCCTTGCATTTAAATCATGGACCTCAGCATTAAAGGTTTCATGTGTATTTCTCAATTATTCGTTCATTATGTGAGTAGGATAATTGCTTTGCTTCCTCATCTGAAAAAATCTGTCTATTTCCAATTTGTCACCATTAAAAATTCAGTTATCACTAGTATTTCATGTTCTTTTTTCTCCCTAAGCTCCCTACAGCGCAGGAATAGGCTTGGGCAAGTAAAAAGAGTAGCAATACTTTCATCCTTACAACTAGTAGTATGTGATCTTGCTGCAGAGAACCTATTGAACTGGGATCTGTCCACAACAATGTAGAAATACTCAGAATATCTGTGATGGAACTCGACTAAGTTACTGGAAGCACTAAAATTTAGCAGATGATGCTGCAGTAAACATGGATGCATAGATAACTACAATCTTTTACCTTGGACGTTCTTCTGGATTTGCACCCATAAGGCACATTTGTTCACCTGGTGCCACAATTCTCCATCTCATCTGGCTTCTGCCAAATCCTTGTTCTTGACAGTAGTATGTTAATTGCCTAGTCAGAACCATACTTGTAGTTATACTTGTGATGTTTGTCTATAATTTCCAAGAAATTATGTTTAGCTGTAGTGAGAAAATGTTTACAAAGCTATTTATAAAGTACCATTTTCAGTGAACCTCTGTGAAATGCAAAATTTCAACCAAATATGACTTAAAATACCAGAAAAAATTAGCTGCTACTTAAACACATGCACAAATGCCTTATTGAATAACATCTTCAGATAGAAAATAATACTGGGCTGAAACAAAAGCTAACTCTGAATTACACTGCTCAAAAACATGCCTAATCTGATTGTATAAATTGTAGCAGACTTAATATGTTCATATTTTACACTGAAAACCAGGTAGAAATCAGATATTCTTCTGTCTTTCAGAGTGACAGCCTACCCTGGAGAGGAATGACTATGAAGCTTGGGCACTGCTGTGTACATACTATTTTGGAAATCTATTGAAACCCAGAGATTCGCAACCAATCAGATGCTCCTTACATGGGAGTGTGATACTGTCAGTGTAGTTATGTTACTTTTTCCTCTCCCTGAAGCAACTGGTCATATTCTTATTAACTTAGAGCTTCTGCAACAATTGACTCCCGCTAAACTGGTACTGTTTCTGACCACCAGACAGCATGACTGGGGAATGCTTCTGTGCAGGTCATGCACATATTTTTGTTCTCCTTCTCTGCCTGATGTATGTTTGTTGAGAGAAATTCAGATGTTTTTGTGTCATTACAATTTAAATTATTATCTATTGTTTTGTAAAGATTAGTGAAGTGAAAGACTTAAAGAAGATGCAAAAGTCATTACATAAAAAATTAAGATTCTAAATTCTGTATGTCTTGCCAAAGGCCATTTTAAGTCTGATTGAGTTATGAGGCATATCTGAGTAAATCAGTGGCAACAAATAACCGAAGTATTGCAATATCATATGTTATAAATCCAGACTTAGAAGTACACAGTGTTTTGTTATTTCTTGTAGTGTCTGTAAGAGTTCATTTGGGCTATTGAACTCAATAGGATAGTAGCAGCCATGGAAACCATAAAAGTCTGTACTAGATTTTTTGGGGTTTTTGTTTTGTTTTGTTTTAAAGGCAGGGTAGATATCAGGGAAAAACTTATTATGATTTACATTACATGTTCTATTTTCCCTCTTTGAAGTGTCAGAGAAAAAACATGGAAAAAATGAAGTGTAAGGACATAGGCAAATGCAGGACAGAAAAGCAAAGCTATTAAATGAGGTTTTGAGATGAAACAAACCATTTCATCATAGACAGAGATTAATGGCATTTTCAAGTCACTTGAATTTGGATTGCTTTGCTCTTACATATGCCTGAAATGAAGTAGAACAGTTAGTAAACAACTTCAAGCATTTCTTTATGAAAATCAGAACTTGTAAACTTACATGAATGAATAAATGCAAATATTTGGAACAGAAACTAGGATCTGCTTCTGCTGAAGTCACTTGCAGAACCCCAAACTGACTCTTCTGATGAGAGTGAGACCTGTTCTGTACAGTAGGTATTCTCTAGCACATCCATGTAGCTGAAACACAGCTGCTTCAGAAACAGTATTATGTTCAAAAGCTGGAACTAAAGAGTAATGAAGGAACTTCTTGAGGTTATTTCATCCAACTCCTGCTCAAATCAGGGACAGTCTAACATTTCCTCATGAACTTGATCAGTCAAGTTTTGAATATCTTCAAGGAGGAAGATTAATCTACTGGCTAAATTGCTCTCATGACTGATCACTTTTATTGTGATTTCTTTCCTAATACCTGTGTCTATCACCCATCACCCTACTGCTGTGCATTACTAAGAACAGTGTGAATCCATCGTCCCATTGCCTTGTTTGGCAGCATCTCCAGCTGGATTACCATTTGTGCCTTCTGAAAACTGAATAAACCTAGCTCTCAGCTGCAATCTGTATGCCATGAACTTCAGCAAACTGGCCATCTGGCTAGCCTCTGCTGCACTCATTTCACTGTGACATCTCTGTATCCCTCCTAAAGTTTCTGTTATATGTAAAGGGCAAGGAATCGTTTTGGTTTTTTTCTGGGTATGCTTGCAACATCCTTTCACAGAGTGTAAGGAGCAGCAGAGAAATTAACAGAGTAGGGGTACTTGGAGCATCTCTCGTCTCTGCTGAATAGTGCAAGAACTTTACAACAAAAGAAATTGTACATCTGCAACACAGGTATTATTTATCATTTCAAATCAAACTGTTTTAGAACTGAGTTGTAATAATTTGTCTGAAAGACTGAGGACAAATGGGGTTGCTAGGAAGCCAAATGTTGTTCATCTAGGGAGTTCAGAGGGAGGAATGAATTTAGATCCAGCTGTGTAAAAGTATGGAAATACTTATCCAAGGCACTTACATAATCATAATTCTGTCCTAATTCATTTGCAGAGAAAGATCAAGTATAGTGGTTAAACCATTTAATTTAGCCATAGTTCACAAACACTAAAATATCATAGCCAGAGATATAAGGTTTGGTGTGATGTCAGAACATGAAAAAGTTAAGGTTCCACTCCAATTAACATTTCCTTGTAATAGAAAAAATTATCCTAAATCTTCACACAGATTCTGTGCAGTATTTCAGTGGCTTGTACCTAGAGGTAAATGCAGCTCTGTTGTGAATACTGAACTTTGCTTCCTATGACACTCCCAAAGCCAAGAATCACATGGTGAAGGCCATCAGGCATCTCTTCATAGTTTTGCAAAAATGGTTTACTTGTCTTAACCTGACGAAACCTCAGGAGTAAAATTCAGCTTCCTCTTCTCTCTCTTACTAAATGCAAAGTGCTTAAAAAAGCAAGAATTCCAAATTAATACAAAAAGCTCCTCTTTCATTAAAGTGGTATTCTTTATCAGGAAAAGAGAAATCGTGCTTATAAGCCCACATTTTACAAATTAGGCTTATACATAGCTGTTGTATTACACATCACATCATCAATATTGACTAGCAACCTTCACTTTAATATATACTTTTTGAAACCTTTGAAGTGATTGAAATAATATTAAACTGATTAATTGTTTCCACTTTTCTTCCTGCATTGTTTGCTAAATGTCAATGTACATATTAATGAAATTCTCCTGGAAATTCAGAAAGGTAAAAGGCAAAACCTGCATGCAGAGAGATATGTAAACAAACATAAAATAAAAATTAAACAAAGGACTTCTGGTTTCATAAGTTGTCCTATTATTGTATTTGTAAATAGGTTCTTGTCTCCCCTCTGGCAGTGTCATATTTCTTCAATTTATGAACATTAGAGAAGATATGGAAATTATAATCTAAGGGTAATTAAATTTAAAATTCTGAACCACTGAAACAAGATAATTCAGTCTATTATGGGACAGAGAAGTTAAAATTAATATATCTGATTTTTAAATGAGTTTGATGATACAGCTAAGTAGATATTAAGTTTCAGAAGTTATGGACACAAAAAGAAACCTAAGTACTGTGATGCACATGCTTTCAAACATTCTGCCTGGAGGCTGGATCCAACAGCGAGTATCTTCAACCCTGAGCGAAGCCAGGACCTGACATGAGATTCAAAAGCACATGCCAAGGGACAGGTGCCTAAATAGGTCAAACAGCTTGTGCCACACAGTGGGATCTTGCTGAAATATTGCCTCACCTGAGTTTAGGTACTGAGGAAATGCATTTGGGCAGGACTGTCTGGACTGGCTGGATCATGCCTGACTCCTTTAATGCAAACCAAAGGGATAACTGGGGCATGTAACAGATTCATTTTAGCCAAGCAATGCAGGCAGTTTAGGGTCTGTGAACACCTTGGTGGGGTGTCTTCCAGACACATCTACTGTGTTACAGGAGAGCACCAGTACAGAAAGGGTAGACAGAAGTGGTGGGTTTTCTGTCTTTTAGTAAGTGTGAACCATTATGCAGTTGGGAACACAAGATTCAAGAGGCAGTAAAAGAAGACATGAATGAGGTAGCATGTCTTTGTGTTAATGTTAGGGTAAATAATAGTGGGGAGAGGTCTGGAGCCAGTATACATTTTAAATCAAGCAGTTACTGAAAAAGTCCTCATATACTTGTGAGAACAGAGTTTGGTAACTTCTTTCTCTCAAATCCACATATTTAATTGGAACAGCTGAAACTTAACATTTCCATAGGCTTGGGATTCCAAGCTTGTGAGCTCCAAACAAGCCTGCATGTGAAACAGGGAGCACAATTGCCAGCAGATAGGAAACCAAGGGTTTAGACCACAAATACTAGCAAAACTTAAGGTATGCACAGGCTTCTTAAGGTATGATGTTAGTAGTTTGCATTTTTCACTTAGTTGCTTCCATACCACCTAATTTTCACTTAGTGCTTAATACATTTTTTTTTAATTAGAAACAAGGCAGCTGCTTGATTTCACCCTAAGGAATATGAAGAATAATGTGAGGAATATTATTCTGTAATTGTGAAAGAGTGTTGTGAAAATACATTCTGCAAACTGAAGAGGAAAGCTACCAGGTTTCACTTGGCTTTGAATTAGATGTCTCATTAGATAAGTCTCATGTCTGCTCATGCTTTGTTTCTTTCTCTCAGCAGGGGTAACAGGCATGATAGAAACATTAGCAAATCAACAATGTTTCCAGAATTCTTTTCTTCTAAACAATGAATATTAAAGTATCATCTGCAACCCTTCCAGCTATGACAAACAATCAAGTACTGTTCCTTTCCATTTATTGCAAGAACAGTAAAGCTTAGAACCAGAGAGAGATAACCATGAGCATGTTTGTTCAGAGAGTTTCTAAAACCATGCTGAAAGTTGAGCTAGCTCTCCATGTATCATAGTTATACATTTGCTTTCCTTTACCTTCAATTTGACAGTTTTGGTTGGTTTCAGCAAGACCTGGAAGCTGATGCCAACTGTGTGTGTGAAACAGTGTTATACTCTGCCTATGTAAGTAAAAGAATTGCAAATTAAAGACAAATGAGAAGAGCATCATGAACATCAGAGTGATTCGTATCAGTTACAACCTATATTTCTGATCACAGTGATTGTCATTTTTATCACATGTTGCATTCTGGATTTGTCCTTATTTTGCTGTGGAGATAAAGAAGGATTTTTGAGTTAAGAAAAAGGTTTTGAAACTGCAGGCAGATTCTGAGGCCTACTAGTAGGTACTAAATTAGTTCTGCGAGAAAAACCAGCAAATTAGCAAAACCAAAATAAGATAAGAAGGTTTTGTGTCAAGTTGCCCATGGGAAAGGAATGTTGAAGAGATAAAATTCTTATGGCAAAGTGAACATCTGTCCAGAAAGTATCATCCAATTAAAAGCTGTAATAAAGTTTATAGACACTGTGATTCAATCTATAAGACTTGGCTGTGGGTGGGATTTAAGAATATATATTGTGTAACTTAAAGTTAGAATTGGCTTTACCTTTACCTATTTTTGCCTTTCTTCATGGAGTGATTTAAAAAACTATCTTTTGGGTGTGACACCTATGAATTGTGTTCTCATTAATTTTTTTGGCCGCCACCACCTACTGTGTACTCTCACATTTTACAAAGTAACCACTCTTGTATATTTATGTTTGTATTTTTGCTACGCTACTAACCAGTGTTTTCTTCATATAAGGAGACATTTCAAGTAATCAGTTAATTTTCAGGCTTTATTTATGCATTTATTTGTAAGAGTATTTATATGGGCAGATCTTCTTGATGATGATTGTCTCGGTGTTAGGTAAATGCTGGGGCAGATTCCAACAAGTGAGCCCTCTCCCTTTTTATTAAAACCTCTCTCCATTTCACCAAAACAGAGAGACAAAATGTGAGGAGATATGAGTAAAAAAAGAGAACAGTTTACTGAAAAGAAATGATTTAAGCCAACAATAGACAGAAATAGTTCCTAGTTTCTTTCCCTTTGGTGCACATAGAAGATGGTGGCTGACACGGGCTCTGCCCCCACCCCTTCGTCCTGGGAGAACAAAGAAAAGTACTGTGGCAGACAAGTTCCTGTGGTTTAATGCTCTCCCCAGCCAGACACAAAAACCGTGGCAAAAACAGGGGCAAAGCAAAAACCTGGAGGACTACCTTGTCCAAAAAGTAGTTATATTGCCAAGATGATGGGATGGATCCTGTTGCTGCAGTAGTATGGTGCAGGCTCTCTCCTTTTCTCTGGCTCTCTCTGGAGGTGGGTGTTAAGAGCAACAGCTGGCCAGGACTGCAGAAATGGCCAATGCTGGGGTAAAAGCCCTGGAGCATCAGATGGCTCCGAGCCACTTCCTTCCAGCTGGAACTTTACACCAAGATTTCATGGAGCAGGACTTGTGAGGTGGCAGTGGCTGCTTCTCTGTGCTGCTCAGCTGGGTCCGCTCTGCTTCAGCTCAGTGGCAGCCACAGTCATCCCGCACAGCAGCTGAGGCACGTGAAGCCACGCAGCTGGCAGGGCTCATGTGGCTGCTCCCTTTTATTTCTCCCCCGTAAGGGAAGAGAGGTGGCTGCCAGACAGAGAGAGCTCCACTTCTGCCCTGGCAGCCAAGACTACCAGTGCTGCCCACCCTCAACCCAGCTGTGGGGAGGGATTTGCTCTCAACAAACAGTTCCTCCAAAAACAATGTTGAAAAAAGGCAATAAAGTACAAAACCTACTTTAACCATGACAAGGATGTTTCTTCCATTGACAAACACAGAGTGTTTGTGATTGTTCAGGCTTCTGACTGCCACCACTCCTGACCATTCTTCTTTCTTAGTAGTATTTTCCCTCACCTCATCAGTATTCCACAGATATTATTTATTTTAATTGTCCTGTCCTGTCTTAGTCTATGAGTTTTTAACAATGAGAAAAATGGCACTTCTGTTTGTTTATAGTGTAGATTTACATTGATTGCTTATTTAAACATTTTACTATTACTTAAGGTTGCAAAGAGATTTTTATTTTCTTCCATCCCCTCTTTTATTTCATTCTGATTAATGTTTCATTACCTACCTCTCATTGTCTAGCAATGCTTATAATGCCTCCTCTTTCTTCTCATGAAATAGAGTAGTAAACTAGTCTGCTAATGCTAGAGAAGGTGGAGAAAATGTTGTATAAATTGAAATGTAAAATAGCTGGCATTAAAAATGTACTGCATTGCAATATCCTTTCAGTCATGTGTTGTGCCATTTCAGTTTGCAGTAGCTCAGACTGTTTGAATGAGATAAAGGGAGCTGAAATGGAGAAAATGAGTAGTTCCATCTTGCCTGCAGTGAAAATATGATGACAATCGTATTACAGTCTTCCTCAGCCACATGACTAATTCATTTTTATGCTTTCTGAACAATAATAGCTTATCCAAAATAAAGATCCCGAGTAAAAAAAGTGACACATCTTAGGTTTACTTTTTTGGGGAGAGGGTTTGTTTGGTTAATTGAGATTTTGTTTATTTGTCTTTATTTTTGATGTGTGTTTGTTTGTTTTTATTGTTGTTACAAAAGAACATTCAGGAATATAGACAAAGATTGATGGAAATCATGAAGTCATTGCCAATGTTATAGTGATGATTCTGCAGTTAATTAAAACCATTTTACTCTTCAATCTCTTAAATGAAGGAGTTTGTACACAGACTTAATGCACTTTGAAGATGACAACTGAATTTACATCCTTGATGTGTCTTTTTTTTTGAATATTTAACATACAGTCTCTGAAACAGAAGTGATGAACTACCAATATTAAGATATGTAATGTATAGCTTTATTTTTACAATTCAGAGAAACTGTTATTGGGAGATTATTTGATGTAAGGTTAAGTATAAATTTCTTGTGAACCTCAGATTTCAGAGGGATCATAAGGAAATACAAATAAATTTGTCCTTAAACCCAAACTTGCATGGAGTGGTCATAGCATTTGTCATGTATTTACTAACAGACATTTTTCAGTATTTGAAAGTGTTCATATGGGACCATACCAAAAGGCAATTTAACCCAATATCCTTTCCCTGAGAATAAGCAGAAGAGGATGCCTAAAGAAAAGTTGTTTGAAGAGTGAAAGTAGAAATAACAAGTATCTTGTATTTCCCCTGATGATATGTCAACATCTAAACTTTTTTTAGATTAAGCCAAAAATAATTTCTGTGCAATTACTGAGCCTAGGAGATTTTTCCCTCATGACTGTCTCCAGTCTTCCACTGAAAATATTTAACTTGTGAGAATGTTTAAAAGGATGCTGTTCTTCATTTAGCTTCTAAAGGTATATATGTAAAAAACAGTTGAAGAGGTGGAGGTTTCCATAAGTGTAGGAAAACAGAAATATGAAAACTCAATATATGGACCTTATATTTTCTTTCAATACAGATTATCTTCCAGAAAAATCTGGAGTACATGGTTCTTTGAATTTATTGGAATCCATGAAAATTGGAAAACAAGGAACAATTTTGAGGTTTATATCATACCAGGGAACTTGGAGAGACTTGGTAATGTCTCCATTGTTCAGAGTGTGTTGACATTAGTAGTAAAACAAAATCCAAATCAGATATATTTTAAAAATGTAATAATTTCTAAATTATGATATTTACTTGAAACCAGTTTGAATCAGAAAGTTTCCAACATATGGCAGAGAAAGAATATGAAACCATATGCATCCAGCACTGGGACTGTGTTCCTGAGAAAAAACAGTTTGCTATTTTTATGCTGGCCAGCAGGTGTCAATACCCCAAAGTGAAGAAGCTGTCCAGAAGCCAGACACAGTTAGAAATAGGCTGGAACAGAGAGTATAAGTATTTCAGAAGTCTCAGTTTGAAAGTTGACTTTGTGAAGTGCTTTGTCATCACTAGGAAGGAAACCATCTTCTGAGAGGAAAGAAATTAAGCAACCTTCCCATTCCTAAAGTAGGTACCTTAATTTCTTTCCTACTGATCCTAGTAATAGTACTTTTATTCCCTGTTTCCACAACCACAAAGATCTGTGGTCTCTGATTTCAGTTTTCAAGTCCCTCTGTGCTCCCACTTGGGCCAAATCCAGGACTAAACACTGGGAGAGTGTCTAAGACTGGGATACTTGGCTGTTTTGATCAGTGCAATGGACTTTAATCAAACCTGTTGAAGTGCTATTGCATCCTATCTATTTTTTTCCTAAAAGTGCTATTCTAATACATATTAATTACCTGTTACATGTTAAAGTAAAAAAAAATTAAGTGACATTTGTTTTCAACACAAATGTCAGCATTTATATGACTGTGTGTAATACCATCTTTTTAGACTCGTTTTAGGCCTTCATGAAATGGGATGTTGTAATATTTTGTGTAGTTACATGATGTCCTCCTAAATTCAACTTTGAAACCTTTTCAATTAACAGTAAAAATATCCTTTTATCTGAATTATTATTGGTTAAGCATTATGAGCACAGACTGGGTAGCTCTTAAGAAAGATGTGTGAGTACATGAGATATTTCAGCCTTTTTTTTCTTGATTTCCACAGAGGTAGTGCCTACAGGATGTATTCTGATGTTTCTAAGATTGCATAACTGAAATAATGAAGTAGTCATACCCATTACATTCTTTCACTGATTTATTTTTATGTTTACATAGCCTACTAAGGTAAGACATTTTGGTTTGGAGCTGTTTTTCTGATCTCTTATAGCAAGAAAAGATTTGTTAAAAAATTGACATAATTTAGTCAAATACAAAGTTTATCATATTACTGTGATGGTACTGGTCTCTATCTAACACACATGAAGAAATCCTGTCTGAAATTAAAAGTTTTGAGCTATTGAAATTATGACCTTAACTTCCTACCAGCTGCTATATTATAGTGATCTGGTAAGAACTAGGAATTTACATACTCCATTTTTAATTTAATCAAATGTTGTCAGTCAGCATCACATGTTAGATACTATTTCCATCAGAAGAAACCTAAAAACAACAACCTGAAAGATTAAAAACCTCTGCCTCTTGAAGATAATAATCTCAGTGAATTTTAACAGATTGCTTACCAGATGGAAATGTGATATTTGCTACAGTAAATTACATTAACATGCTCTTAGACAGAGATGTCACATTTGTCACAGTAATTTACATTAACATGATTCGAGGCAGATTTGATTCCCCAAAAAGAATTAGATATAATATTTTATCAATTCATTTTACCTTGCCACTTCTTCAGATAATTGTCAGTCTGGAGTGGGACATGGTTTTTATCAATGGATGCCATAATGGACAGGAAAAAACCACAGTTTTGCTGCGGCCATCTATAAACCATATGATATACATGATCCTGCAATGTACCACAGCAACACTGTGTACCAAGACATAAAGAAAACTAATCCCAATTATTCATACAGAGTAGTGGAAAACTTTAGATTTGGTGTAATAGATTAATTTGACTTGTGGACAAGATATCTGCTCTTTTGCATGTTAATATAGCTTTCTACCACTGTCTTCAGTTCTTGTCACATACTAACTGGTTGGTGGAGAACATTCTGAAAAGAAATTTAACCACCTCTGTGTGTTGGCATCATCAGGCAGAAGGCTGTGTGGGTGCAACTTAACTGTCATCCAGTGTTGTGCAAGGGATCTGGGGAACATTTACCACAGAATATACTGAGTTGGAAGGGACCCACAAGGGCCATTCAGTCCAACTCTTATGATATCATCTGCTATAGTATGAAAGAAAATATGCCTGCATCTCTGTGGACCAGCTGAAATCAGTAATGGTCTCAAGAAACACTTAATCTAATCCTAAAACAGAAAGAACATGCATAATCTATAAGCAACACACAAGCCTAATTAAGCTGCATGGGGATAAAACAAAGCAGCAGTCTGGAGCTTTACAGAGTTGCTTTCAAGTTCTGCTCCTCTAATTACTGGATTTCTGACTAACTGGATTGCTTTTTTTTCTGAGACTCCACAGTTCCTGCTATGGAGCTTCAAAGGGATTTTTATGGTCAGAGGCTTAGAGACCAGACTTGGACAAAATACTTGAGGGATATTTCAGCAGAGTAACACGAGGCTGTGGTGAGACCATTTCAAGTGGCTGTCTCTGTGATTTGTCTCAAAATAGATCTCAGCAATGATCAGAATAGTTTTGGAGACATGTTTCTTTAGACTATGAATCCTTACAGTCTTAAATTCAAACCTGCTTGGAAAAAATGAAAATAGTCACATTTCCTCAACTGGGCAATCCTATATCAAATAAAAACCTACATACAACAATTCTACATATCTTTTAGAAAAAACTGTTGCTGTACACTGAGAGATACTGAATGCAATACTAAGCTGGTTGGCAACAGGCAGTGTTTTAATGTGGAACTTTATGAAAGCCCTAGTCCTTCTCCAAAACACAGCCGAAAGGCTGTGTGTGGTGTCACAGTGAAATTTGCCTGGGGTTGTTTTGTTCATTCATATTTGACCCCTTAAATTTAGAGACTACTATGCTACACTGTGGTAAAATATAACATGGTAGGATTAAGATTGCTTTTTAATTATTCAGTATGTACTGTTGGATTGTGACTAATTTTGTCATGATTCAGGTTTGTAGTGTCTGTGAAGGTGACTGCAGGCTGTGGATTCCCCAACTCAGTTATAAGGAAAGTATTGAATTAGATGGCATTGTAAACTGAGCTGTCTTCCAAATGACATGAATTTCACCCTTGGAGAAGTGACTACTTATTCTGCCAGGTCTGCAGAGCTCCTTTTTATAGTAGGTAAGCCACTAAAGCCAGTCTTATTTTGATCCCCAAATATCTCATACTTTATCTCTTGGGGGCCTGACTGAAGGCCTTTGGTTCTAGTTTGCAGACTCTCATCAACTTCTGATTGCTGCAGACTGTGTGGGTAAGTGCTCAGTGAGCCCTGTAGGATGGGAGTCAAGTATTTAGGACTTCAAACTAGGTAATCAAGAACTGGGGAGTTTTGGCTGGAATATCTCATCATCATCTCTACTTCTAAAAATGGGGACTATCCTCATCCATGGTCAGTCAGGGACAGTTTAAGGAAACAAAATATGACGGCCAGACCTTGTTAGTAGGAAGACCTCAGCCAGATGGGTAGAAGAATTTAATCATGCTCTTCAGGTAAGGGTTTTAAGGTTAGTGAATTAAAAATTGCAAGAAAAATACAGATACAGTAAAAAATGATATATATGCTCATTCAGTTGGTACTCTCCTTTCAGATTAAATGAGACAGATGTCCTGAGGATGAGGGGTTCTATCACCATACACAGGGAAGCCTATATGAAGATTTTATGGACAATCTTAATTTTAGAATGTTTTATATAATTCTTTTATTCTTAATTTTCCTTTTGAAGGGAGGTGGGTTGTTATTTACAAGCCATTTAATGGTCAATTTGAAGAAATGCTGTGAATGTTTGCCTGCCAAATTTCCCATAAATTTAGCATGATCACAACATTCTTGTTCAGTAGTGCAGTTCTGACTATCTGCATGATCTGCAGAGATTTAGATAATTTGATCCTGACAATTTGATCCTGAAAATTTGATCTAATCATCTTTTAGGAATATAGCTGAGCTGTAGCACTGATCTTGCATTGTAAATCAAAGATAGCTCTCCAGTTTTGGATACAAGTCATTTTAATGCATTTGGAGTTTTTTGGTTGTTTGCGTTGGGGTTTTTTGAGGGGGGTGTGTGTTTATTTATTTTATTTTATTTTATTTTATTTTATTTTATTTTATTTTATTTTATTTTATTTTATTTTATTTTATTT
>JAWWLZ010000082.1:125304010-125321736 GCA_035041345.1 Poliocrania exsul
TTTTATTTTATTTTATTTTATTTTATTTTATTTTATTTTATTTTATTTTATTTTATTTTATTTTATTTATTTTTTTAGTATATGAAATTAGATTTTACTCTTCTTAAACAAGAACCCAAAGTCCCTCTAGACATTTTAGCTGTATAATCTACTTCCACTGACTAGTCTTTTCCAGTCAGGGGTTTGCCGGTTGCTCATAAAGCTCAAGTGTTGCTCATTGCTGTGCTTTCTCAGCCTCAGTCCCAGCTTTCCCAGAGTCTTCTCAGAGCTCACAAGAGTTTAGAGCAGTCTGGCTCCTACTGCAGTGTGAAAAGCTCCTACACATTACAATGTGGTTGCTGAAACCAGGTAAGGACTTGCCTACATTGGAAATTTATACTGATTAAAAGGTGGAGTTGGCAAATCAATCCACTCTCTTAATTCCTCTACCCCTATTATAAACATATAATAACATATGATAATAAGATAAGATAAATTCAATGATGTGCCCTTATTCTATTCAGTAAAACCATTATACTTGCAACAGAAAAACTGTACTAGTGAAACCTCAGGTAGAGAGGGAAGGGTCAAAATTTATCTGAGAAGAATTGATTTACATACTAATAACTCAACAGAACTGGCTGCAAAGTGTATACTATCTGATGGAAACTCCGAGAATGTCCTTTCTGTGTGCTCCCTCTCCTCCAATCTCAGTGAGAAACAAAGTGCAATATTTTTTTTCCTCAAAAAATATGTTTTACTTTTAAATAAACAAGAGATTTTCACTCCTCTAGGTCACAAAAAGTCCTGTTTTCCACAGCTAATAATACTTTCCAAAGATTTTGCACAGATTGCAGAGGTCACTACAATGGCATTCTGCCAAATAATTATATAAAAAAATTGAAATATGTGATTGCAAAACTTTAAAGGAAAAAGCACAAAGGAGGATCAAGAGTGAGTTCAATAAGTGTTACATGAAGAGAAACACGTTGATGTTTATCTTAAAGAATTCCATTTACTACATATATTTTTTGCATGTAAGCAAAGTGAAGGTAGTACGATGAATCTGATTACTTATGTTGCTACATTAGAGCCAATAAAAGACAAATATAGAGACAAATGGTACTTTCCTATGTGTTTCTGCTTCAGAAATAATGAGGTGCAAAGAGCTATAAGTCTGTGTTAGTCATATGACTATTTGCTTGGAAAAAGCTTTACAGAAATCAGTGGGGTTTCATGGAAGAGCTAGAGCCCATCTTCATGTATCAGCTTGGAAAGACTGGGTTTTGAACAACAAATAAACATAGTAAAAAGTAAAGTGATAGTCTCAGATATCTTTAGTAAAACTAATGTCTCTAACATTCATTTATTTCTCTTGGAGCTGTTTCTGAGCAGCAGTTTGTACTTTGGGGGAAATGCTGTGAATTATCTTGTGATGTTGCTCACATTCAGAAGGAACTGAAAGGTTAAAGTAAAGTGGGATGGACATAATGCAGGGTCACTATGAAAATGGTTCTTTCACAGAATTGTTATTCAAGGACTAGTATTGGCTGGGAACTGCTGTTCTGCACATTTCATTTGATCTAAACCCAAACTTTAAAGGGAATGCAAAGTCTGGCTAGTGAAAAATCTTGGACACTTTTGAAAATGTTGCTCTACATTCCTGAATATAGTGTGATTAATACACTAGTTAGAATTGCAAAACATGTTTTTCAGTTTGAATGTATTAAACAGATTCGGTTTTATTACACTGAGAAAATAACCTCAACCTTCTACTTTTTATAGTTTGTGGAAATAGAATGGTTGAACTGAGTTTAGTTTTTCCAACATTCTGCACTTGCAGGTGAAGTTTGACAGAATGTCACAACTTACTTTCTATTTAATTTCTAGCAATTGCCAATCTACACAGTCTCCTGAATTAACAGCCTGGAGACATGAACATTTCACATTCTGACTCAGTTTCACTCACATTTTCATATTTTTATTTTTTTCTCCCATTCCTTGAAAACTTTACTGTTGTAAGTGTCCAACTGTATTTTTTATTCATTTTATAAAAATCAAATTCTAGATACCTCAGATCATCTTTCCTGAAACAAATCACAGTCCCCAATGCAGTCATCACTGACGATATTCCTTACATTGATACACAACTTTATATTCAATCAATGAGGTAAACTAATTCAATAAGAGAGACCTGTACAGATTTTCCTGTGTTCCTTTTTGATTCAGTGTTCCCAGTTCTAGATGGTGGATCTTTTTCAGTGTGACAACCGTGCAGTTATTAAGCATATTCTTTAGTGTCATATGTCCTGGATGCTCTGGTTGGGAGACATGAGGAGAGCAAATAGAATAAAACGTCCAAGCTAAATTACATCAGTGGGGTGGATGCAAATAAATAATGATTGTGTTGAGCAAAGGTATTTATTTTTCTGGTATTGCTATGGTTATTAGCAAAACTCTTGCTGGTTTAAGATTGGGAGCCAACTGGGCCTAAATTCAGAATAATTGTTGTTGCTGTTCTGTGCAATGCTTTACAAGTTCCTGCTGGGTTTATAATTAATTCAAAGTGCAATGGGACTATTACATGGCCATGCAGGTTTCTTGATCCGTCTCGAAATCTATGTAATTTTCTGGATTTGGATGCTGGGATCTTGACTGATAGGGAAATCTGGTGAAAAGAAAGTAGAAAGGTGTTGTCTCATTATACTAGCATTAGACTTCTCCATTTTCCTTGTTTTCCTTTGCTCTTCTAGACAAAAAAATCAATAATTGGTGTGGGGAAAATACACGGACATACCAAATTCCTATCTAGGAAGGAGGGAGATCTATGTTCAGATCTGAGATCTCCTTTGACTCCTCTTGCCAGTGCTAGAGTATTGCTTTATGGGTTATTCTATGTCTTAAAATTACTGAGTGACAGTACCTGTGCTATTGAGGATGTAATCACAATATTGAAGACAGTAGGGTTTTGTTTTCCCATCTGTCTGCCATTGATGGTGATAACAGTGTGGGATCGCTCTGTGGTGATGTAAAACTTAGCACAGAAGCCTGTGGTTTCCAGATACTTGAGTTTCAGATGCAGGTTTTACATGGATTTTTCTTCTCTGAAGGCTGGTGAAATTTGGAAGAAACATCTGGAGTAAATTTTTCAGACCTATAAAAAGTCAGGGACAGCAGAGTTGAGAAGCCTGCAGACCAACAGGATTATGCACAGAATCAATTAAAGAAAGAAAAAAATCTGGTTTAATACTAGATTTGGTGTTTATTTTTACAAGCCTTCAATTCCCTTATGTGCCTTTTGATAGTCTGGCTTCGAATATACAACATTTAAGGCAATGTTACTGTTAGCATTAATGACCAGATAAGCTGAATTCTATCATTGCAGGCACTTCCTCTGAGTGACAGCATCTTGACTGTGAGTCACCTTTTAGACCTGTTGGAGACTGAAACAGTTAATGATTAATGCATTCTAGGAGACTTTGCAGGCTTTTGACTTTTGCATTATACCTCTGATGGGCAGGTGGGGCCCATCCCTCCCCCCGGTGCTGAAAGTGTCAAGCCCTGAAGAGGCAAGAAGAGCTGTTACCCTGCCCTCCACATGAACCCTGCGCCAATCATGAAAGGTGGGAAAATACTGGGGGTTCATGGTCCGGCTGGTGACACTACTTCATGGAAACAACCCCCTGCCTCGGGGGAGGTGCAAAAGGCATGCTGAGGGTATATATATGGACTGGTGAATTTGGGGGTTTGGGCTCTGTTCTTTGCCCCCACCGCCTGCGGATCAAGATGCATCGCTGGATGCTAGAGGCGGTGACTATATAGCTTTTCATTCTCATCTTTTCTATTTCTCCTTTTACTCTTATCCTGTCTTTCTCTCCCCTATGCATTTTCTCCTTTCCCCACAAAGGTTATTGTCAAAATTAACCCTGCCTATATAAGTTCTCAAACACCAATTATTCAGTGTTGTTTCACTCTAATCCACCCTAAGGGAATTATTGATAAGAACCTGGGTTACCCCCCTCCCCTTTTCCTAGGACAGGTCGTAACAAGACCTTAGGCATTTGAAACCTAGATGTCTAAATTACTATATCAGCTCCTTCTGTGGGAAATAAAAAAAAGTCTTTACAGGGCAGTTCAGCTCCTAAAAACAGAGAAATGAGAAATCTGAGGATGGATAAGAAATCTGAAGAAAGACAGTTACTATTATTAGAGGTACATTTCCACCTTGCAAGATACTTCTGGAGATCCTGAAAGAACAAGAGGTCCTTCTCCAGCACCCCAGTAATCCTTAGGGGAGATAGTGCCATGAGGTTAGCATTTATGAGGAATTGACACTATGGTGGGGATTTCCAGATCTTTCAGTCAGTCAGGAGTGGCTTTGAATACTGGAGAGCTCACCTGAACTCTGTTGCTTATTCAGCATGTGGTCTCTAGTGTATCATTGAAATGGCTGCTTTTCTCCATGACAAATGAAAAATACTTCTGTTCCACAATAGAATAGAGGAAGAAGCTCCTTGGCTCTGGTACCCTCTTAACATACCAACATGAAAGAGTAGAAGGATTCAGCCATTAATGAACCTCAAACCTTTTGGAGGTTAGGTAATAAATAAAACCTGGAATTCTGTGTATTCATTTTAAAAAATTGTCAATAATAAATATTTGTTAAATATGCAACAGACCAATGGAATTGTTGCAATTAATGGAAGGTCTGTGATTTTTTTTTTGTGTTACCTTACTTCACCTCATGTTAGATGTAGAGCAGCCATGAACTAATGACAGAGAGGTTCTGGAATTGCCTCTAATCACAGTACTGGAGCAAAGAGACTTGCTGCTTTGCAGATGGTGCTCCATACAATAATGAGAGAGTCATAGGTGTTGGCATGTAATTGGTTTCAGTAATGCAAATAGTTCAACCAGCCCATATTTATTGTCCAGAAAGGCTATCCTGAAGAGTATACAGTCTCTACAATGATGTGGGTCTCATGCCTTACACCACAAAATAAAATGCTACCATTCAGATCTTGTTTAAAATCCCCAATATAGATATTCTCGAGATGTACAAAACTGCAGAGACCAAGGCTTAGCAGAGAATCTAACTCCCTTGTCCTAATTGCTGGTGTATCCCATCGAATTTGATTACAGTATTCTGCTCTTTGCCAGGTGAACACTTTATAAGTGAATTGTCTTGGTTACTGTCTTGGTTAAATCTCCATATAACCCAGAGGCACTTGCTTCTTCAGTCGCAGACGGATAAAATTTGCTCTTTAGTAGACATGATTCCATTCTGATATAAATAAAGCATTATAAAAGCAATTCAGTTTAAACTGTTACTCCTATACAGAACTTGGAATTCACTTGTGATTTCAGATCTAAGACCTTGTCACAGATACTCTCACTAGGAGGGCTCTTTATTTCTGACAGATTTTGAATTAGACTGCTTTTTGCCTAGCAATCGTGACTCCCTTCTGATATTTTTCTTAGAGTAAGGGCAGTTCTTGTATAGTGCATCATTTATATAAAACTTTTTCTAATATCTAAGCTTGTAATGACATACGGAATAAGAAAAAGGCAGATCTTGCCTTCAATCAATAAGCCTCCATCAAGCAGTCTTCACTTTTGAAAAGACCTCTTTTCACAGCATTTGAAAAGCACTTTGTGAAACCAGACTAATGTTCCAAAATGTTTTGTATGTCCTGCTCTTTCATGCTGAAAGCCAATTGTGAATGGTGCTTTTGAGCTCTTTATTTGTAGAAAGGTATTTGTTGCACATAAAAGAAAAATGAAAAAACCAAACCACAACAGTGTCCTTGTTGTTATTTCACTCTTGCTGATAGAAACCAATAAGTGAACAGGAATTCTTTGAGAGCATAAAAACGTTCAAGCATAGAAACTTGTTGAACTGAAGTAATTGCACAAGCCCCACATTATATTTCTTTATTTGGACCGGTGACAACCCAGACTGAATTTTTAATGGCAGGCATCTAGGCAGTGGAGTACATTAGTCAGTAAAAGTAGACAATTTATCCCAGATGCTCTTTATTGAATCTTTGAATTTTCTTTGTCCCTCTCCCTGATTTACAAGGAAATTTGTCTATGCACAACATTGGAGACAGCAAAATACAGTGATCTTTGGTGGTCGGGGCATTTTTGTTTTTTATGTGCTTCTGAAGAAAATTACATATACTTTATTTTCCAAATTCTGTCCTGGAAATGTGGGAATGAATTTCCCATTGAATATAGAATCTGAATGTAGAGAATCTAGCAATGTCATGTATCTTTGCATTTCAAAACTAATGCTTGTTTCCTGCTCAATGTCAGCCTCTTATACAGACATTTTAGTTACGAAGACCCATTGCAGCTCATAATGGAAATATTATAAAGCTGAGAAAAACAAAAGGGGTGTGTATATGTGTATGTCTGTATGTCATCACCACAGCTGTTCACCAGGTTAGTAATATGGAATAATGTTACCCCTTAATTGCCATCTCACCCAGGTTTATGTGAGCATAACTCACACAGTCTCAGCTCTAGTGTGATTTACTAAGATTGTCTGTGAGGGTGCCATGGCTGGATAAAATTTCACAGACATGCAGTGCAATCAATGATATACGACTTCTTGTGGCCATTTACTACATCTGCTAGAGAATGTAAATTCTCTACCTTTTATCTCCCTTCATGCCTCTATTCCTTTTTTCCACATTATCATTCTATGCTCTGATTTTAAAAACACAAAAACATAATAACAATGAAGAGTAGTTTCATTAGAAGTTTGGAGCGACTTAATAAGGTCTGGTCATACCTTAAAAAATAATGGATTACAACATATAGTTATTTAAGTTAATGCTGGGTATGTCATAGAAAGTTTCTTAAAGAAAAATTATTCTTCCCAAATTCCAATAGCTTAACAAAGCAGCAAAATATTCACAGTGAATAATTTATAAGTTAAAATAACTAAAATTTCAAGATGTGAAATAAAATGTTGTGTCCTGAGTGTTTGTCATTATGCTTAAACTACACAATTACCATATACATAAAAAGGTGATACCTTTGCTCCCCTAGTCCCCCATCCTGCTGCCACACTTCATTCCCCCAGTCCCCAGTCCTGCTGTCCGTCCACTCGAGAGGTATGGGAAGAGACATTATCATTGAGAGTGATAAGAGTTCTTGTAAAGTGTTATAAACTTTTGTGTTTCACCAGTGCCCACAGAGCTGTTTGAGGTCACTGTATGAACTATTACTTGGCAGTAGCATGATTATGAGCAAAGCATTTTTCTGCTGCACGGGATTGTGAGATTGTAGGGTTTGCATGGTTGACCAGCTGCAGCTGTATGTAGAATTCTGGAGCAGAGAAAGCTACACAATCGTATGGATGGGCAGGGGGTGGGGAAGGGAGAGTATGTGTCCAAATACAAGACTTTTGACAGCTATTTCCCCTTTGCTGCAGGTAATTACACCTCATGTATAGGCATTTATGCTTCATCACTTTTTCTATGCACACCAAGGGTAAAGGAGCTTGCAGATGCCAAGGACTCCAAACTGGTAGGATTGCCTTCCATCTGGCTCTGTAGGATATACAGAGACAGGATCACACCTTCCTTAGCTCAGTTTCTTGCTTGTGAAATTTCACTATTGCTCATTGTTGTAGTAACAGTTTCTCTCAGAAGCTCCTTAAAAATAAATAATTCTGGTCCCTGATTTTCAAGAAGAGTCTGTCCAGTAGAAGAGGGAGAAATTAATGTTATTTAGAATATTTAATTCACACGCTGATAATATTAAACCCAAGTGTGTATTTGGTCAGATGCTTTGGCTGCCTTTATCTTCCCATAGAGGTAAAGCAAACTGTGCACAGTGTCACACAAAACTCTCATTTTTATTTACTTATTTATTTATGTATTATAATTCTTACAAAACTTTATTTTTCAAATCAAGGGTAATTTTGTTCATTCTTACTCTCTGCCCTGAAAGCATAGTAAGCTGGCAAATCTGTAGTATCTTTCGTATTATGAGACAAGTCTTCAACTGGCATATAAGGAATGTATATAAGGTTTAATTTTTGTCTTGCCAAATAAACAAATAATTTTAATTTTCCTTGATTTTTATGTTTTTAAAAATATCCTTCTCAGGAGTTAATGAAAAGCTTGCAAATAACCTGAAACAGTAGAGAAATGAATTATATGAATTAATGATAAATAAATATAGTCATAGCTTAGGGGGTTTTGTTGCAGTATTGAGGTTTTTTCCTTTGCTGTGATTTTATTTCTGATTAATTTCCTATCTATCTGTAGCTGGCTGTCCTAGTTACAGCAGCTGGAATCAGTTTATCACTGTGTATTCTATACCCTCTGTGTCATTTCTCATGAACTGTTAATAATGAATCATCTGCAGCAGCTACCTAGGGCACACCTAACACCTCAGGCTGCAAGCTGGGTGTTAAGGAACCCTGCGAGGTGTGAGAATATTTTCTGTCTTTACATCAGGGACTCAGCTGTGATAACTCCCCTCTGGGGAGATGCTACCAACTTCACACCCAGCCTGAGGGGTCATGGCTGCTAATGGGCTATTCAGGACTGGCACAATAGGTAGTTGCAATGACCTAGACCATCAAAGATTTCCAAAACAGCCCATGACTCACAGAGAAATCACCCATGGTGAAACTTCCCGTTCTGGGAAGAGGTACTGGGCATTTCCACCTGAACCTAAGCAAATATAATCTTTGGGTTTGGGGACTTCTGGTATCACTTGTCAGATTCAGGGGAGGACCAGAAACTCAACAGGACTGTGACTGCTACTCTTGACAAGACTGCAACCATCATCCTCACCAACAGGCTTTCCTTTCTTTTCACTTTGTACTCAGGGGGACCATGTAGTGCTCAGCATAGGAGCCATCAAACACCATTCTGTTCATGCTCCAGGGTGCTGGGTTATACGTCTGTTTTTTGTGGGTTAAAACCTGTTTTTTTCTCTGCATCATTGTATTTATTGTAATCTTTCTAGTAAATTGTTACTCTGACTTGTAATCTCTTTTGAGTAGGGTTCATTGCTCTTGCCAGTTTACCTTTAAACCAGCACACTGGCATACACCACTTTTGGACTTATAAAATGCACTTTTTTTAAGCCATATTCAGATGACTCTATCTCTTGAAGTTAGTTCTTTGGGGTTGACAGCTGTTCAGCTTCTTTCTGCTTATGATGAAAATGTCATCCATCGTTTCTATTATACAAGGGATACTTTTCCACAGTGTTTCGCTCTGAAAATTTCCAGGGTCTGATGGTATTCCATATGTCACTCTAGTACTAAAATATACTGTTGTGAAATTTGAGTCCAATATGATCTAAACCTGGGAGAACTTTAATTGTTTATGTATAGATTTTGCTTTGAAAAAACGTAAAATGAAACTTACACTTTCAGAACAGATGCCATCCTGAGAAGTCATGAATTTGTTGCTGTTACTTCTCTTAAGTCATCCTAAGTCAGAAGTCCAGATCATATTTGGAAATGCTAAAAACACATTAACAGACAAGTTCAAAATGTGCAGAAAAAATACATTGATTAAAGTATTTATTTATAACAAACTACCACTACTGACTGCCATTTGCTGAAGTCAGCTAGAAGGAGAAGATGTGTTTTCCAAGAATGTATCCTAGCGGTATGTCACATTTTGTATTCTCTAAAGATTCCTTCATCTATCAAATGATGAAACTTCTTAGTACTAATTAACAGAACAAACTTTATACCATATGAGGTTTTACATTTTTGGCAGGGTTTTTTTTGTTCTTTGTTTTGGAGGTATTTTTTGCTAACACATTTGCTCAATTAATCCAAAGGTACAAGGTTGGTCCCTATGGCAGAGTAGATGGAAAAAGCTACTCTGCAAAGGCAAAGGAGCAGGTAGGATCATTTGCTCTGTAGCATCAAACTCAAACTTTAATTTGATTATCTCCTAAATTTATTTATGAACTTATGAATATAATCTTTCTTGTGACCTTACCTTGAAACTGTGGGCTATCTTTGACAGAGGTGGTTACTTTACTAAGGTAATTAGCATAAGAATATGCTCATTTAAGTGCACTTATTTGCAAAATTTTAATAACTATTATTAAAAGTGTCTACAGCAGACTTATTCTGTCAAAGTGCAACACAAGTCACAAAGGTATTGGCAAATTTTTGAAAGCTATTTTTATATTTTTAGAACCTCTTTTAGGATTATACCAAAATATTTTGGGATTCAGTGGTAAGGTATTTGTGATCATTCTGCAGTTTTATCTTCTGAAATGCTAGCAAATGTTCAGGATAATAATTTTCAGTGAAAAAGGTCTTTGAAGCCCAAACCTGAATGAGCTGAAAATCCAGTACCTAATTCTATTTTCTCTAAATTTCCCCTTTACTCCTCTTGCATTAGTTTATGAGATTGCTTCCTTTTAGACAGTGTATACCTCCTAAATATTTCTATTTCACAGGGTAAAATGTCTTGCATAATCATCTTTACCCATGTAGAAGCTCTGACTTCCTGGCCATGAGATACTACAGAAAATTAAAAAGTGAACACTGCTCACTGCAGGTGATTATGATGACTGTGATTGGGTTATGGACAACACAGAATGAAAACACTCCTATGGAATCTGTCAAAAAATTTCACCTTTTATTGAACCAATTTATCCTGACTTTCATTCGGCACCCCCCTTCAAAGCCCCAAAAGACATACACCAGACCATATCTCCCTCCTCCACAAAAAAGGCTATCAGATTTCTTCCTCTCCTCTTCCAATTTTATTTATAATAAGCTGCTTTCAAAAAGACTAGGTTCCCCTCTGATAGCCATAGCTTTGGGCTTCTATTAAACATAACTTGCACAATTCTACAGTATATACTTTATAGAGTAATAGAGGAAGATAATTTAGATTTCTGAAGCTATATAATTGCAGTGTGCACTCTCTGCTGAAACTGTTTTCTACAAATTAATGTTTAGCTTTCATATATATTTTATAATTCAAAATTATTAAAGAAAATACTTAAGCTTTCTAAACTAATCTATATTCCATTTTCCCTGACATCAAGAATTCTGTCTTGTTCACGCATTGCAGGCTCCTTTGCAGAGCCAATTAGATTTTATTTATTCCATCTGTCAACCAACCTATGGCTTAAATATCAATTCAAAATATTAAGACAAAAAAATTCTTGTTGATTTTTCTTACTTAGATTGTGATACTTAGGCTCCCTAGATGCACCAAATTTTAATGAAGACTTGTCTGTAAATGCACAAAAATACTTTACTTTTCAGAAAGATCTGCAGTATTTCATTCATTAAATTTTCATTCACTGACTACTTACAAGATAGATGCTTTTATGGGATAATGAAGAGCCACTTCTTCACTCAGTTTTTTCCTTAGATACCACTTTTTACCCTGAACAGTTGCAAAATGAGATCTAGGAAATCACCTTCATCCCTGTCATGCCATGTTACAAGCAGCAGCTTTCCTTGCTGGTCCTTTGTCCCTTGGGATGATAAGACTTGTACAGAGCCTGGTTGTGCCGCTGGGAGACCGGAAAACTTGTTACAACTCAGTACTCAGGGGAAACAGAAAATGAAGGATGTTTTAGAAAATATTCTACTGAATATGGAGAAATGCCTCATTTATTCAGTCATGTTGCACATAACAGGATCTAAAATAAAATAGACTTAGGACCATATGTAGAAAAAAATTTTCAAATCAATTAAAAAGTTCATAAAATAAGTTATTAAAATGTATCCCTAACAGTTTCAGCGTCTGAGTCAGCTGTCAAACCTGACTAACAGGACAAAATAAAAAAAGGAATGGTGCTTTTTTGGAAGCTTAGAACTGCAGTTCTTCTGTTTTGGGAGGTGTTTACTAAAATAATTCAGGCTAAGGTTTGGGGCAAGTCTTTTTTTCTTTATTCCCAGATGAAATTATCTGCATTTCTCTTTCCTGTTTATTTCCTGTAATTTCCTGTGAATTAGCATCAGGATATCATCTTCCAGTGTGGGAAAGCAAATCCTTTCCTTTCTCTCTTCTTAAGTCTCTTGATTAATATCTGTGCACCTTAATTTGCATATTTCTGGCTTCAGGCATCTTTCTTCTGTTACCAACTTCTGAGAAAAAATTGGTAAAATAGTGTTATGAAAAATGTTTATGCATGGTTTTCTTACTGGATGCATAATTATTTTTTTTCTGTAAGCTTATGCAAATATTAAAGATGAGATAGCAGATGGTAAAACTGGGAATAGGTTTTTTCTGAACAACAATCCCCCACCCTCTACTCCTGTAGTTTTGGGGAACCTCATGGGGCCCTGCCTATTGCAGTTCCAAAGTAGAAAATGCATGTCAAGACACTGATTCTCATTAGCTACCAGTTTGTAACTGTGATATGCTTAACTGTCAAAAGAAAATAGCTTAGAATAACATCAGTTAATATAACTTATAGGGTTTAATTTACTTATTTCTGCATTTGTAATTGGAAGTGTCTTTCATCTCTTTCCTCAGAACACTCTGCTGAGAACTTGGCCTTCCCTTTGACTGTCTTCCTGTGCTGGTGCTGGAACACATAAGTGCTTCAGTCTTGTTTCTTGAGAAATCTTTGTTAAGAATAGAAAGGTTTTGATCACTAGTATGGATCAGATTTGAAACAAAAACTTCATTGGTTTCATTTGTGGTGGCAAGTCTGAAACCAATTCTGAGAGCATGGAGCAAAATGCAGAGGTCTTTAATCCTTTTGACGATTTAAATAGACAGTAGCTATCATAACCTGTTTTTTCACTCATGAATGGTTCATCATGTGAAGATTTTAAATCTTGTATAATGGTAAAATATCTGTGTTTTTTTTTCTTTTTCTAACAACTTAATATTGGATCCTTTAGAAATTATTTTCTCCTAATAGTAGTTACTTTTTCTCTCCCATCTTTGAGTTCTTCGACTACTTTGGAGGCAGAGTGTTACTTCACCTTGCAGTCTTCTGATGACACTGTCTATGGTTCAGTTCTAGTGATTTAAGAGAGTGCCATCAGAAAATGCCAGGATGCTAAAATTTGATTTATATGAGGCAGACTCAGTCTGAAGACCTCCTTCTGCTTGTGATATTGCCACTTGAAGAATGCCCTAGAGCTGTTTATACTTTGGAAGCGTGCTGCTATGTAACCAAAAAGACAAGTGCCTTCTAGGCCAAGAAAAGAGATTTCAACCCAAGATTTGCAAATGCAGTTACATTTCAAGACTCCATTGCCCTGCACTTTCTCCAGGCTGAAACCCTACTACCTGTTGTATGCTTTCTGTAGCAGGCTCTGATATCTCAGACTGCCTGGATCTTCTTCCTCAGACTCCTCACTGCACATCCCTTGCTGTCATGTTGAGCAATGTGTGTGACATAAAGTGTTCTGGCCCCAATTGTGGCCTCTTACACCCCAGTCCAGTGATGAAGGCTGTAGCATAAACCACTAGATTTATTCTTTTCTAGCACAAGCTGAAAATCTATGTGCTAAAAACGAGCATTTAGTATCCCAGACAAAATGAGCTCTAGATGTAATAAAGGATGGAAGATACACACTTGTGCCAAAAGAAATACTTCTAGGAATCTGAGTCACCAGTTCCTTTTGATAACATCATTTATCTCTTATAAAATTATTTAGAACACTTGAAAATTAAGTACTGATTGTTATTAAACAATTTAGGTGATTTGTCAACTTTAAAATAATATTCCTGCTTATGTTGTGCTTGGTTTTTTTACAAGTAACACCGTATAAAAAAAAGTAAGAGAGCAAGAAAATAATTATCTTTTACCTCTTCTGAATTCATTATGCATTTGTGGCACACTGATAGGTTTTCCATGACCAGTTTTCTCTAATATTCTTTCAGATCATTGAAACAGAAGTGGGAAAGAGAGAGGAACTTCTAGGTTAGGGAGAAAACTAAACCACAAACCCTCCATCTTAAGGGTGTCTTGGTTACATTCAATACCTACAGTGATCCATGGCTCTAATTTTTTTGTTGCTGTTTCATTTAAAACCAAGGATATGCCAGGGTCAGTTTTCCCTGATGTTGCATTTCTTCAAATAATCCAAAATACTTTAATGACCATTGAAGAAACAGTAGCTATGAAGTTTTGCATAAAGGGTACATATGTTTCACTCTGTGTGATGCATGTTTATTTTCATAAAGACTAAAGTTTTGTATAAAAAATTTAAGTAATCAATGTGTGTTGGAATGTCAGCTTTTTATCAGAACCTTTAGAAAAAGATATGTAGTCATTTTGGTTTCAGATGGAATAGCAGTAGCTATTGCTGCATCGATTTCTTCAAATGCACAAAGCCTGTCCTAGCAATGACCATATTCCTAGTTCTTCTGCCTATTCAGGATTGTGATTCAGGCTGGAAGGGATTTCAAGAATTCTCTGGTCCATCCAACCTCATATTTAAAGCAGTGTCATGGGGAAAAAGGTCCTCCTTATCTCCAGTCTGAACCTTCTGCTTTCAGTTTATGGCCATTGTCTCTCATCCTCTTTCCATGGACCATGGTGAAGCACAATGCTTGCACAAGTATCTCACTGACTGGGAGGATCACAAATGAAACATTTTCATCTAAAATAATCCACTAGAGCTCCAGTTAAGCTGTTGTACCTGCTTGTTTCAAGGCTTTATTAGGTTCCTCGGTGTATTTAGATGGAGCAGCAGGAAGTGCAATCCTGGCTTCAACGAAGAATTCTGAGGAAAAAGAATTTGTTTTTATTAGCTGAAGCTCTATGGCACTTTGAAAGAATCAGGTTAAGACTTCTGTGTGTCTGTGAAAAAACTTGCATCCAGTTCAAGAGCAATAGAAGAGATGAGATTTCACCCTTAACACTTTTATTTTTTTTAATACCATCAAATGGCTGCTGCTCTTTTCTGGGTCAAGCATCATCTTGTACAAGCAGGACAATTATTTGTTTCATTCTTGTTTGGAAAACACATGACAAGCCCCGAACATTTAAGAATAGGAGCTCTAATACTGATAGTTTTCCATCTGTCAAATTGTCTTGCTAAGAAGACTTAGAAAATAAAACTAATTTACCAGCATTAAAATGAATTAATTAATGAATGACAGTAAATTATGGATAAAACCAGGCAACACTGCAACTCTGGAAGCAAATAAACAGTTTTATTTTTAAATGTATTTATATGCAAAATGAGAATATGTTTTATGTTGGCAGCCTTCACAAGGGTTTTATTTTGGGCATTTCTTCTCCTAGTTGAAATAATTATGACATTTATACTTTGAATGACACATATCTCTGGCATTCAGCTGACTTCCTTTAGCATGGCCTAATTATTTTCAGCGATGCATCAGGGGCGACTGAATATGTTGCACACATCCAAAGGCTATACAAGTGCTGCTTCATTAGGCACAAGCTGTATGCCCAGAGACATCCAAAGCAATTAAGCATCTGGGTCAATTTAGGCTTTTATGTTTGCAGAACTTTGGCTTTAAATACTTTGCACCTCTCCCCACACTTCTACCTGTCTCATCAGAACACACTCTTTGGTCTTTCTGCCCCATAGTGCAGAATAGGTGTAAGCATATGCAGAATAGAGTTCAGTGTGAATGGATTTTAGCAAAGCAACTTGAACACTGCAGGATATACAGTGTTGTTTTAAAAAGAGACACATATTCAACTATGTGCAAAGCCTGTCTTAATGAAGTGTGTAAAGACCTAAAGAGCACAGTTGTCTGTCTCCAACACTGCCAAGGCCACAAAAGGAACTTGCCATAAGCTAAGCCACCACAGTAGGAACTTGAGATAAACACAGAGGAGAGAAATTATGACAGGAAGGCACTTATTCCAGGCCTGGTCAAGGTGAGACCTGGTTAGCACATCCTGGTTAACTCATCTAGACAAAAAATCCCACTGTGGCAAACTGTGGGAAAGGAAGCAACTGCTCATACTCATATCACCCCAAATTAATGAGAACGATACCTGTGACCATCCCATGGATACCTGCAACTTGGACTGTATAAAGGTGGTACCTCTAGAAGAATGACTCCAGGACCCCTACCACTGAGCAGCCCAGGGTGAAGAAGGACCAACGCCGGATGTTGCTGGATCCACAGGTGGTGACTGACTTCTGCTTGATCTCTCTGTCTCCCTTCCCTCATTTATTGTTTCTTGCTCTCTACCTCATATTTACTGTTAAATAAAATCCATGTTTGGATTTTGACTTTAGCATATGGCCTCATCTGCACCTTGATTCAGGCAGAGACATTTCTCACTAATCAGATCATAACAAAGTGCATGCTTTATCAAGCAATAAAGATTTATGGGCTAGCCCCTGAAAGCTAGAGGCAACACCTCTATACTGCTATTTTTGTATAGACTTGAATTAGCATGTGCAATTGCATATGAGAGTGTATGCAGCGTTGAGGGGAAGGGAAAATGGTTCCTGCCTGTTCCCCAGAGCTGAGGGCGTGCTAAGAAGGAGACCTGGTTGGTCCAGGAGATGAGATGTGAAAATGGTTTACTGCGAAATACACGAGGCTTTTATGAGGTCCCGGGCGGAAGGTGCTAGAGCTGGGACTGCATTAGGTAAGAACTCCAGATGGGGAAGTGGCTTAGGTGCTCAGCTAGAAAATAGGAGAACGGAGGGACCAACACCCGATAGAAATCCATGGTTTGGGGACAGACGGGGACAGTGTCCAGTCGGATTAGGACGGGGCAGAAGCCAGCAGCAGTCGCAGCCATGCCGCGCCGGGGGGCACCGGCTCCGCGAGGCATTCCGGAACGCAGCCGCCCCTGCTCGGACTGGAGGGGTCTGTCCTGGTTCATCCCGGAGCTGTTGGGACAGGTCCGTGCAAGTTCTGGTTGCTGCTGCTGCTCCGGCAGTCCGGGAGGGGAGGAGGGGCAAATACAATGTAGGGAGAGGGGATACACAAACTTTGTAACTAAAATCCCGGTATAAATAAAACACATGATTTTAAAACTTCAACAACAAGTCTATCATGTATGCAGCTTATCAGGTTCAGGGTGCTTTTCCAGTGCTGTTCTCCTTAGAGGTTCATTTTAGCATTTTCCTACAAGTGTGTGTAAGCAGAGCAAGGGTGAAGCAGCATTTAGAAGATGGCTGCAGAAGGGATCAATATTCCTTCACCACTTACTCAAAAGCATGCAGGGAAAGTGTTTCCATAGAGCTCCTGAATGTATGTGTGTGTGTGCTCACCTACGTACAGCTTGCGTGCACTGCACATGCACTTTGTATATTAGGAGTGCTGCTTACATTTGAGTTTGGTGTTGTTAAAACTGATTTGATAGTAAATGAAGGATTTAGTGACCTCTTGGGATTCTGTCTAGTCATTTTCTCCATGATAACCATGAAACTCTATCTTAAGACTTAGTATACTAAGACCCTAAAATCCACAAGAGAGTTTTTAAATACCACTCTCTTTTTTTTTTTTTTTCTTGAGTATCCTAGTTTAGGGTGGTAGTGGTAGCTCTGAACTCAAAACAGAACTTCAGTGCCCATGTGAGTATGTTTCTTCCAGCTCGATCTTCATAGGAGAACCCATAATATTCTTTTTGGAGAAAAGTTTTCTTCTGTTCTTATGATGGTAGGTTGTTTATGCCTCGTTATGGTGAAGGTTTCTGCAACGGTATGGTATTTCTCCGGCTCTGGTTATGAGACCATGAATCTAGGAGAAGTGTGTGCTCAGTGCCCACCCAGCCATGTGGCCTCTGATATCCCAGGAAAGGACACACAGGGACCACCAGCC
>JAWWLZ010000082.1:125327979-125368805 GCA_035041345.1 Poliocrania exsul
AAGACAGCTGACAACTGTCAGGCCTAGTCTGAACTCCAAAACCCAAACCCAGGCCCATCTGGCTGAACCTATGACACTGATACATGAAGAATTGGACCTGAGCCAGCAATATGTGCTTTCAGTCAAATTGTATCCTGGGCTGTATAAAAAGCAGTGTGGCCAGCAGGTCAAGGCGGGTGGTTTTGCCCCTCTGCTTTGCTCTGGTGAGACCCCACCTGGAGTGCTGCAGCTCTGGGGTTCCCAGTGTGAGAAAGACATGGACCTGTTAACCATGTCTCCTGAGAAGAAAAGCTGAAAGATTTGAAGTTGTTCAGCCTGGAGAAGAGAAGGCACCAGGAACTCATTATTATGGCCTTTCAATATTTAAAGGAAGCTTAAAAGAAGAATTGAGAGTTATTTTTTGTTGTTTGTTTTTGGGTTTTGTTTGTTTGTTTGGTGGTTGTGTTTTTTTTTGTTGGTGTTTTTTTTTTTTTTTTTTTTTGTCCCAGGGCCTGTAGTGATAGGACAAGGGTTAATGGATTAGATTATACACCAGGAAGAAATGTTTTATGATGAAGGTAGTGAGACACTGGCACAGGTTGCTCAGAGAAGTTGTAGATGCCCCACTTCTGGAAGTCTTCAAGGGCTTTGAACAAATTAACCTGTGGAAGGGGACCCTGCCTATGGCATGAGTGTTGAAACTAGTGATCTTTAAAGGTCCCTTTTCCCCTAAACCTCTCTATGAATATGTTGTGTTTACATGAATATCCAGGGTTTCATTTTCACTCTGAAAATCAACAATCCATTAGCAGAAGCATCTATTAAAAGAAAAAGTGCCTCATTTTTATCTTGGTGGGTTTTTTCAATTGTAAAAAATATACAGTATAGATTCTTAGAACAATCAAGTAATATTGCAGGAATAGGTTTTTTATATAAGATCAATTAAAATGTACAGTACTCAGTAGGACAGATGTAATTTTTTTTCTTCAAAGACTAATTTTTACTGGTTTGTATTCTGACAGTATTTCTTCCTTCAGGAAACCAAAAACAGTTTGTCTGTTTCTGAGTCTCAGTAATTAAATGCTTTTCTTCCTGGCCTCCTGTAAATAGCAAATTGCAGAGTAAAGCAGCAGCAGCAAGAGAATTAGCTAAACATGTACATTCATCCTGCTTACACTCTGGAAATTCTTTGTAAATGAGACTAATTTTGATTATCATAGCTTAGAGAATTTTCCTATGTGTAAATAGATTAAAAACATGCTAGAACAGCTGTTAATGTCCAGACACATGCAGACTAAACTGATTGCTAGTATCAATCCTATAGCTGGCCATTTTTTAGGTTCCGGAGGAAAAAGTGTGAGCAGTTTGCATGGAAGAAAATGGCTTGTACCAAGTATTGAGACTTTACTCCCAACTTTAATTTCTTCTTTAGTATCATATCTTGTGGTTTAGAAATGGTATTCCCCAAATTAGAATTTCAGTTCCCACTGAAAGCATGCGCTGCTTACTCGCTTCTTCTCCCCCTGCCCCTGTTGGACCTGGAGAGAAGAATTGGAGGTATAAAAGGCAAAGATCATGGGTTGAGATAAGAACAATTTACTGGAAACAATGCGATAAGAAAATGAACAGTAAAAGTTACAATATGAATAACAAAGTGTACAAGATAGACAAGATTGCTCAGAACTGGCATTACCCCCACCTCTCCCTCAGCCACACTTCCTTGACTGCAAGGCACCCCTTCTCCCTGGAAGAGTCTCCCTTCCCACCTCTCCACCACAGCCCCCTGGCAATGACATGGAGGTGATCTGGAATAACCTCTCAATCTTAGCCATGCCTCCTCCTAGTTAGTACAAAAATTAACCCTGTCTGGCTGGAAACAGGACACCATAAAAATGCAAATAATTTCCATGTAATATATTAGATTCCAAGGAAACTCTGTCACCCGCACCACAGCTCCAGCATGAAATGTATACCTCTCCTTTGGGTCATGCTTCAGTTATTATTGCTGCCAGGTTGTGTAGAGTTTACCCTGAACTCTCATGCTGAAAATAGAATTATATGTGGGAATTGCTCTACCTGCTATAATCTGTCAGTCCTGGCATCAGATAATCTAGGAAACCAAAGACTGGAAATGGGGAAACTTGATTTTGCTAGGAAATGGCCTTGCCAGTGTTGGCAATGTTTAGACATAACTGCACTATATAATCTAAGTGCGTCCTCCAGCAGAAAAAACAAATATCCTTTCTGCTGCTGTGGAATTTCTGTTTGAATTTTTTTTTCCTTTTTAATATGAACTCCCACATGACAGATTTCCACACAAAAATTTGTCAGAATGATATTGTCAGAAAATTTTTAATATAGCCATCTATGAGACTTTTTCTCTGTTCATTGTTTTCCGGTTTAGAAGAGATAGAGTGTAGTTGGCCTAATGTGGCCCAAGGTTACAATGCCACATGGCACAAAGGATGGTATGAAAGCAGCAACTTAGCCTCATACTAGCAAAAATCTCTGGAATTCGAAATATTTTTTTTTGTTCATCTGAAAAAGTAAAAAAACCCCCATCCCATACATTAATCAATACCATGTCTAAAGTTTAAAGCTGTGCCAACAGCTCTCCAAACCCCCTTTTCTTCAAGTAGTCCAATGGTATTTCAGATAATTAGTGGGGGAAATGGGGGATAAGAAGCCAGAAACAGCTACACAACAAGCATACATCCCTACAAGTTTTATTCTTTTAAAATTTGCATGGTTATAAGTTGTGGTCTTTTTCTTAAAGAAAAAGGAAAAAAAATCTCACAAACACACCAAACCAAAAACCAAACTAAACCAACCTGCAAGCATTAAATTATTTTTACTCAGTACTCTGTGCCTCTTACAGGGCAGACATCATTATTTTAATTCAACATATTTGTTCTTTTCACTGTATTTGAGGAGAACCTCAAATGCAGCCAGAGCAACTACAGATCTTTAGTGATCATGGTACAGAATGCAATGGATCTACTAGTATAAAATCAGACAACTTGAGAAGAATTGTATAGAATATTTATGAAATCTACAGTCTCGACTGATTTAGTTGATAAACCAAGTCACATTCACAACATGTTTCATGAGAACTTGCCCATTTACTTCTACTTTTCATGGAAGAAAAAAAAGGCTATTTGATAATTTGCCAGGGAAAGCATTAAATTGGTGATGTTTAGGAGAGTAATTGCTTGGTCTTGACTGCAGAACTTTAAATTTTCCTTAGTAACGGCCTTCTCAGAAGAGATAAAAGGTATCATTTGTTGTTGCATTTATGATAAAGTTATTGCAGAATGTGTTTCTCATCTTCAAATACTTGTAGAGCAAAGAAAACTAAACCCCACAGCTATGCCTTAAGGCTACTCCTTGTGCATTTTGAACAATGTAATTGACTTGGAGACTAGATGGACACTTGAGCTGAAACTCGTACCTACTCTCACTAGCAGAGTTTTCCCTTTATAAAGTGAAAAGTGGCCACTCAGTAGTAAGGCACATGACAACCACACAGGCTCTGCTCTTCTACCACAAACGGAGCAAATGCATAGTAACACATGTATTCAAAAGTAAATTCTTTGGAAAGAGCATGAATTTTTAGCTGTGTCTAAATAATTTATTGCTTTCATTAACCTTTTAATTTGAAACATCTCAGGAGCTTTTCCTGCATAATTCCAATAAAAGTTTACTCAAAATAGGATCCAGATGAAATAATTCAGCTATGGGGATATTGAAATGTTTTTGAAATCAGTTGAAAATATATTGGGGGATTTTTATTTACTTTTTTCCATTATTTTATGAAGTGGAATATGCAAATTTTCATTTGCCTTTATTCTTTCAATAAAATATGGTCTTTAGAGGACTATTTCTGTGTTTAACAAATTAGAAGGATCATCTTAGCATGCAAAGAAAGGTGGATGAATGTCCTAACTTGCATATATAACTATACCAGACTGATCATAGCAACTAGTAGGCAAGCCTTCACTGACTTTCAGAGGGCATGATACTGTGTTATGACACTTTTTATTATGAGCATAAATTTTTATTTATTTTAGTAGACAAATAAATTTACTTAGTATCTTAATAATACAGAGAGATTTTACTTGTCTATGTATAATATTGTAAGGTACTACCTTCTCTGAGAGTTACAAAGGAGGTCTCTGTGAAACAGTAGAGGCACTATATCAGTATCTTTTATTAAGATGACTGATGAAATGAGAAAAATCTGAATGTTTCTGGGAAACTAAAATTTTTTTTTCAGAATCATGCATAATGGCAGAATCTTCCCTCCCTTTAAGTTCCCTCCCTTTTAGTTCCCTCCCTTTTAGAACTACCATCTGGTAATTAGCTGTAATAGCCATCACTATTTTTCAAATTTTTTTCAGTTCTTGCTCAAGGTTATTATTTCCATTGCATATCTGTTGTAAGGTATAACAATACAATTGTACTGCTGACAGCTGACAGTTTTCTTATGTGTGTACTCTAGCAGGACCTCCAAATTTTTGCATGATTTATAGATGTTCATAGATAAAAGCAATACTTTCTATAGATACTTAAATGAGAGATGAATACTTTTTGTCCTGAATTCTTTGGTGCCCTTTTAAGGTTGTTTTTGAAAGATTTTTTTCAGCTATTTTATTTTATTATGGGGTCTCTAGTCTCAAGATATAGTTTTATTTTCTCTGGAGCAAAAAAAAGAGGGATTAAAAACAGTACATGCAAGGAGCTAACCAAAAGTTTGCTGAACTTTATCCGGAAGTGTTCTACCAAGAAAAGAGTGTCTTGCCAAAAAATCCTGAAGCACATCTCAAAAGGCAATAAAAGTGCTTTTGATTTTTAATTTCTTTTTGAATGGAGTGTTGGGTTTTTTCTTGTTATTCTTGAGGGATATTAGAAGGAAGAGCATAAGATAGTATCAGGTCAAGCTTTACTACTGAATACAATGGAGCAGCTGGAGGAGACAAAGATTAGTAGCTAGTAGTAAATTCATTTTCTGCATGAACAGAAACATCTGTTCATTGCTGGGAAGTTAATTTGTCCAACCTTTAAAAAACTTTTCATTACACCTGCCCACTTCTCAGCATGAAGTTGAATTTCTGTGTTGAGAGGAAAGATTAAAAGTGTGGCTGCTTTTATTTATTGCATTTTGTTTGCCAAAACCTGAGCTGTATAGGAAGTACATTGTGGTTGAGAAGGTACATCTATTTATTATGTGCATGTCAGTCTAGTCAGATCATATTTTGCACTTGAGCTGTAAAATTTAACTAAAAGCCTGCTTGATTATGTGGTCTCTGTAGTGGGTTAATTTTGGATGACTGTCAGGTCCCCACTGAGCCATTCTAGCTCTCCCTTTCTGACAGAGACAGGAGAAGAAAATAAGATGAAGAAGCTCATGGATGAGATAAGATCAGTTTAATAAAGGAAAGCAAAGACTGCATACAAACCCAAAGAAAAACAAAAGAATAATTTTTTATCTACTTCCCATAAGCAGGAAATGTCTATCCACTTTTTTGGAAAGTAAGGTCTTCATTTGTTTTGGAATACAAACACCTTAATAGCAAATATCTCCCCTTTCTGCCTCCTTTCTCTTAGTTTTTATTGCTGAGCACTATGCCATATGGTATGAAATATTTATTTTGTCATTTTGGGTCAGTTATCTTGTCTATGTCTCCTCTCAACCACTTCCCCACCTCAGCATACTTGTTTATGGTATATCATCAACCTTAGTTTTCATGTGATCTAAGTGATGTTAACTTACATGTTTGGGCTTTTTTCCTTCTTTTCCACACAGTACCCAACATAGAGCAGCTTGTACACAAGAATAGTTACTATTTTTTCCTTATAATAAAATCAGATTTTTAAAAGAAAAACAATTTGATGAATTTTTTTAACCAAGTTGTAGAAGTGAATATTCTTGTACAACTCCTATACAGAAAAAAAAGAATATAGATACTTGGGAGTGAGTCTTATTTCTGAAATTCGGTAATGAGTCTGGACTAAAACGGACTTTTAAATTGGTATCAAAATATCAGTGAAGATGCCTCAGGAATATGTTATGCTCAGCAATTAGTCAAGTTTTCCTGCTGTAGAGAAATGTTGAAGATGAATTCTGAAAGTGTAGCTTAATCATTTATAATTAATACTTATTTTTAATAAATATTTCTAGTAGTTGCTAATCAAAAATGTAGTATGCTTTGAGAAATTAAACCACATGCAGATATCTCTAGAAATGGCAAAATTTTGCCACAATTTTCCTTTTTATTTAGAAAATACAGTATAAAACTTCATGGGAAAGTCTTCTTTTACTTTTGTATTTCAATTAGTCTTAAGAATGGTGTATAAAAAATTGCTTTGGAGAATCATTGTCCTTAGGTGCTGATTATTCTGTCCTAGAAGTAAAAGTCCCGCCCCCCCGCCCCCAATAACAACATTGCATTTTATAGTCAGATCTCGGAAGCTAAGCAGGGTCAGGCCCAGTTAGTCCTTGGATGGGAGAGCTCCTGGAAATACCGGGGGCTGTAGGTTCTAGTCCTGAGGACTTCCTGTCCAAGCTCGCTCGGCCGTGGCAGATGAACCTTAGGAGTAAAGGGTGGGGCCAGTTCTGCGCACGCTGTGCCTCACCTAAAAATCCACTGCACAGGCTCAAAGGACACACCCACGTGGGTAGAGCCCTTCCCAAATCTTCGTTCATGAAGCCTAGCCATGACTTTGGTAACTTAAAATAATGATGAATTATTTCTAGTTTTACTCACTTTTTTTTCTTAATTTATGTCTTCTCATATTTTCTCACAGAGGCAGTGCTCTGTAAAACACAAGTGAAATGAATTTTGTTGGTATTATACGGCTGGAAAAAAACCCTATATTTTTAGGCCATTGATCAAATTCTACCTTGATTTACAGATTCACAGCCTTCCAAGGAGAGCTACAAATCTTGCTGAATATGATTCTCTAATAAAACTTCGAGATGTGAAATGGCTGTGTTGACACATTTGAACTAAGTACCGTAATTTTACCCTCACAGCATTAGCTTTCTCAATCTTATTTTATTTTATTCTATATTTTATTTTATTTTATTTTATTTTATTTTATTTTATTTTATTTTATTTTATTTATTTTGTTTTACATTATGTTAATATTTTATTTTATAGTGGGTCAGTGACATACTTTCCCTCTTTTCATTTCTACCTTACCTCTGTTAGTGCTGACAGGGACTGGCATCCAAACCTATGGAAAAAGTTCTCATTTTTCCTTGAAAAAGAATTTGTGTTACTGTATCAGCAAGATTGTTTCATGTGTATCTGAAGATGGAATCTGGCATAGTGGCTTGAGCTTGTTTGCATCAGGCTGAGCTGCAGAGTGCTGTATAGGGAATTGTTCATAGTACTAGGCAAATATTGTAATTGCTAGATTATAGACAAGAGCCCTGCAGCAACAGCAGTGAACAAAGCAGTCTTGAGCTTTGCATATTTCGATTTTCCTGTTACTGAATTCAGGCTTTGAGGCGATCAGCAATTGTTTTCTTCTGGGACTGCTGAAGTTAGAATGCAAGGTCTTAATTATGTCAAGCCCCACCCAGCTTCAAATAATTTACTACTGCTTATTTTGGGAAATTCTCTTCCTTGTCTTATGGAAACGTAACTTCCAGATGTTTCCTTGCCCCAAAAATTTTCTCCCCCTGTAAAATTTCTATATGAACACATGAACATTCTTAGAAAGTATTATTCTATTCCAACTTTGATTCTTAAAATGTATGTATATATATGCTGCATGTAGAATTACTGCAATAAAGGTATTACCAGAACAGTACCTTGCTTAATAAATCACTGAATAACACATGACAAAACTGTTGGCTTTCAAAGATGCAGGTCAATCCTGGAATCCTAAGAGGAACATTCTCTGAAATCTGCACTCTAAATATACCAAAAAGCATCTCAAAAGGTCAGAGAGGTAGGAAGTAAGCAAGACAGTTTGAACGTCTGTGGCCAATTTCATACTGGTATTTTTTCATACATAATGCAGTTAGTTCACTACAACAGCCTTGTTCAAGTTTTGGGTTGGCTCTCATGTTGAGGAAAACTGTCACAGAACAGGTCAAGATTAATGGAAAACCAGTCAACTCAATCACACAGTCAGCCTAGTGGGGAGTGTTGCAACAGCCTACAGCAGCCTGAGGAAAGGGAACAAAAAAGCACTAAGGAACTTAGATGGAGTCAGGAAATCCTGCCATTGCTGATTTGCAAATCCAAATTAAATGTGAAATTGAAAAAGCACTCTTAATATGTCAAGCAAACAGTTCACTGGAAGTCCTGAAGAGATGCAAGTGCCATCCTTTTACACTTTCCAAGAGTTAGAAGGTTTTTATTGTAGTAGGTATTTAGGCATTTAATTACAAGAAAGGCTTCAAGGTTGTGAATCTGGAGACTTGTCTTAGATAAACAAACATCCATCAATACCTCTTTTCAGGACACCACCAAAGATAAAAAAGAATGTGATTTCTTTTATGCAATATTCTCATAGTTATGGGATCCATCTGCAAAGAGGGAGATATGAAGTATTTTTTTCTGTCTTTCTTCAACCCTATAGTTTACATGGTATTTTGGGATGCAGTAGTCTTAATAATATCATTGGAGTGGCTGTTTCACAACAGTTAAATCCTTTGGCCATAGGAAATTAAGTTCTTTAACCCACTTTTGTTCAGCTGACCATGAGCCAACAACAGAAGAGAGTTTCTTGAGAGTTGGTTTCATGGTTGTGAGTTTCTCTCCCTCATCCTCTCCTTTCTTCAGGACTTTCTAGCTAATTCCAGATTACTGTCTTTGATGTCTCACTGACAGTGTCATATCGGCACAGTAGATAATGGTGTTTCAAGTCTCCTGAATGAAGACTTGGAAGGTGAACTCAGCCATTAGCATGTATGGTGGGGAACCAGTTGGCAGTCTGCACTATTCATCATGTAACTGTGGCACAGTTATTCTTACACAGTATTCTTACAGTTTTCTATGCCTGCAGTCTGGAATGCACAGCATGTTCTCTCTGCATTGGAACCTACAGGTTCTCACAGAAGTATGACATGTGAGAACACCAAAACGATTTGTTACCCTGGGGCTTCTTAAATAGTACTGAGGCATGTAATAAAGATAGAGCTGAGAATTTTTTAACATTACAACTTCCACTAAGTGTGAGCCACAATCAGCAGTGCAATCTGAGCAGCAGTGCAACCTGAGGCAATGGCTCAATGATTTGGTGTCCAGTAAGAAAGAAACTTTGAATGTTGAGGTGTAGGCATATGGCCTATGATAGTTTTGGTTTATTACAAGTTTAAAAAAGAAAAACAAACAAACAAACAAACAAAAAAAAAGAAGGCGGCATGAAGATTCTTCTGCTTCCAGGTCTTTTTGAGTTCTGTCATCTTCAGTAATGTTCCCCATTACATCAGTGTGTCCTGTCACAGAAGTGTACATCTGAGGATGTTAAAGTAGTCCAAAAGGAGAGAAGAACAAAGAACCATAGATTCACAACATAATTTAGAGTGGGAAAGACGTATAATACAATCGAGTCTAACCATTATTGAATAAATAATGTCCCTTAGTGTCATGTCTTTTAAATATCTCCAGAGCTGGTGAGTCAACCTCTTCTCTGGGCAGCCTGTTCCAATCTAAACCTCCCCTGGCACAACTTGAGGTGATTTTCTCTTGTCCTGTCACTTGTTACTTGGGAGAAGAGACTGGCCCCCACCTTGCTACAACCTCATTTCAGGTACCTGTAGAGAGTGATAAGGTCTTCCCAGAGCCTCCCTTTCTCCAGGTTAAACAAGCCCAATGCCCTCAGCCGCTCATAAGACTTGTGCTCCAGACCCTTCACCAGCTTCACTGCCCTTCTCTGGGCACATCCCTACACCTCAATGGTTTTTCTTGTAGTGGTGGGCCCAAACCAGGACACAGGATTTGAAGTGCAACCTCATCAGTACTGAGCACAGGGGGATGATCCCTGCCCTAATACTGCTGGCCACACTACTTCTGATCAAGCCAAGACATCTTCATTTATACACTGCCTTAGTTCCCATTCAAGTTTATGTCTTGTAGCTTGACCAAGAAAATTCAAGCTTATCACTATGATTTTGCTAGAAGGTTTTCACAACTGTGTGGAGTCAACCATTGCAATGTGAAGACTCTAAGGTAGGAATGTAAGGGTAGAGAAGTTGCTTCAAACTTGCAATTTCTGCCTTCTATAAGGAAAGGTTTAAAATTTGGTATTGGCACTTTTAATGTGCTAAGACATATCGGCAGATACAAAGAACACAGCATCAAAACTGTTTTCAATTTTTAATCTTAAAGAGCATTCAGGATATATTAATATATTTAGGAGTAATCATCCCAGTCAATAGCCTTGAGCTAACATGTCTTGGAGGGAGATGGCTATCAGACAGAATTAATTATTTCATGGAAATTTATTATTTGAAATATTATCTCTTCTAGTATTTACAGTGATAGGACTTTGTAGCAGTCATAGTCAATCAATCTCTTCCCTTTCAAGAAGCCTTTCAATAAATGACAGCACTCCAGGCACTGTTACTTGTTTTCATACAAAGGAAAAAAAATATCAACAGTGATTATTTTGTCAAAGATCCAGACAGAAGAAATATATATACATATATTTTGGAACTTCTGTTTTTTTCTGATGCACTGGAAGTTCTTTTTGAAATATATTCTGAATGACGCATTAAATCATTATTGTATATCCTCTGTAGTTTGGCTTACAAGTGAACTGAAGATGAATAAGTTTATAGACATATATAAAATATAAGGTATAAGGAATTTAAGGATGTACATGACTTGTTTATTGCTTAATGGACTACCTTGTTAAATGAAGAGGGGTGTGGGGAAGTAGCAACACTTCTCTTTTCTTCCAGTTTTCTCTGAGGAATATAAATGATCCTAATGAAGATGCTAAAATGCTGAAAAAAAACCACCCACTCCAGTCTTCTAAATCAAACTAAATTCAAATTTTTACATTCCAGAGAATAAAGATAGCATAAAGACAATACTTTAATAAAGTTTCTCAGATTGAGAAAGGGAGAGTAACTTACTGGAGGTGGAGGCAGGGTCCAATCACATACTTTATGGGAGTGGAAGAGGGGCTTCCATATTACTGGGAAAAAGTTTGAACTGTCTTTTGGCATAAAAGGACCATGTTGCTTGTTGTATTTCAAATGTCCCGCATTAAAAAAAAATAAATAAACCAACAAAAACCCCAAAATCAAACACCAAAAACCTCTGCAATTCAGTTGAAAACACTAGATTTTGCTAGGAGTTAAGGATAATCTAGTATCTGAAAGCCTAGGTAAAATGGTTGGGGGAAACTGGCTTTATGACTTTTTCTTCAGTTGCTTCTTGTGTTTTGCCAACCTTTGAAACTTTTGACAAAAAGCAGTTTCAAAGACACCAATAAAACATTCTCTTAAGGACAGCATCTTCATAAAGCAGCATTCCCCAGAGTAGGACACTAACGGCTGGTTAATATTCATCATTGTAACTTATGGGCACTATCTGGAAGGTATGTCAAGAAAATCAACTTTTATTCAGATAAAGGTTTTGGAACTGTTTTTAAAACTTGATTTAAGTTCTTTTTCTTTTTGCTGGAAAATCGTGGTTTGTAAGTGTGTGAGTCTGTGCAGAGCTGTAAAAAATTACTTCCTTTAAATGAGTATCTAAGTTGCTGTCTGTTTAATTAAAATGAAATAGATGTGGTCAAACGATCTCCTGGTCCATAGTGGTGTGTCCCAAATGTTGGAAAGTTAAATTAAACTTTCAGAAAAATATATGCTTGCCATAGTATAAAATCTGTGCTGTTAGAAGCTTTGTTTTGAGACTTGTTAAAAAATAATGGTTACTATAGGGTGGAAGACACATAGTTATCCTGGGCTAGTTTAAGTATACTTGAGCATAAGTCCAAGCTGAATGGATATAAGTAATTCTAAATTTTAATATGACTCTATGTAGGAATTTAAGTTAAACCACTGCCAGTTTTGAAAGCAGTACTCAGAAACTTTGTCTTCTCCCATTTGATTTACACACTCCCTGTGTTTGCAACCTTTTGAGCCATTTTCCTACTGTGATTCCTGTCTTTACTTTTTATTTAAAGTACAGCTGACACTTGTACTTTTGTGTAAACTATGATGGCATTGCACGATACACAGCAAAATCTTCAGATCTATATATTGAATTACAGATTTCTACTCATGTACACAGCAGCATGCTGCAATCATGGAGGCAAACTCCTGGTACTAGAAGGACATAAAGTTAAATGGAGGCTTATAAATTATGTGCTCATTCTTTCTAACAGCATTTGGAGAATAATCCTCATCTCATACACAAGTGCCACAGATTGCTCTTCTCCCATGTGAATCTTGTTTTAGCAGAGGTGTTAATGTGATGTTATGCAAACTTAATACTTTTGCTGTCCATTCTCACAGCCATGTGTGGATGCATCAGGGAATGAGCATATATTTCCCATAACACACCATTTATACTCTGGTATGTGTAAAAGGATGTTGAACACTACCTATACTACCTGTTAGAGGCCGTAGTGAGATATAAGCATTTCATTGGGTTAGCTTGAGACAATTTCTACCCCTGGGTTTGTAGAGCAAAAAGCTGCAAAATAGAGCTGCTCTACTGAGCAGATTATGGGTCTTACATGTACAGAAAAACTTATGACTTTAATTGTGTAATGAAATTTCACATATAAAGAGCCCTTCACAAGAATTAAACTAAACATTTCTGACATCCAGGCTATCACTGCTGTTAGCAGGTTTTTTTCTTTGCACATAAGTGACTGCTTCCAAGTGTTGATCCATGTGTTCACTGACTTATCCCTGTTTACCCACTTTCCCACCCTTCTCATTATTCATATATCACTTTCTAGTGAAAAGTACATGAAATAATTGCAAAACAGAGGTAAGATCTTCACCAAGCATTTATTTATTTATTTATTTAGTGTATTACATGTATAGTTACTGTGTATAGGCTCATTGTTTATTCTCTGGCTCCCTCCTTATTAATTTTCTGCTCTGATTTTTTTCCTGTCATATCTTGCAGTTTCCTCAGGTTTACAGTTATCTCTCCATGCCACTTGGAGCAAACTGCTATGAGAAGAAAGGAGGTGCAATATGACTGTTTCTCACTCAGAAGTTCCCAGTGCACTGTTTCGACACACAAAATTTGCCATAACCTGAGGACTGTCACTTGGCTGTCTGTGCAACCCTAATTTCAACCATTTGCAGTTGACATTTGTTCATTACTTCCAAGGCACACTGTGACTGACTGTCATGCTTAACCTGAGGTGTTTTGGATGGGGAATTGCGAACCATGCTTCACAAATCTGACACCGAGGAGGAAATATAAGGCCATTTTCGAAATCTGGGATCCTTGTACGTGGGCAAGGAAAGGGAATTTCAAAATTTAATTTAATCTAATTTTTGTATATGAAAAACTGTATAAACTGACAATGTGCACTCACATTCTGAAAAGCCAACTATATCCTGGGCTGCATCAAAAGAATCATGATCAGCAGGTCAAGGGAGGTAATTCTGCTGTTCTGTTTCATTCTTGCGATACCCCACGTGGAGTATTGTATCCAGCTCTGAGGTCCTCAGCATGGGAAAGACATGGACTTGTTGTAGCATGACCAGAGGAGGGCCACAAAGATGATCAGAGGGATGGTACACCTCTCCTATGAAGAAGGGTTGAGATTTAAGGTGTTTCGGCTTGGAGAAGAGAAGGCTCTGAGTAGACCTATAGTGGCTTTCCAGTACTTAAAGAGGGCTATAAGAATGAAAGTTTTTACCAGGGCCTATTGCTACAGGACAATGGGTAATACTTGCAAAGTAAAAGAGGGTAAATTCAAACTAGATACAAGGAAGAATATTTTTTAAAACAAAAATAAATGTTGAGATGGGATCTATAGTACTTATATCAGTATTATTGGCAGATATTTTATTATTAAGAATTACAAAACTCTGATGAGGACATTATATTGAAGGCTAAATTAAATTCTGACATGGTTATAGTGTCAATAGATGATAACTTCCCCATCATCAGTGACTTGGTATCAGTATCTAATTTAACTGATATCTTAAAAATACTGATGCCACTTCTTCAGGCGTCTATAACTTCTGTTCAGCATGCTGAAACCTTTTTTTTCCCCTGTGTAGTTATTTCATTTTTCATGTATGTGGAAATAGCTTCCTCCTGTGTATCTCTATCAACTGAAACAAAAATTATATTGGCACCAGTGGGCTTAATTAATCTTATTTTTTCTCCCTTTAAAGAAGATGAAGAGCTGTAATATAGGAAATAAATATTGTAGGAACAGATTTATTTCCCAAGAGAGAGACTATCTCTGTAAGGGAGAAGTTAGTTTGGTCTGTGGTTTGTAAAATCAGCAAGCATGGTCATGGCCAAAATAAAAACAAGGGAGAGGGGGTATAACAGAAGAGCCAGGCTGAGTATATAATTATCTGATTCTATTTCTTCACTTCTCACTAGTCAGTGCCTCCTTTGATATTGATCTTCAGGTTATACAGGATACAGAAGTGACAGTTATGCAAAACAGTAATAAAAAAGCAGAAGGGAGTGAAGTCTTAACAAAAGGTAATGCTCATTTTTTTAATATTTTTATAGCAAAGTGTATATTTTCATGTATTTTGAAGGTTATACACTGGCTTAGATGAAGGAAAATGTTATTTCGAATAAAAAGGAAACATTTCAGATTTATTTTGTGTGTGTGTGAATGGTAAAATGTTCTGTTAGTACATGAAAAGAATGAAATTCAGATGTTGTTGTATCATCTAATAGATTCTGATGACAGCAGAAAATACACTTGTGGGTTACCCTTGGTGGGGAGTAAAGCCTCCTCCAGCTGCTCACTCACACCCCCTCAGCAGCATGGGGGTGTGAATCAGAAGGGTAAAAGTGTGAAAACTTGTAGGTAGGAAAGAACCCCCAGTTTAATAGGGAAAGAAAAATCTGTGTGCACAAGCAAAATAAAATAAGGAATTTATTCACTACTACCCACTGGCAGGCAGATGCATAGCCATTTCCAGGAACACAGGTCTCTATCACATGTAGATTTTACTTGTGAAGACAAACACCATAACTCCTTATGTTCCCCCTTTCTTCTTTCCTGTAGCTTTTATTGTGATGTATGATGCCTTATGGTGTGAAATATACCTCTGGCCAGTGGGCATCAGCTGTCCGAGCTGCATCCCCTGCCAGCACCTTGTGCACCCCCAGCCTCCTCTCTATTGAAATGGTGTGAGCAGCAGAAAAGGCCCTGATGCTGTGAAAACACTGCTCAGCAATAGTGAAAACATCCCTGCATTATCAAGACTGTTTTGTTTGCAAATCCAAAACAAAGTACCAGGCTAGCGCTTATGAAGAAAACGAAGTCTATTCCCTGTACAACACTTCTGTGTATTGTTCTTTTCACAGTTCTGGCAAATATTGTGCAATAAGCTGCTTAAGTTACAAATCCTTTGCTTTGATAGCACACTGCAAATGGATCCTGAATGAGACCCTTAGGCCTCATCTAGTGATGGGTATTAATTAGCAGTGGAAAAATATAAAATTGAGGGAACTCACTTAGATTTGCAGGGAGCTATTATCAATATTTGTAAGCAAATGGAAAAAGAACAAAAATCTGAGCAATAAATCTGTTGCCTGAAGAATCTGATGTACCTGAAAACTCGTCATGGATGTGGTTTATTGAGTAGCCACTGACATATAGAAAGATGAAAATTACAAGCACGGGAAAGAATTTGGTTTAAATTCAGTTTATGTAAAATATATGGGTGGGTACTGAGGTTGGTTCTTTTTCCTAGAGGCTCTGTCATCAATCATATGGTGATGCAGTGGGCTGGACTGAGGACACACTGCACTGTGTTTGTTCAGCTCAGTACCCAGGGTAATGTGGATTCAGACCTGAGTACCTCAATGAGCAGAGTCTAAATCTGAATATGAATTAACTTTGGCATTTATTGTGCAGAACTTTTCTGTGCTTGTAATAAGCTGAATTAAAGTGTGCATCCACATGACTAGAATTGTTACTTAGATGTAGACTTAGATTTTACAGTTACTGATACTTGCGGTGCATATATCATAAGGTTCTCAGGGTCCAAAAAGTCCATGTCTTCATGAATCTTAAGAACAATTCAGAACTGGTCACTTTTACTATCTGGCTTTGCTTTAATGAATCCCTAAGTTGTGAAATTCACATAAATTATCAGAAAAAATAAAGTTTAAGAAGCTATGAATGTTTCTTCCCAGCAAACAATATGTGAGTAAATTTTTTTAAAAGATCTCTAAGAATTGTCTCTAAGGTGCACATAGAAGGAATAAAAAAGTTGCCATAAGTAAACTAAGCACACACTTCACCAAAGAAGTATTTTAGTGCCTGAAAACATATAAAATGGATATACTGTTCTCCACCAAGAACTGTTTCCAGGTTCCCTGAGAAGTGGGCTGTTCTGGTACAGCAAATGATTGGTGTGCTTTTATGCAGGGTGCCTGAAGGGGTATCTTGAAATTAGAGCTGAAGGAGCCCTGAATAGCCAAGGATCTGTGAGGTCCACTGTGAAGCAAGTCATGTGATCCAAATATAGCTTAAAGCCCAATTTTTCTTTTCCCACACAGTGCCAATAGGAAAAAAAAAACAAACAACAAAACCCCCACAATAAAAATAATTGTAGTCATATAAAAATTAAAACAGATGTATCACATTGTTGCAGTGGATGAAGGAGAATACCAATGAGGCAAACTCTGAATAAGAATCACTAATAAAATCCCTTTTATAAGATAGTTGATTTAATTTGCCAGAAGAACTTAGCTAGTAAACACATTAACACTTTAAATTCAAATTGTTGAACACAATTTTAAAGCCCATACACGAGCTGCATGACCCTGTAAGGGGCAAAGCCTGCCTCTAAACTGCTTATGGAACAGAAAAAGGTGAAAGTAACTTTGGGCAAAAGCTAGACAGTTTTGTTCCATTGTTGTACTCAAAAGAGAGAGAATTTTTATTTTTATTCCAAATTCCTGGCTTTCTAAAGAGATTAGAATTCTTGCCAAAATGCAGATATCCCTTTTTAAGTATACATCTCTTTCTTTCACTAATGATATTTTCCTTTTTTTTTTTTTAATAGTATTAGAGTTGCTTATACACTTAAAAAAATTAGAGAATCTTTAATGGCCTAGAGTGTGTACAGATGTGTTTTTTTAGGTGTAGGACACATACTTCTTAATCTGCCTGGGTACCAAAACTTTCTGGTCAAGGAGTAGATGTAAATTTATGGTATAGGTACTTACATTAAGATCAGAGGCATTCAAAAGCTGAGTATAAATTTCTTTAGGAAAAGGGCCATATAGACAACTTAATAAGACTATTTGAGAAACTGTAAGTATTATGATCAAAATTTACTTGTGCCATTAATTTGAAGGGAGAAAAAGAATTTTAAATGCATTTAAGGTGAAATTCCAAACAAAAGAAAACTGTACTAATAAGGTGGTCTGTAACCTTTGGCAACTGGCCACAGTGCTTTCATTTTTAACAGTCCTTCCTCTTGCCCCTGTTATGTCTTTAGGCTGCAAATTACAAAGAGGTATCTTGGGCTCACACCTATCAGCACAGTACATACTTTGTTACTGTCAGGGGGAAATTGTTTTAGTGGCAGTGTGTGCAGTGTGAATGGAATGCAGAATTTTTTAATATCAGCTGATTTAAAATTTGTAGAATGGACCTGACAATTGATGAGGAGAGCAAAGTACAAGGCAGACTGTTTTTTGCTTTTGTTGTAACTTCAACACAGCTGTAAGAGTCCTGTGGGTTAGACAGGATTGTCTAGGCTCAGCAGCTGGACTTCTTAAATTTGTCACTAAAAAATAATAAGTATAACTTCTAAATCATTTTATAAGTAGTTAGAGAGGTGTTTTGTGTTTATACAGCTTTAGTTAAACAAGTAATTTTCAGGACATTTGAATGATTCTGTTGGAACCAAAAGCAAATGGGATCAAAGACGCCCTTTGGCTGCTTCCTCTTAATGTTTCTGTAACTCTGCTGAACGTCTCTATCCCCATACATCTTGCATTGCTTATTCAAATGACTATACAAATGATCTGTGTAGAAAGCTACACGTATTTATTTAGTTTAAGGGGATTTTAAACAGTGTTTGTTTTCCTTTACCTACATGATTTCACAGATCTGGCTTAGGGAAGGGTTAAACAGTTGTGTCAATATAGTTGGTAGAAGAGAAGTGTGGGAACAAACAGCTGACAGTGGGTGAGAGATGGTAATGTTTTAAACCTCTCTACTGCTGAAAAGTCCATACTGGAAGTCCTTGATATATCCAGACTGTTATATTCTGAAAAAGGGAAATGGAAATTCTTGGAGATTATGCCAGTGTTCAATAAGACCAAAATATCATATTTATAACAAGTTCAGTAGCAAACTACCATTGAGTTCAGTTAGCCTAAAATCCACTGAAGTGGACAGCATGGAGTAGTCAACAGATACTTTCTGCCATTTAGGATCTGATATTACATTACCCCTAATGTTCTATGAATGTGAGCTGTGTTAAAAGAAACTCCCTCCCTTCTTCCACTCCTGCTTTTGGCTCAATGTGTCCAGTATTTCCCTTGAGTCAGATCCAATGACAGAAATTTAGCCTACCACTAAAAGCATAAACCCAAAGCAAACAAAAATTAAGTTTTCCATTAGATTAGGTTGCTAAAGTGACTCATCCTGCAGCTGTGGATTAGTTACATCTGATGCAAGGAAATGAAACAGCAGCTGGGACCACCCCAGTCAGTAACAGCTCACAGTTTCTCCAAACATGCTGTCATGTTCTGGAAAAAGCAGTCTTGCCCTCAGCCCACTTCCCTCCCATCCTGTCAGCATCTGTGCGGCAATTATGCGGAGGTAAAGAGCTGACCTGGTGGTATTGCTAGTCTGGATCAAGTTTACCAAACACTAAACTCCTACACTTTTGTACAGGAAAGGATAGTGCAGAGCTGGGTTTAATGGCCAGGACTAAAGTGAGCTTGTTTTCACAACAGAGTTGCTTGCTTAAAGTTCATGCAAAGCTCTGGATTTAGGATATAGCTATAAGGCATCTTAGTCTAATCTAAAACACAACTTCTTCACTCATGCTGCATCTTCTAGTTCCCTTCTTTACATCTGGACCAGTATTCTTGTGATAAGATGATGGGAACCATGTTCAGAGAAGTAATATGTTAAAATAAAAACCTAAAAATTACTATTTTTTTGACCATATCAATTCTAGAATCACCTCATTGCTTTATCAGGTGACTTACAATGAAAACAAAAGAAACTCCTGATTTTGGATCTGTTTAGGCAGTCACTGAATCTCATCCTTAAATATATCTACTGTGGGTTAACAGAAACAAGAAACAGTGTTAATCTGGAGCTTCCTTGGTGTTCCAAGCGCAAATGGGCTTATGGTGTTAGTAGTTTCATTGTGGAGAGAAAGAAAGGTTTGAGTTGTTTCTCTTTTAGTGTTTTGCTTTTTAGACACCTAGAATTTTAACCCTGCATTGAGAAGAGGTGATAATAAAACTGGGAAAATGTTAATCATCCATTTGTGGTTTCCAAGTCTTAACACAGTGGAAGAGCTTAGTGATCAGAATCTGCATGGATGGAAGGAATAATTTTTCTGGTATGATATCTTTGTGCAGCCAAAGACAGGATATAGAAATGGGTTTCCTGATAATGAAGATGATCAAAACAATGGTTCTGTAATATTTGTGGCAGTGAGAAGCTATTTGTCTGTTACAAAAAGGAGATTTTGTTTTTCTTAATTGTTTCAATTATTTCTGTGTAAATTTCTGCAACTCATTTTGGATGGGAGATGAACTCATAAATTGGTTGTGAAAATATTCAGTTTGAGCTTTCAGCATACTATGACGTTATAAATTCTCTTGCCTTTTCAATATCCCAGGATGTTTCAGGCCCTTTGAGGGAAAATAGGAAAAAAAATTCTCTTTTACTCCCAGCAGTTTAAGTCTTTCTATATGAGGATGATGGCTCTGAAGATCATTATCTTTCTGTAGCATGATGATAGGAGGCTTTTTCAAGGAAGCCCTTCAAAAAATAAATCCCAGGAATGTTGCTTGGGGGTTCAGACTCTGGTCATGATGGGTGCAGAAAGTAGGATGGGCCACACTGGTTCAGAAATTCTTGGTGGCTAGGGAGGATGATAACATGTCTGTGGTGGTGTATGTGACTGTGCCTGCTGACAGCCCCAGCGGACTGATGAAGGCTTCCCCTTAGCCAGCAGATCATTGTTTTGCTGTCTGTACACTGATGAATTTTATTGTCTTTCTTTTTCTCTTGCAAAGCTTTTCCTGAGATTTTCTTATCCTATTTCTGCAGAAGGGAGGAATAGACAACAGAGTTTGGTGAAGATGGACCACATGCATGTGTAACTTGAATGTTTCAGGCTGGGTTCAAGTTCAAATGCAAATTAAGGATAAGAAAGAACTCTCTATTTAAGAAAATCCATTTTATCCCTGGTACTGCAAGGCAAGGCTGTATTTATGATGCTAGGGGACCCTGACATGGATCAGTTTCTCCAGCACAGGTACCTTGACATACCCTATGCTGGCCCAGCTACACACTGACTGGTAGACCTGGGCATTTTTTTTAAATCTGGTGTTAGAAAACTTTGCATATTTTTTCAGAGATCAACATAAAACATAAAAAAAATGTATTTAAGTGATGCTATTGGAAATGCTTCCTTTGACCCAAAATGACATATTTTTTGATTATAAGATAAAATTTTAACTTTTATTTTTAATTTCCTATTTTAAACAAAAACATCACTTCAATGCAAAACATGCAAGAAAATGTTATTTATTTGAAATTTGCACTCACTCAGAAAATCATGATGGTAATAATATAATACCTGTATTTAATTTTTTCCCCCTCCCTGAATTGTTACCTCATTTAAATCAATGAATAATTCCATTTTTTTCCCAGAAAATTAAATATTTTCTTCAATACTCTATACTGTTATTTAGATAATTCATTAATTCATGGGGCCGTAGATATATATCTGTAGAAAAGCAGTCTGGTCTCCACCCTGTTTCGTCCTTGTTCCCAGAAGAAAAATTTTTGAAGGCATTTTTGGGAATGTAACTTCTATCCCAGTTTCATTTCCTAGGGATCTTGCCATCTTGCCCCATGTTTCCCTCTATGGAGTGCTAAAAACAGGTTTTGTATGTTCAGTCTCTAAAATAACAAAAAAAAATATTCCATAATTGATTCATATAATCTGCAACTAACAATTAATTATTCTGATCAATCTTTCAAGGTGATATGGTTGTCTCACTGAGAGCTCTGGTCTTTGTGTTGTATTCTCTTCTATTAAAATATAAATGAAACAAGAAATGAAAACTCTCTGGTGTGTTTTTGGTGCTGTTCTAGTTACAATAAGGACTTGCATACTGATTTTAGTGTGAGATTTTGAATTTTTTCTCACCCAACTTTGCTTGGCATTCCTGACTATAACATGTGAAACAGATCTATTAAAGTTAATGGTAAGAAACTTTTTGGAGTTCTTCACTGTTGACCTGCCTCTGCAACTTTACTAATTTAAGTTGAAGCAGACAAAGTTGATGTTAAGTACTTCTGGAAATCCTTCCTTTCAAATGAATCAAGTACATAGCTTGAGACAGTAATGTTTTCATAAGTTTGCACTCATTATTTGCAACAAAAATTTTGGTCATCTGCAGTTTCTGCTCAACATGTGGTTTTTGACTTCCCTGAATGAGAGGATGAATAACAACTTCAGGATTTCTCCCTGTGTATTTTACTCTTTGATCTTGCAGTATTACTTTCTGGTGATATTTATTCTTTCTTCTGGCTTCCTTTGGTAAATGAATATATGCGGAGCTTTTAAAAATTTCTTCAGTGGAGCTAGTAGAAAGGGAATTGCACAAACCCATTCTGTTCCCCTAAACACAATCCTCTTGAAACAGCTAATTATTTTCATGTTTGTGGACATCTCCTACACTAAGACTCTTTGAACTCCCACGATTCTAGACTGTCTTGGTTTCTGACCTCCCAAGTAAAACTTTTAGTGGAAATGCAATGTCAAAAGACTTCTCCTTGATCTCTCTTGAAAAGGCCCTTGTTATAGTTTCAAGATCCTCAACTGCAAATCTATTAATTACACAATAGATAATTAGGTTGTTATAAAAGTTGCAAAAATTCCCAAACTTAGAAATCACCACAAAACAGAGGCTAGAGCTCTATGTTAATTATCTAATACTAGTAAAGGATTAAATAATGGAATATTCAAGAATATTGTTCATTATTATTTGGAGAGAAAAGAAAAAAACTCATTCTAGATATTGTCCTTTGGGCACTTCCACAGTGACAAGAAGAATTCCTTTCCCCCCATTTTTTATTCTAAAATTGCAAGAACAGAATTTAAAATTCCCCAGAATGACTGAAAATATGACTGAAAATATGATTGAACAGAGTCTGCCTCTGTCTTCTGTTCACCATCCCTTCAGGTGTTTGTACACATTGATGAGAGCTTTCTCATCAGGCTAAACAGGTTCAGTTCTCTCAGCCTTTACTCACAGCACAGATGCTCCAGATCATTAATCATCTTTTTTGCCCTTTGTGAGACGCCTTCCAGTATCTTCATGTCTCTCTCATGTTGGAGAGCCCAGAACTGAACATAATACTCCAAGTGTGGCTTCATCAGTGCTGAGCTGAGGGACAGGATCACCTCCCTGTTGGCAATTCTTTCTGTGATGCAGCTCTGGACACCATTCGCTTTCTCTGGCACAAGAGGACATTGCTGGCTCATGATCATCTTGGTGCTCACCAGGAGCCTCCGTCCCTTTTCTGTCAGGCTGCTTTCCAGCTGGATTGCCCTCAGCATATATTACTGCTTGGAGTTGTTCCTCACCATGAGCAGGACCTTGCACTTCACTGAAATTCATAAGGTTCCTGTAAGCCTATTTCTCCAAAAGTTGAGGAAATCCTTCTTTGCATGGCTAGTATGATCATTTGACTGGTTTTGTGAAAAGGTATTTCCTCATATAGTACAGTGGACATTATGAGATTACTTTTTCTTCTCTGGAAGCCTGTCTCCAAAACAGAGTACATTTGTGCAGTCAGGATCACTTTCTTAGACTGTAACCAAGTTTCTTTTCCATAAGTTGGTTGTGGAAATTTAAAGGAAAATGAAAATTTTGAACTTATTTCCTGCTAATTATATATTATTTTGTATATTTATTGAAATTATCTATATACAATTTACTGAGGCAAATTGCCACATTTTGCATTTTATGTCTTTCTGTGTAATATTTCAATCTTCTACAAATGCAAAATCCTATAAGATCAAACAATAATGATTTAAAATAATCATTTTGTGGGATAAATTTTGTGCTGTTATCAAAATGAACATATTCTGGATTACTGTAAGGTCATGTGTGTCAAAACAAAGATAAAACCCTATTCTCTTTTAAAATGGATTGAGTTTATCAGCGTTACATGGTAATTATTATAAGCTTCATTTATTTTATTTTCATGGCTCAATTAAATTATGTTTTTCTTACAATCTTATTTTAATAACATTCATTTTGGGAATAGGTGCAGCCATTTACCAAACAAATATGGGAATTAATTTTTGTGAAGGCTTTAGAAAGATTGTCGCTTTCAAAACCTTTGATGGAACTGTTTTTAAAGATAATTGTTCAATATTTTATTCTGAAGTGATGTTCTAGTCTTCTAAATTCACCTTTCCAATCATGATAAAAAAGTACCGAGTGGGGTCTTCAACCTCTATTTCTAAAATATATTAAAATCTGCTTATGGTTAAACATAAATAGTGTTATTAAGAACTAATAGTGGTTGCCACTGTTAGTGATGCTGAAGTGAAAGCTTTTTTAACACTGGAATCATTAACATGGCTGGAAAAAATATAAGTAAAAGTGTAGTCTTTAACCTTGCCAGTGGTCTAATAAATTCAGTAAGCTTCAAAATAATGTAAGGAAAAAGAAATAATTAAAATCTTTTTAATGGTTAGTAACTTCATTCTTCTAGCTATTCAGAATTAATCTGTATTGATTTTTCTCCTGAACACTTTTCCCAGTCACTGTCAGGCCCTTCATTCCCTGTAAAAACACTGTCTTGTCACACCAACATGGAGATTGACACTTCAGTACATCAACACTGATATTTTTTACATGTTTTTATTTTTTTTAGTGAAATGAGTGTGATTTTCTAGAGTACTTTTATTTTTTGATTAAACTTTTCTGCCCATGTGATTATATGTCCAAGGTTTTACACCTTTGAATTTGTGTGTATAGTCCCTGAATCATTAGTATGTAGTTTTTTTTAAATGTTAGAAAACTTAGATGTTTCTTCTAAAACAATCAAACCTCATGAACCCCCACCCCCTGGGAAAAAAAACCAAAACCAACACCGACAAATAATCAAAGCAAAATCTTTGGAAGAAATGGGGACATAGATCAGCTGCTTTATGAGCAGAGGTAAAAAAGATATTTCATGCATTTTTGAATTGTTTTTCTGGATGAGCTTAATAGCTTCAGACACCAGAATGTTCAGTGTGGAGTCATTCTGAAGAGTGTCATCCAAAAATCACAGTCGTTCCCACAACCCAGGGAGTAGTCAGCTGTTCCCACAGGGTGTATTAGCAAAACCTTTCCACGTCAGCAAAGTCTTTAGATCAAATTTCACTTCTCCAAATGTTATCTGACACCATTGCTGGAAAAGAGCTTACATAACTGAGAGTGAATTTGCACTTATTGGGCTGTAATTTGAGTCTTTGCAAAAGTTTGTAAAACCTCAATCCACAAAATTAAAAGCATAATGAAAAATAGAAGTATATGAAAGGGAAACATATTTTTGTGGCTTTCCTCTATCAAAAAAACCCCTTAAATCCTAACCAGTCACAAAAATATTTGTAATATAGGTGAAGATCCAGGACATCAGTTAGTGTAGTTCTCATGAGTGTGTGCTGGCTCATGTGAGCTGTGGGGAAGATGGAACCATTTGTGTTACCTCACAAAAAAAGTTCTGGAAAGAGACTATGACATGCTAATTTCTGAAAAGAGTTGAATGGTGGTTGTTTGTTACTTTTGTATTCTACTTCAATTGCTTAGATATCTTTCATTCAAAGTCTTTTTCTGGCCCCTACTAATTGGATGTGTCCCTATCAAAGTTATATTCCTGCAACAAAATTTAAGTTTGCCATGTCCCTTTATCCCTTAAAACTGTTTCCTATTTGTTAAAGTAAAAGCTTATATTTTACATTCATAAGAATAATGATTTTATTGACACCATAAATCATACAAATCTAGCTGATCCTACTGTTTGAAATTATATTAGAGGCTTGATACACTTGTTATAGTTATGTCAATGATGCTGTGCCTTTGAGATGCTGAATAACCTTGTCTGTTAAATTGTTACCATATAGATTGATCATAAACCCCAGTTTAAACAATAAATGAAATCGAAATATCATAGCAGCATATTGACTTACATGTATGTCCTTTTCAAGTACATCAGGTTCTCTTAGAGTAACCCTGTGCAACTGAGTGATTAATTATGTGGTAGAGAGGAAGCAAAATGTTTATGAAGTTTGTGAAGTTTAGTAATTTAAGTTATTCTTCCCCCTAATATTAAAGTTTTGCATTCCATAATAATAACTATCAAAAGACATTTCTTGCTCTTCAAAAGTTCTGTGTATCGCTTTATGAACTCTTCTGAAAACATCTAATCTGTCTAGCAAATGGAAAACAAAGCAGCCATGTGTGCAATTCCATATGTAAAAATCCTGTTTTCTTTGCATCAGAAAATGTATTTCAAGGAGAGTCATTAAAAGAACAACAGCTCACAGTAGAACTAGAATTATTATTTCCTCACCATCACCACTCCATTTTTTTTTTAACCCAACAGAAAACATGACATTCTGCCAAAATGCTACTACAATGCTTATTTATTTCCTTTTTATTTCTCTGATGGCATGTTTGCACTGTTAGGCAGGATTTTGACTGTGGCAGATTAGATGCTGGTGGATGAGATACCTTACCTCATGAAATTATGCAGAAAACAGTATTTTTGGATGATCTTTACAATTTAGAAAACTTATGCTGACTTATGTTTTATCTCACTTTCTTTTGAAATTTAATATTGGTCTTTCAGCTTTTGAATCCCTTCATTACGAATTGCAAGTTTTCATTAACAATGCTGCTCTATAAATAATGTCATCATAGCAAAGCGCATATCAAATCTGTTGTTGGACTTTCTCATAATTTATCTTCAGCTGAGCAAATTTCATGAAGGAGTTGTAAAATTTATTCATTTGTCATATTAAATGTGAGTGGTGTCCATTTTTGTGCTCTGTTGCTGTTCTGAAACATTGGAATGGCAAGAGAAATGTCACTCTTGCTTACAGTTTCTATTCCAAATGTTTGAGCAGAATAATTCAACCAACATTCTTATCTCACAATTGCAAGCTACTTTCCTTGCTTTTCCAGGTGCCAAAAATTCCACCTGGCCAATATCCTGCTGTGAAAATCTTCAATTTCCCCTGACAACTTTTATGAAACAGTAAACATTATCAATTATAAAAACCTTATAGCAAATCTAAAGTTGAAAATGCTGGGAACAGTCTAAACCCAACTGAATAAAAGTTTGGGGTTTGATTATTCATGCTCAACTTCATATAAGGAGAATCTTCTTTTCCTTAACCGATTTGAGATTGCTGTGAAGTTGTTCCAGAGTTGGTAGAATTGAGAAGTCTCAATTGCATTGAGGATGCTTCACTTTAGTGGCCACAGGCTTGACTGCAAAGGATTCTCTTTAGGAAAACCAACAACAGACCCTAATGCAGGGTTGTTTCGGGTATGTTAGGAATTGGAACATTTGAAATTTCTCATCTCTAATAATAACACAGAGACACTTGCAAAGAGAAAGATACAAACTGTGTAGGGAGGAATTGTTTGTTTCTTGGTTGGTTGCTTGCTGTTATTTCTAGGCTGCTTGCATAGGGAATTTTTCTCCAGTAATTGTTCTCAGCAAATTTCTGTGCACACAGAACTACTGTTCTGAGTCTCTTATGAGCTTTTTGAACTAAACACAAACTGTTTTTTATTACTGACCCAGCAGTACTATTTCCATCATGAAATGTGTAACATCTGATTGCACAAAAGCTTTTTGTACTACAGCATTTATGTACTTAAAATACAACAGTTTATTTTATTTTATTTACTCTGTCTCCCTTTGATTCTCAAATGACATTTTGAAATGCATGAACTTTGGACATATGATGGCACTGTTGTGTAATCACTAAACTCTCTTTAGTGATTACTCGCCTGCATTATATAGTTTTGTTTTTCAGAAAAAAACAAAAGCACAAAGCCCTAAGAAAAGTAACCTTTACAGTTTTGTAAAAATATTCTCAACAGGTCATTTATTTTCACCCCATCAATGACCCTCAACCTCATTTATTGAGCAAGGTCTTGATCTCTTTTAATTTATCAACATTATGAGTGATTTCAGGCTTTTTTCTGTGTTTTCAAAAGCATAGAATGAAGTATTTATGTTTTTTTTTCTTGTTTTGATTGTTTATTATCAGCATACTTTGGGCAATTCATGGAGTCTGATTCTGAAGCCAATGTTCCTAAATGGTTTTCCCAGTGGAACTCTTGGCCTGCAAGTATGTTGTTCACAACCCACTGAGACTTTTGTAGTCCCTGAGGCCCAATAAAAACAACTTTCAGTCGGTTTGCTCAAGAACGATGTAGAGGTATGCACTGCAGGAAGCCAGATAGAGGCCTGCCTGCCTCCTATACAGGAGTAACAAATGGGATCCCAAAGTTCAGGGGATCTGGGAAGGTAAAGTGAAAGACAGCTGTGCTCTTTCTTTTTCTTGCTAGCTGAAGCTGGTAAAGTCTGAGTGGATTGTTTTTGCTTCAAAATTCTTGTTAGAAAATAAAATTCAGCCTCAAAAAAAAAAAAAAAGGTGAAATTTGCAGTTCTCCGAAACTTTTGCTCTGTTCTTAGGGTCAGTTCACATGATTTCACACTGCTATGTCTACAGCAGTAGCAGACACATATGACTCAATTTGCAGCACTTTGTGTTTGTTTCTCTTCAAGGAAACAAGAGGCAAGTATAAATAGCACTCCTTTACTCTTTAATTGACTCATTATTAACATGCAAAACTTTCTTCTCCTTCTCCTTCTCCTTCTCCTTCTCCTCCTCCTCCTCCTCCTCCTCCTTCTCCTTCTCCTCTTCTTCCTCCCCCTTCTCCTCCTCCTCCCCGCTACCATGGAATATCTATCACTCCCTAGAAGCTTAGCTTAGTTTTTATATCTTAGAGTGTCATTTTCTGGCCAACAGATGTTTTATCTGGTGTTTAATTGCTTAGCTGGAAGATGACACAAACAATTATTCTTATTAAACTATTATGGAATTAAAGCATGAGACAGATATGACTGACAACTTCTCAGGAAGCAAGACTACAAAGGAAACAGGAGTCAGCATTCTTGTGATTTTAAAAGATTCCAGAGGACAGGCAGCATAAGTAGAAAAATGGTTCACGAGTGAAGTGATCTTTCCACTCTTCTAAGCTGAGATACTGTGTCGCTTTTTGATGGGTCCATTTGTGGTTGAAGAAAGGGAAATTGGCTGCAGGGAATCTGGGCAACAGTCACAGTAAGTAGTCATAGAGGTAGAAAATTTGACTTTTGAGTATAATACAAACATTTTTCAGTTGTTTGGTGAAGACTTACAGAAAAAATATAAATAAATGAATTTTGAAAAAAGGAAAAGGTCTGCATGTTTTGGTTTCTGTTTTTGTGGTGGGTAATAAACCAGCTGGAAATACGGTAGGCACACCTCTATTATCACTTACAATTTTTGGGTATATGTCTATATGCAGCCAGCACAGTCTGTTTGACCTTTCAGTTCTGGTTGCAACCAGGAGTGACAGAAATAGTTGTAGGTGTGTGATTCTCTGAGAAAATGGCATTAAATGAAGGATAAATTGCATAACATCATTTAAACAGCTGTGTCAAAAGTTCTCAATAAAGAATGAGGACTGATAGTTTCCAGAAACTGTTGTGATGGGAGAAAAACAGTGCTCAGTCTATTCAAGCAGGAGCTTGTCGTGGGTACTTTTATCCTGCATCTGAATGAAGTGAAGCAAAGACAACACATCTCAGGTTCTGCTCCATCAAGGATAGTAATTTATTCTGTGTGTAAATCCATTTTCCATTATCTTCAATTTTCAGTTTTAGGTTTTTTTAGCTTATCATGACCTTTATTAAAGGAGTGTAGCCTCTGTAATTTTTGCTTTAATTCATACTCCTTCTAATATTTTTATTTCAACAATGACTTCTGCTTGGAATAGGAAATTCCCACCATACCAAAAAGAAAAAAAAAAAAAGCCAAAAAAGCACCAAAACATCTGTTGTCATATGACACTGCTTCTTTCCTTGAAATTTTGTCATCTGCATTGCACTGGTTTTCCCAGGTTTCAATGTGGCATTATATTTGTGTATATGCATTGTGGCCTTAATTTCAAGAATTTATCTAAGAACGATGAACTAGATTTGTTTCTCAGATATGTTTGGCAACATTCCTAAATGCATTTAACTTGGCATTTCATGTCCTGCAACTCCTATGAAGTGGAATGAGGAGTTTTTATGTCTTTATGTTCTTACTTGGTACCGTTTTCCCCAATATGCTTCTAACTTTGAAATTTCCCTATGTGGAAAGAAACTATTCTAGTCTTCTATTTAATAGCCTCTTTGGAGTATATATTCTTGTTACTCACATGATGTAGTTCTTGTTCTTTAACAACACAGTCATCTGGGTTTTGTGAGTTACTTTCCTTCCTTCTCTGGTTCTGCTTCAATAAAAAAGCTATTCAATTGTGCCAAAATTGAAGAGTTAGATCTTCATTAAGACTTATCACATTAGTTACATCTGATTAAAAAAGTTATCTCATTCATGTGTGAAGAGCTAACACTTAACAAGTGAATTTCTTTTCCAAGGTTTCTCAGCTGTGTCATGTCAAAAGATCCACTGTAGAACATGTAGTACTTACACTTGTTTCCTTGTATTGTGTATGGTCTCTAAATAAGGCTTCAAAGTCACGTTTGCAGTATTTCTTTCCATTCAGGTTGTGCTCTTTGATAATCATTTTTAAATGCATGGAAATGTAACTTTATCTCTCCATGATGTTGTTCTACTTCCATGGTAAAATCATAACACTAATGAGTTTCCTGTAGCTTTTGGAGATTAGTTGTATCACAAAACTTATCACTGGATACAAAATGGCCAAAGACTCTTAACAAAGTAATGTCTGTCTCATATTTTTGTTTGGTTGTTTGTTTTTGTTTTTTTAATAACTGTGTGTTGCCAAAAAATGCGCTGCAGTGAAAGTTATGATGTCATGAAGTTTGAATCAAAGGCCTTTCTTATTTCTTCCTAAACAGGATGAGTTACCATACCAGTAAGGAGTTACTCAGTTAATTAAAAAATCAGAAGAGAAATACATTTGTAAGTATCAAATTATTAAATGCCCTTCTAACTAAATATTATTTTTTAATTTGGAACTATCACATTGTACTATAACTGAAATGCATACTTTTATTTTCAGCCTGGCTTCCCAAGAAAAGGAAATGCTTATGGGAATGAACTGTGTGCCTTTGGTTCCTCATGATCAGTTTTAAATCTGTTGGCCAATCTCAGTTTGATATATTACTCATGTAGTCAGATAGACATGACATTTCTGCATTGCTGTTTCTCTTCTCTTATATTCCCTTTGGTTGTCATATCACAAGTCAGAAAATGCAAGCTTTTTTTGGAAAAAAAAATTGCTTATTTGCATGTATTTTATCTCCTCTTTAGACAGAGAAATAATGACCACAATAGTCTATAATGACCATAACCTACCAAATATGAGATTTTAACGAAATGGCTTGTTATTTTAGAGCATCTGCATTAAAACAGAATTTTGAAAATTATGCTCCTCAGAGAGAACTGAGTATCAGTCTTCTGGTAGCCAGTCTTCAATAAATGTAAAATTTAAAATCACTAGAAACAATCTAAACTTCTTAGCCAACATTTGTAATAATATGTCCCTATAGAAATTTATGGAAGTTATCCTTTTAGCCTTTTCTAAAGCCTTTCCTTAAAGCATGTCTTCAGTTTTCCCAGTGTCAGATCTGTGACCAGGGATGTGTTCTCTCAGATTCATCTTTTACCTTTCCTGTCTGCACTGTTAAATTCCTGATGCAATAGACAGGAATGATTGCAGAAGTCTAAGGTGGGTTGTGATTTTCAAGTTTAGGGGATCATTCTGTCATTACTATATTTCCTGAATATTTTAGGAGTGCAAACAAGAGAACAGGGTTAACATTTACTTGGTTCTTACTGCTTGGAGACAGTAAATTCTGTGGAATCATTCTCAGCAGAATTAGGTTCATCATACTCCTTATTATAGTCTTCTGAGTAAATTTTGTCAGTTTATTAATATCTGAAAAGTACCCATAAGTTTGCTATTTGTGGTTAGTTCTAAGACATGTCTTTTAAACACAACTACTCTCCTTGTCCTAGATATTTTTTGTTAGAAGTTCTAAAAAGACTTTTCTTGTTAAAGTTTTTTCTTATTTTTATACCTGTTGTATCTACACATTTTTTTCCTAAATGCATTTTTTCTAGTTTAATATTATGTAAAGAATTGAAGTCTCATGCATATTGCAGTTTGCAATTTCAAAAGTGTCTTTGAGCAAGTTTTTCAATCAAAAATATTAAAGAAGGAAAACCCCACCAACATGCCATATTGACGTACTGCTCAGTACTAGTCTGGCCTGTTACAGTAAAAAAATAAACATACTGGTTATTTTCCAATTAATGCTGATTAACTAAATAATATTAGAGTAATGGCTTAAATAATGGACAAAATTAATTATTTTTGATGGAGTAGCTGGTGCTTAAATAAGAATTAGGGCTAGTCGCAGTGGAGGACAACTGAGTAACATCTTGGTATTGTATATGATGCTTTCATAAAATGATCTTGGAAAATGAATAATTTACTTCACCAAATGAAATTCAGAAAAACTAGAACAGATCCAGTTCTATGGTCTGTAAAGTTCATGGTGTTTTGGGGATTTAGTCTGTAAGGGAACAAAACAAAAGATTACAAAACCAACAATGAAACAATGTGAAAGAAACAATGTTCTCCTAGAGATCCAGTCTGGTAAATCCCACAGCTGTGAGGATATAACTGTTTCAGTTTGAGAGCTAAGGAAAACTGGATTTTGCCATTTAAAATATATATTTCCTTAAAACTTATTCAAAGCAATGAAACTTTCCTTCCTATGTGAGATTTTTATTTTTCTTATATTTATATTAAGAGCATGGTCTAGAGGTTTGATAGCTTTGCTTCACAACACTGCTGTCTTTGAAAGGCATATCCAAGTCTGTAGTTGGAAGGCTGGTTGTCTTGTTCAAGCATGAGATATTTTGGTTTTGTCCTAGTCATGTTTCCCACTTCTGTACTTCTTCCATGGTTTAGGGAATATCTTTATTGGCAGTGCACACTCAGAGTTGTTTCGTTTTTTCATATTGTTGTTCATGTTCTATTATTCACATATCTCTCAAAGCATGACATTTTTACACTTCACAGAATGCCTGAATCATCAGGGTTGGAAGAGACCTTCAAGTCATCTAGTCCAATCATCATCCTAACACCATCATTATCACCCCTAAAACATATTTGCAAGTGCTATATGCAAACATCTCTTGGACATCCTTTATAATAAACATGAGTGTTGAATAATGTCTATTTGACTCATATTTTCAAATACTCTACTAAAATAGCAGAGAACACATTTTGTATAAAAACTCAACCAACCAAAAAAACCCCAAACAAACAAACCAACCTCCAAAAAACAACCTAAAACCCAGCACACCCCAAAACAAACTCCCAAACCTCTGATTTTATTTTCCTAATTAAAACATGCAACTATCTTGCATAGTGTAAACTGCTGGGAATGTATTTAAACACATTTTCAGCTTGGTCCTTCCCTAATAAGCAAAATTAACAGACGTCTTTCAGCTTCTTAATGTAATGTCCCTACACAAGGATCTGTAGTTCAGCTGAATTCTTATGTAAATGCCTACTTTTATGAGTGATTGCAATTTATATGTCCTCATTTATATATTTTGTTATACACCTACCTATATTAGGAGCTAACTGAGGTCTTGCTCTAGAGTGCTCTCTAGTCTGTTAAAGACAACTCATGGGGTTATGTGCTGGAAAGAAGATTTTTGGTTTTCTGCTTTGGATAATTTGATAAATATGCATTTTAAATAATCCAATAATAATGAGTTTGTAACTAACATTGACTGAACATTTTTATCTTCACTTACTTTAAGTCAATTTTTCAGTTGACTTTCATATGTCAAGATATTGTATTTCACTTTGGTGAATTCACAAATTTTTATCCTTACAAACTCTTCTAAATATTTATTGAAATATCTGTAAAAAATAAATTTTGTTAGTCAAAATTTAGTTCAAGAATCACATTAGCATTTTAACCATTATTTGTTATGGTCATGAATAACAAGTAGTTTTAATTACACAGTAAGCTGGAATACTTAACTACTGTCTTAATTAGTGAGCATGTTTTGTTCGAGTTACTTGATATCTAATACTCCTCAAAAAAAAACCCCAAACCCAAAAAACCAAAAAACAAACCAGCAACAACAACAACAAAATAAACTAAAAAAAAAAGCCTGAACAAATGATTTTATTCTTCTTTAGTTGTTTGTCCTGCTCCAAGCTAGTTAGCTCTATTCTTAAACTTAATCAAAATAATTACTGTATAAAAAATCTTAAACCACAAGGAGTCAATATGTTTTGTTGTGTATTTGTGGTTACTCTCAAAATAATTTCTTACAAAAGCATAGCCACAATGAAATCTCAGGCAACTGTGTAATAATGACTTCTCAGTTAAAATTTCTGGGTAGATCTAAGTATAAAGGTTACTTCCAGCAAACATTTATCATTTATTTATTTAAAGTTAAGGTAAGAGACATTTCTAGTTTCCATCTTCTTTTTTTTTTTTTTTTTTGTAAGTTTGTTTATTTGCTTGTTCGAATTTGATATGTTCTCTGGCTTTGAAAGAAAGCTATAATTTCACAGACTGGAGGAAATTTATTTTAGTGTAGAAGAGCCAGAAGGCTTACTGCACATGTTCTAAGTTCCATTTTTGTCTTCCCCTGAGTACTTTATGAGACAGTAAGAGGTAGAGTTTTTGACGGTATTTCCAATTCAGAGTGTTTTCAATGCTTGCAGGACATTCTATGTTTTTACTCAAGCAAAATCAATGCTTGTTTGTTGTGGTTCTTATCTAGTCTTGTCCCAAAGAACTTGAAAAATGGTGGTGGTTTTATGTAGTTTCTGTTTGTTTACTGTGTTGGCCTTTTGCAGAATGATAGAAAAGGAAGCCTGGGAAAACCCTTAAGAGCTGATGTAGTTAATTCCAAATGGTAGGATTAAATGTGCTTAGATTGTACCAGAGTGTGTACAACCACTTAAAATCCTCAAAAGTGAGATTTGACAGTACCTCTCAAACGTGCTTCAGGGAGGGAACAGATGTCCAAGCTATCTAACACAATCATTTTTATGACAAGTTATGCTAATTCCTTCTCATTCTTCCAGACACTTGGAAAACAATTGATTGTCCCTCTCTTAATGGCAGCACTTAGGTATTAGACAAATGTTATCAATGTCCTTCCTTCCTGACTGTATTCTAGACTAAACAAAGTCCTTGAATGTCCTTAAGAGGATATTTTACTAGAACCCTAATTATTCTTGTAACTTCCACTACGGAATTTTTCCAATTTGCTTTTTTCTGTTTTAACAACCCAAAGCTGGATTAAAACCCTAAGTTGTTCTTTATAAGCCTTATTATTTTGCTATCAATTCTCCAATTTATTTTTGTCCTTTTTATTTCTTCTTCAGTTCCTAATAAATGGAATTACTATTAGTGATTTTTTTATGTGTAGAATTTTTAGAAAAACATAGTGTTAGCTTAAGCTTGAAAAAGAGCTTTTTACCCACTGAGTGCACTCTATAGTGATCTCCAGGAAGAAGTAGTCTTATTGGATTTCCAAGATGTTGAAAAAGCCCTTTAACCTTCAGGGTTATATTTTGAAATATATGATATATCAGGAGACCTTTTGAGTATGTAGCATATAGGAATTCTTCCACAGATAATATTTCAAAAACCCCATATTTCAAAAATATCACACCTATTGTAATATTTTATACATCTTCAGTAGGGAAAAAAATAGCATATGCACATTGTGGAAAAAATATTTTTGCAGATGTGTCTTCTATTTTACCAATAAATTCAATATCAGAACAAATGAGGTCATGGAACTGATAAATTAATCAAACACAATAACAGTATAAAAATACAAATGTTCCAGCCATAAATTGAAAAATTCACTAGAATTCCTGTGTTTTATTGTTTTTCTCAAACTTGTCAATTTAGAAAGTTTCTAATTATATTTCACCCTCTTGGAAAATTTTCTAGGGGAAGGGATTCAAGTTATAAGCTCGCAAACAATAGAGCATGTAAACATTCACAGTAATTTCTAGAAGCAATAGGATTCCAGCAAGTCTATATTAGCAACAGCTAAATCAGTCTAACTGGTATATTAAACAAGTGTTCTGTCTTTGGCTACTTAAACCAAAACTGCCCAGCTTTGTCAACTGCAAAATGAAAATGTATTTTTTTTATTTTGTTTCCAAAAATTAATAAATATGTGTTTTGGGTTTTTTTTTGGTTTTGTTTTGTTTTAACTACAACAGGCAGCACAACATGTAATATTACATCTAGTAATAGCACATGTAGACCTTCCAAATTAGGATTTATGATGTTGAACAAAGATGAAATTTGTGTGGAGTACTTCAGCAGTCTCACTTCATAATACAGCAAACTTGTTACTCCAGCTGTTCCTAAGAGAAAAGTTACCAAGAAAATATGTAAAATACTTGGTGGATTACCTACCAGTTACCTCTATATGGTCAGACAGTGGTTCCCTGTGACACAAGTCCACCATGTGGAGGATGTTCAATTGTGATTTATTTCTGAGGAGATTCAGACAATTTTTCTCAGAGACCAAACCATCACACTAAAACTTTCTGGGGGCCATGAGGATAGAATAGGTATGGAAGTGATATGAAAAACACCTCGATTTCTACAGCTGATGATGAACCATTTTTATGTGAATAATGAAACTCTCAAGAGCAGAAAATGGAATTTTACCTACCAAGGAAACATTTTAACAATAAAACTGAAGTGATGTACTTTGTCTTAATTTCACAATATTTAAAAAATCTCCCTTGCAAAATAGAACTCAACAGAAAGGAACAAAAGGAGATTTGCTTTCAGTCAAAGGCATATACCTGGTAAATGAAAGAAAATCCCAGTGTTAGGTCTGAGTCTGCAGAGGATGCCTTTTGACTGTACCTAATACTGTTTCAAATTTCCCTGGCAGTAGAATGTGCTTTACACAGTTCAACCTATTCATGTGCTGTTGATTTTTTTCCATTTCACCAAAATAGATATCAAACAAATAAAAATTACTTAGTTTGTATGGGGAGCCCTGGAGTCTGGTCCAGCTCCACTGGCTGCTTGGTGCTTTACTCAGGACAAAACAGAATCATTCAGGAAAACTTTTCTCCTAACAATGGTCTGAATGCCTCATGATATAATGACCAGGGAATTCTCCTGGCACATTGAAAATGTAGGTTCAGATAGTTCAAGGGCAATTGGCATGAGCACAGACAACCAAACCTGCTCCTTGGTGAGCACCTCTCTTCTTAAGAGTACAGAGGATCACAGTGCTCTATCTCATATGAGATCAAACAATTCAACTGGGAATGTCAAAATGTCACATTCAGAACCAAAAAATTTCAGAGGTGGGAAAGAGAACAGAAAATTATTCAGGTGTCATTATTACCCTTGCTACAAGTCAGCTGAATATTAAATACAGGGTTGGATTTTTTTTTTAAATTAATGCCAAGTGCTATTTTCCTAGAATTTTTAAAATTTTACTTCACTGATTATGAGACTTCCTTTACTCAAGTCCACTGACACACCTCTCCACCCAATGTGAAAGCTGTTGGTCTTTTAACAAGCAGGAAATTGTATATTTAAATGCTTTCAGCTGTAAAAGACAGAGGCCAGCAGCCAGAAGTAATTTATTGTTGTTATAATATGCATGAGTTTTATTGGCATCTTAAGGAAAAAAATTGAGAAAGGATTATTATAGATATACTTTTCTACTCTAATAAAAGCAGGTCCTTATGAGTCCATAAAATAATGAAAAGGAAATCTCTCCTTCCATATTATTTGAAGTATTTGTTGCTCTTAGTTAATTATTTGGATAATTCCACAGTTTCATGGAAACCTGTCCTCTTTTTCATCAGTTGTTTGTAACCAACACTTAGTTATAGGATTTCTATTAATATATGCACAAACAAAAATGGAAATGCTATCAATATATTTTTTTTCTACTGAATTAAAAGAATCAAAGTACAAAGAGAATCATAGAATGGTTTGGGTTGGAAGGGACCTTAATGATTACCTAGTTCAATGCCCTGCTATGGCCAGGACCGTCCTTCACTTGAGCAGGTCATGAAAGCCCCATCCAAGCTGACCTTGAGCACTTTGAGGGATGGGGCATCAACAGCTTCTCTGGGTCACTTGTGCCAGGGCTTCACCACCTTCACAGTAAATAATTTCTTCCTTATAGCTAATCTAAACCAACTTTTAATCTATCTATCTATCTGTCTGTCTATCTATCTATCTATCTATCTATCTATCTATCTATCTATCTATCTAAATTTCTTGAAAGTCACACAGTTTTCCTGGAGATAGGCAGCTGCAAAAAAAAGTGAAAATATGGTAAATTAATAACTTCAACTTATTGTTTTAGAGTCTTAAAGTGTCAAATTCAAGACTGTAGAATATGAAATAGTGAGTGATGAGGTAGAATGAAGAACTACTGGGAACTGATTAAGGCCATGTCATCAAAGGTTTCAGCTAAACAGCTAAACAACATGCTAAACAGCTTCAGATAGAGAAATTTGTAAGACTAGGTTTCAAGAGGCAATTACATTTAATATTTGTAAAGCATACATGTAATATGCAATATACATGCTATCACAATTCCATGCTCATTGCAGAATGTGGATGGTATGTGTTGCAAACAACACATGGGCCATCACTGAATGGTAATAAAACAAGGTATTTTAAGCAGCATGCCTACTAGGTACTGAATGAAATAGAAGATCCAGTGAAAATTGTCTTAATACCACAATTGAAAGTCTTCAGTTCTGTGATATTACTTACCCTTAAACTAGATTTTGCATAGAAGACTTTGAATCAAGGCTGCCTGATTTTTTGTTTTCTAGTGTCTTGATGTTTGATTTGCCTTGCAAGGACATGAATATATTTTATTACACTTACTGGAAAGTTTAATCTATATATATGCTAAAACACGGGTTAAGGCTGCCAACTTTAGAAAATGCTACCTCAAATGTATAAATGGCTTATTCAGTGTAGAATGTTTAATAATAAAAGTAATTTCAAAATTATTCTTAACTCAGTGTTCTTTAAGTGTGGCTATAACCACTATATAACCAGCTGCATAAGTGTTCTGATTACTTGTTAATTTTGAATAATATTTTGGGCCATTACTTTATATGAAAACAAGAAACCATTACTTGTGATATTATGTAGAATGTTTGCTACTTGTAAATGAAAAAGGGCAGGAACAGAAGCAAAGCAGCTACAATTGGTAGTAATTTTTATCTGTAGGTATTGTCTCCTGTGGTTGAATTGCCAATATGGTTTGGTTTACAACATAGGAAGTGGGATAAGTAACAGTATTCAGTGCTTTTTCTTTTTTTTTTTTTTCAGACTGATTGCTGTGCTAAGGTTTTGATTTGTTCAGTGGAGAGAGATAAAAAGATTACAGTAGCAAGTGGGATGAGGGAATTATATTAATGCAGAATCAATACTGAACCATAAAATCAAAATTCATTGGACTGAGAATTGAGATTTTTCAAATTTTAGCAATTCTATCTTGTAAACAGTTTTCCTATGAAGTATCTTGATTATATATAATGCTGTTGGTCTACTGACCCATGCCACCATATAAAATTAGTTTGACATATTGTGGAGCATCACTATAATAGTCTAATATAGCTCAGATCTATCTTTGATAAAATGCTACAATTATCCTCTTGTTCAGCAGCATAAATTGTTGGGGTGGGTAATATAAGAGCAAGAATAACTCCTGACCCTACAACTAGATTCACAAGCATGGACCTTTGAACAAATTGCTAACTTTATTGGGTTTTAAGGCTTCACCAGAGCAGATTTTACTGCATATTTGAGGCTACAGCATACAAAGGACTTGCAAATCCCTTTGTGTATAGGCAAAATTTCAGTAAACTCTAAATACTTTTTGTAGTTATTTATTATGAAGCTTTTTACATTTCTGCTTTACTATAAAATACAATTTGTTTCAATTACTACCCAAAGAAGCCTGAAATCTCTTCAGCATATCTTCTTTCAAATGATTTAGCATCTCTTCTAATCTACCATTGATTGTGCTTGCTGATAAAGCATTTTCACAGCTTCATATTTTTTATAACAAGGTTATTAGATGAACTCATTTGCTTAGTGATGGCGTATTAAATATTTCTGCATCTGTTGTTCATATGTGCACATGAAACCTCTTTTTTTTTTTCATTATGGGAGGTATCCATGATCTCTCTCTTTCTCTTGCCCTCTCTCCTCTCCTCACTTTATGTATATTGGATATGTGACTATTTGGCAAAATGTATCTAAAAACATTTCAGTGGAAAAAAGTAATAGTGTTCCACTCTAAATATGTGCCAAAACAGTTTATTATTTTACAAAAGAAAAATTGAGGCTTCCTTCAGGAAGGGACTGTGAATGTCTGTCCTAGTTCAGCAGCCGGGACCAGTTTATCACTGTGTGGGTATGACCAAAGCTGTGTATTCTAAAACCCTCTGTATCATTTTTCATGAACTGTTAACAATGGACCATTTGCAGCAGCTGTCCAGGGCACACCTAACCCCTCAGGGTGTGAGCTGGGTATTAAAGAAGCCTGTGAGATAAGAGCTGTGTTAACTCTGCTCCAGGAAGTTGTTAGTGCCTTCACACCCAGGCTGAGGGGGCATGTCTGCTAATGGGCCATCAATGATTCCAAAAATACCCCATGACTCACATAGTCAGATCACCCATTGTGGAACTCCCTGCCCTGGGGGAGGTACTAGGACCTGAGGGTATATAATCTCAGGGGGTTTTGGGCCTGGGAACCACTTGTTGGATCCAGAGGAGGACCAGAGCCTCGACAGGAGGAGACCACTACTTTTGACCAGACTTCAACTGTCATCTGCACCAATAGGTTTTTCACTTCCTTTTACTTTGGACTCGGGGGAACCACGTGGGTCTCAGCACAGGGGCTAACAAACACCATTGTGTTTGTGCCCCAGGGTGCTGGGTTATACTTCTGGATTTTGTGGGTTAAAATCAATTCCTCTTTGTGCCACTGCATTTATTGTAATATTGTTATTAAATTGTAACTCTGACTTATAATCTCTTTCATGTTGGGTTCCTTTCTCCTGCTGGTTTACCTTTAAACCAGC
>JAWWLZ010000082.1:125368905-125399218 GCA_035041345.1 Poliocrania exsul
TTTTTAGCCATCAGCACGCTTGCAGCAAGCGTGGGTAGTGCCCTTCCCAAATCTTCGTTCGCGAAGCCTAGCCATGAATTCTTCCAGTTCTACATTCATTGCAAGGAGTTTTGTTATTTTATATTATATATAAAGAAATGGTTTTATTCTTGTTCTCCTATCCATATATTGTGTATTTTGCTGTTTTCTGGACATTAATTCTTCAGGTAGCCCTCATTGTTTTCAGTGCTCCTGAGGGCAGAGGGGCAATTTGATGATATTAACAACAATAACATGAAACCTCAACAAACCAAAACAGTTTTAGTAAGAGTGGTGGATCTCTCATGTGAGTTGTACAACAGTAGCTTGTAAAATTTTTGCTTTTCTATTACATTTATTAAAAGAAAAAGAAAATATTTATCTTTCTAGTTTTCAGTATGCCACCAAATTTTAATACAACTGAGTTGTACTGATGGAAAAGAGAACATTTTAATGCATGAAATGAGGGGCTTACATCAAACTAAGGCATTTGACTGCTATGCATATATTACTGGTTTGATGAAAATGATTAACAATATTTTCATTTTAAATGACAAGAGCAAAAGGCTTTATATTTTACAGTTAGGAGCCCAGTTATATGGCAGGGATGCTTTTCATCTGACAAGTCTCTAGATATAAATGTTCTGTCACCCAAAGTTACAAGCAGATGAGGGCTGGAGGGTATAAATGATTTGCAGTCTTTGATACACCAGGACTTGCTGATGTGACTAGTTAGAACCCGTAAAATACTAGCAGCAGGATACTCTATAGAAAACTGTACTAGAGTTTTCTGTTTCATTTGTGGCCCAGGCTCTGGGCCTAAAAGTGCACTTGCAAATATGACTCAAGACATCCTATTACTATTTTGCATTTATAGGACTACATTCTGACACAAAAAAAGGAGACTGAGCTGCAGCTGGTGATAATAGACATTATGTAGGGTAAGCAATGTAAGAGGAGTGAGCTCAGCTCTGAATGGTGTACATTGTGGAAGGAACTACCTTCTCCAGTAGCTGAGGAACCTAGTCTTATTCATCTCAGCTCATAACTGCTTTTCATCCTGTGCACACATCAAATAACAAACTGTTCCTCCTTATGTGGTAATTTATAATGCATAGAGAACCCATTCATGTCTCAGTGACTGATTGAGACACTCTTTGAAAAGCTGGCTTCTATGTACTGTGTTTCACAAATGTGTATTCTGGAGTGGAATGCATGGCAGACATTTGAATAACGGGTAGATTTTAGTGCCGTTTTCGTGTCTTCTAATGCTTATTATTGTAGTACTCAAATACTTTATGACTAGGAAAATGGCTTACAATCAGTGGCCTACATGTGCTCAGGGTATGTATTTCTGCTCGGAACTCTAACTGGCCTTCTGTGGAAGACCCTGGCTATATCCATACTGTTAAAGAAAAAAGAGGATCATGAGCTAATCTCTGCCCCTGATTAACTTTTACCCTGAAAACTGGTAGCTGTAGTAAGATTTTATTGGACATTTTTGCCTGCAGTAGTCCAGATGAGAGTCAGGTGTGGGTTAATTATTGAGCCACATGGGTGGTGAGGGCCACAGTGTCTGACCTTCTATCTAGAAGAGTAGGTATGAACATGGCTGCTGTCAGGAGGGATTGACAGGGACACCTGAACCTGACTTGACTTGTACATACATCATACATATGTATGTGTTTTTATTGATCTTGTTAATTTTCTTCTTTTTCACATTTTCATGTTTTTTGCTACTAATGACTTAAGCCAAATTGAGATAGCCAGGAAGCTATTACATATTCTCTCTACTCTTTTGATTTTAGACAGAAATGTGTTTCCTGTATAATCTAATACTTTAAAAGTTTTTATATATTTAAAAAGAATATATTTTCAATTATAAATTTGGAAAATATCATTCAAAAAGTACATTTTTTAAAAAGGTGTATACTGCTATACTGTGAATTCAAGAAGATGAGTAATTTTTATGTCACCAGCTATTTATTTAATGACAGGAAAAGCCACAGTTTTGTTTGATTTTCACATGGTGAATATTTGGCAAGAGTGATGCTTTTGGATACAAATTCAGTTTGAAATAAACACTTTGTAGCTGTATGGTCTAAGCATGCACCTATGAACTTTTCTATAGGACTTTTCTGGATGTTGACAAAAGATAATCAACAATTTCAGTTAGCACTAAATATTCATTGGAATACATTACGCTATAAGAAACTGAATGGCGTAATTAGAATATGAAATTAGATTATAAACTCAAGATTATCAAAAGATCAAAATTTCATACAAGAAAGAGACTGAGAAACCATTTCACAAGTGACTTCATGTTTTTCCTGTCCAAGAACATATGGGAGAGATAAAATTTAGAAAATGTGATTATTCAGAAAAGAGAACTTCTCTCCCTCAGCTCTAAAAGTGGGATTACTGCTTTAAGTCTAGATATAAACCATACTCATAATAATGTAACTCTGATCAATTTATAACACAGCTTTCCACTGAAACTGTTAAAAGAAAACCAAAACCAATAGGAATTTTGGAGTGCTTTGCTTTCTCAGGCCCAAATTTTTAAAACTCTCATTGGTGACTTTAAATTCATGAGTCAAAAAGATAATTTTGACTTGTATTTTTATGAATTTTTATTTTACTCCTATCACAGTACATGTTGTCATTTATATTGCATTTGTAAGGTTTTCACAGAAACCTTACAAATGCAATATAAACTAGGGTTTTGTGAATGTCCTTCCTGACTGAAAAAAGAAACCCATTCATTTGCCTTCTGTGAACTGAACTTTTACCTGTTTGTAGTAAATAGTTTTAGACTATTGTTGAAAGAGTAAGAGTTAATAACATTTGGAATTTGAGTAATATTAATTCTATTCATGAATGTACAAAGTGGAGAAAATTAGAAAGTTAGAATTCTACTTGTAGAAGTATAGAATTCCTAATACAAAACATAAGTAAATGACTTGCAACTTGACTCAGAAAAAAGTCTCTATGCATGTTTGGTGTTCTGGCAAGGGCTACAGTATTAGACAGCACTGAACACTGTATGTTATAGGCATATGTGCCTACAGCTATGTCCAGGCTAGCTTGAAAAATGCTGAAGTGCACACCTTTCGTTGTTAAATATTTCACTAAAATAAATAATCTATTTTGGATTCTGAAACTCAGAGTATAGATTTGATTCAAAACCTGTTGTAGTCAATGGAAGTTTCTCAAGTGAGCTTTATGGCTTGAGATGGTTTTCTATCTAAATGTCTAGCTGAAGAAGTTTTACCAATGTCAAGATAACACAGGAATGTTTTCTATTTCTTTCCATAGAACTTTTGCACAAAGGAGTTGTTGATATTCTTTAGGCAAGATCTTTGTGAAATTAAGGAAATAGTTGAAACTTCACCCATTGCCTTTCTAGTTCTTCAAGGGTGTGTTGCCTTCTGTGAAGTTACTCCAGCAATGCTAAGGTATTTCACAATCAAGAAATAGTGGGAACCAGGCTAGCAGGAATGTTCTCTCTCATGAGATTTGCCTGTAGAAGTCGTGTTTTCTACCTATTCTAGTACAAGGTTAATCTGTGATTCATTTGTATTCAAATAAATGTACCTAGTTCAAGTCAGACAAAAAAGACAAGTACTCCCACAGCCTTTAGGCTACCTCTGAACTTTCCCTTCGAGGGTGTCAAACACACACCTTCCATACTCAGTCTGATAGTCACACTTTACAACCAGCAGGCTCTTTTCTCTTGTTCAAATTCAGTGTGACTTCATGGGTACAGAACTTGACCATTCACGTTCAGGAGAAGCACTTTCTGTTACCAGCTCTAATGCTGAACTACTTGTCACTCTACAAAAAACTGTGTGTTCTATTGGTCACACCTGTAAAAAAGAAGTAAGAATACTTCCATCCAGAGTTAAATCCTTTCCTGCTACTCTGCTTTTAGTTAAAAATAAAGAGAATAGTCTTTATTTTGGAAGCTTTCTCCCATAATTACAGGTGATAATTTTCAGTGGCAGATGTAGATGTGCCACTTCAGTTACTGAACATCTGTTCGAAACCTAAGGGATATTGGGAGTTACTGAAGGGAAGGGAAAGTAAATGTTGATGCTTGTGTATTAATCATGCTTAGTTCAGTGAAAATATAGATATAAATGTTTTTCAGTCAAGTTTCAATGATTCTGATCTGTTCTGCATGCACATTTGGAAATTCAGAGTGATGGTTTTGAAAGTACTGAATACTCTATACAAAAAAAGCAGATAATTTGCTGAATAGTAATTTATTATATTCTAAAACCAATTTTATTTCAAAAAGAATATAGAATATTTTTCAAAATTATTTTGATAAAATCAAATGTTCCTATTCAAACAGGTTTTGCATAAATTATTTCAAATGGCCCTATGAGTAATGCAGGCTATCTTTTACAAAAATATAAAAGCTTCTTCTCCCTATCCCTTCTCATTTTCTTCACAATTCCTTCTCTGCCATATGCTTCCAAGAAGGTTCAGTTTCTGTGCTACACTACAGCAAAAATTACAGAATATATAGGCAAAATATGTATTTGTTTAACTGCATCATTTTACTAAGATTAAGATTTTATCCACTGAGCTGTTGACTGTGTGATATATGGTTTAAAGTACAAGAATGTTACTTCTTAATATTTTTTTGTTTTCCTCTACAAGGAAAATAAAAAGCAACTTTAGGAACAGCAAAAACAGATGTGACACAAAAGGGAAAATTTTATTTGTTTAAAGACAGATTTAAAGATTGTTTGAACTAAGGTTTTATATGAAGCTTTAAGAGTACAAGAAAGTACTTTCTTGTAACAGGAGGCAAGTTGATATGCCAACACCTATTCTTATAAATGGCTAGATAGTTCCCTTATTCTTTAAATAGTAATGCATTTTGTATGTATGGCATAATTTTTCTTTAGTGTGTCATTAGATACTTCATTAGGACAAATATTTCAACTAATTTAATTTCCCTAAAAGCAAAATTTTTGCAAGAGACTATCACCATGTCTCAGAGTAGAGGCTAGCAGAGATAGTTGAATGAGACTTTCTTTACTACAAGCTTTGACAACCAAATAATTATAATTAATCACAGACATATCTAGAAATTCTCTATTTGTCCCTGCTAAGATCCAGTCCTCTGCACTCTGGACTGAGATTAAATACAATCCTCTTCAGGTATGATTCAAGATGAAGATTTTCTGCAGAAAACCTGTAAGAAATTTCATCCATGCTGAAAATTTTGAAAAAAGCTCCTGGATGGAAAAAATGGCATTGAACAAAGCAACTTATTTTGAGAGTGCAGGAACTAGAAAAAACATAACTCAGACCTAAGAACAGGACACCCTGCAACATATTTCTGTTTAACTGTGTGAGCATATGAACTACTTCTCCAAGAACTTTGAAAAATTTTCCTCTTTTCCTGGACTGAAATCTGGCAGGGGGAGACAACTGTCTTGACAACAATGGAAAAAATGTCACATCTTCCTACTTCCTACTCTTTTGCCCTTTTCCAGTATCATCCTCCTTTACCAGACTTAACACTAATAAAATTTTAATATTCTGGACAAATTTCCTATTTAGGTATATCCAAGTACAGTCGTACCTGGCCAATGTTTGTTTAGTACAATAATGATCTAATTATTGGAAAAAAAATTTCTGAGTCCCAGTTGTTTGGTATGCCTGCTAAATATAATGAAAAGTAGATTTCAACAAATTTGTGGAAGTATCAAAACAGTCCTTTTTTTTTTCACACAGATCACCTCAAGCTAGTACCTAAAATTGTTTGGGGGTCCAAATTGTTATTTACAGCTATGTAGAGTGTCCACACACCATAGTGCACATGTGCTCTTTACTAATGTTTATGTATGATATGCTTTATTAACACATATTGTGCTGTGTGTCACGGTCAGAGCAATTCCATTTCATAGCAACTATAGCATTTGTTTGCATTCCACCTTGGAACAAGACCAAATGCTTTTGGAATGCTGCAATAGAAATAGAATTATCAAAATCAATGTTTCTGTATCAAAACATGTGGATGTGATTAGGAAACTGGCTTTGCATGGGGAAAATCCAGGTTCAGTTACATTGATCTGTGTGAACCAAACCAGAATATTTTCATGCTAGAACATGCTGGATCCAGCAAACTAAGGATTTGAACCTCTACTTCCTTTAATAATCAGTCTATTCTTCTCTCTCAGCAAACCTGTTGTTTTATATTTTTTGCAAACCACCTTCTCTTGACTAAAGTTTTTGAAATATTATGCAGTGAAAGTTGTGCCAGCTAAAATTGCTCACAGTGCCCATAACTTAGTATGCAAATATAACAGCTTCCACTTAATATGTATAGAAATTCAGTCTCAGATGCCAAGTGATATGCGCAAGATCATGATGCAACTCAGTGAAAAAAGCTGGTTTGGGACTGACATTTGTTTGTGCTTTATATAATGGATCACAATGTTATACAGATTAATTATATAATCATTCAGACCTTCTGTTTTTCCATGTTGTAAAATATATCAACAATGGAATGCAGGAAATACAAAACCCAAAACAATTTAGAATAACAGCAATTGTGACTTTACCTTCTTGAATTCAATATATGACCGTGAGCACATGAAGTGGGGTTTCTCACATCAGCCAACAAGGAGAACACAAAGGCATCTTTCCAAAAGTAAATCCTGACCTATATTTGGCAATAAAAGTCTTTCTTGAAGGTTGAATTATTGATCCAAATGCCTCTCCAAGATTCAAATGCCTAAGTTGTCTCTCTTGTATATGGACTGTGTTCAATCTTCATTTGGAAAGGGAGAAGACACGGAGCAGGGATTAGGGGTTCAGTTGCCTCATGACTTGAACACTCAACTAAGGAAATGAGAAGCACACATTTATTGCTTTCAGGCTAAGGAATCTGGACCACAGTTTCCAGATCCCCAGCACACTCAGAAGCCACCAAACTGGAAGAGATGCTAGGGGGAACACTTTCTCCATTTTCTCTGCTGGTTGATACTGGGCCAGTGCTAGAGATACTAGAGAAAGGAAATGTTATGTAAAGAATAAACAAAGGAAACTGAAAAATAGTCTTGCTTAAGTGAGAAAGGGTAGGAATAGGCAGTGTGAAAACCCCTGGGTTCTGTCCAAGCTTCTATTAGTACTTTTGCAATTAATTTTTTTTTTTTTTTGTAGTGCCTGTTGCTACAATAGGCTGCTAGCCAGCACAGCTAACTTTTCTTCAGGAAACAGAGTTATAGTTAATTAAATATGTTTTCTCGATTATTGTGAAGAATTTTTTTTGTTTTGTTTTTCAATATGCTTTCTTGAGAACTATTCATCTTGCAGTGGAATATACCAGGGAGATGATAGTTTATTGTCCTACAGGACCCTGTGAAAATGCACAACAACTGCTGATCTTCCCTTCTTGGTATACTCAGTCACACATGGGACACATCCTGGAGGAATTCTGAAATGGAATGTTAGCTTATTTGCAACTGAGAAGATTAACTTGCTGGTGGGGGAAAAAACAAATAAGGGGATTATGTTGTGTTACATATTTGGTAACTTTGGTCAGGACTTGAGATGTCATTTGACTTTCAGGGACACATTTCTTTATCTAAAAGCAAAAGTGTCTGATCTTTCTTAAACTGGCCAACAGGGTTTTCATGTATAGGTACAAGTTTGGAAATGCTTTTGCTGTTGTTGATGCTTGCTTTCATGATTTCAAAAGCAGTAAGGGAATTCTTTTGAATGCCATTCTAACTGCTAGTAAATAACTCACAGCTTCCAAGAGAGCTAATTAGAGGTAATTATACCCCAATCTAATTGACCATGGCATTAAAGATGTGGCTAATTTTTCTGCAATCACATCTGCAAATATAAGAAAATCAAGCTTATTCTTGTCCTTATCTGAGATATTTTTCTAGGCCTGTGACAAACCACTTATAAAACAAAGGTAACTATGAGGTAAGTGCTCCTTAGAAAGGGCTACAGCTATGCTGGGTAATGCTGGATAACACTGGTGGTGCTGTTGCAGGGGAAGATGACAAAAATAGGGGCCATTTGTTCAACTTGCCCAAGCTGGTTTTGTACAGAATAGTATACATAATATTCAGTTCAAAAGTGCATACCAGTATTGCTGCAGATGCATGTTAAGGTGACAAATACCAAGTGACCAAAATACCAATGTTGGGAAAAGGGAGTTATGTGCAAGACAAAATATATAGGTATAAGTTTGAAGCAAAAGAATTGAGGCAACCCATAAATGCAGTGAATTTTATATAGGGTTTTACATATTATTTATCAAAATCATATTCAATTTCATAGCTACTGTCATCATAAGAGAGCTTATAACCCACAACTGAAGTGGACATAAGCTTGGAAAAGGGTGTTACCTTTCTTGATATGAATAAATACACTTATAATGGCTAATGGCAGTTTTCCTCATTTACCTGTGTATAGTCAGGCGTCATAATCTGCTTCTTTGTTTTTTAGGCTTATTTATTCCAACTCTTTTTGTATTTGCTTTTAGATGCATATAAAAAGTTCTTCTTTGTACTAATAATGGACAGATAAGATACTGGGACACACACCATCTTAGATAAAAAAACCTGGCATCTCAAGTGCTGAACTATAGTTACTCCATTGTTGCTGTATTAACTATTTTACTGCAGGTGAAAATCTGCTTGTGGACCTTTTCAAGATGGTTTCCTTAATACTTTCTTGAAAACATTCTTTAAGATCATGGTCTCTGGATTTTTTTCAATATTCTCTTTTTATTTTACTTTGCTTTTCTCTTTGAGATGTCTCATTTTACTGTGTGTCTTCCATCAATAAAATTGATTTCATGTGTCTGTCAGAAAAAAAGTCCTAGGTAACACACTTTCTTCATATTGATATTACATGTTAAATTTTTTATACTGTCACAAATGCCTTTTCTCTTTATATATATGATTTTTCTTGCTTAGTAGAAACTTTATCTTTTCACAGTGTAATAGAAAAAATATGTGTTTTTCATAGGTTGTTTTCTGAGACAAGTCTATGTGCATTTTTGAACTTTTTATTTTTTAAAAAATTGTCTATTAATGATATTTAATGAATCATGGGATATTTCTATACAGACTCTCATAGGATCCTTCTGGACAAAATGTCCAGCACACAGCTGGATAAGCACATCATGCCATGGGTGAGCAATTGGCTCATGGGTCAAGCACAGAGGCTAATAGTGAATGGGGGAACATCAGACTGGTCACCTGTCACTAGTGGGGTTCCACAGGGCTCCATCTTAGGCCTTGTGCTCTTCAACATCTTCGTAAATGACTTGGACACAGGACTGGGAGGGATACTGAGCAAATTTGTAGATGACACAAAACTGGAAGGAGCTCTTGACTCCCTTAAAGGCAAGGAGGCCCTGCAGAGACCTTGACAAATTAAAGCACTTCACAATCATCAACCATGTGAAGTTCAAGAAGGGAAAGGGCCAGATTCTGCACCTGGGATGGGGTAACCCCCAGTGTACGTACAGACTGTGGAATGAGATGCTGGAAAGCAGTACCATGAAAAGGGACCTGGGGGTCCTGGTCGATGGTAAGTTGAATATGAGTCAGCAGTGCCCTGGCAGCCAGGAGGGCCAACTGTTTCCTGGGGGACATCAGGCAAAGTATCACCAACCAGTTGAGGGAGGGGATTGTCCTGCTCTGCTCTGCACTGGAGCTGCCTCACTTTGAATATTGTGTGCAACTTTGGGCACTGCAATATAAGAAATATATTAAGCTATTGGAGAGAGTCCAAAGGAGAGCAACAAAGATGGTGAAAGGCCTTGAGGGGAAGTTGTATGAGGAGTGGCTGAGCGCACTTGTTCTGTTCAGCCTGGAGGAGACTGAGGGGAGACCTCATTGCAGTTACAACTTCTTCATGAGGAGGAGGGGCAGGCACTGATCTCTTCTCTGTGGTGACCAGTGACAGGACTTTAGGGAAAGGCCAGAAATTGTGTCAGGGAAGGTTTAGATTAAACATTAAGAAAAGGTTCTTCATCTACAGGGTGGTTGGACACTGGAACAGGCTCCCAAAGCGGTCACAAAACTAAACCTGACAGAATTCAAGAAGCATTTGTACAATGCCCTTGGACATATGGTGTGACTCTTGGAGATGGCCTTGTGCAGGGCTAAGGTCTGGACTTCAATGATCCTTGTGGGTCCCTTCCCCTTGGCATATTCTGTGATTCTGTGAAATTTTCATGAACTATGTGATGAGTAGAAAACAAAAATTTTGTATACATGTGCACTGTAATGTGCAAGTTCCACTCAAAGTTTTTCCTTTAGAACTTAGAGTACATCTTGATGAGCAAGTGGAAGAAAAAAATGCAGTACTTAAGAAATTTTTGACTGGACTTTTTTTTTTTAATAAAAATAGTTAGATTTCTCAAGCAGTAATTAAAGATCAGTAAGGCTTTTGATCCTGTATCCCCTAACATCCTCCTTGGCAAACTGACAAAGTGTGGGCTAGAAAAATCAACAATGAGGAGAAATGAAAACTTACTGAACTGCTGGGCTCAGAGTGATGTGATCAGCAGAGTGAAATCCAGTTGGAAGCCAGTTGCTAATGGTGTACCCCAGGGATCAATACCGGCTCAGCACATTTTAAGATCTTCATTAATGACCTGGATGGTGGGGCAGAATATGCCTTCAGCAGATTTGCAGATGACACAAAAGTAAGAGGAGTGACAGATCAAATAGCTGTGCTGCCGATAGGAGAATTTTGACGGACTGGAGAAATTGGAACAGCATAAGGTTCAACAGGGAAAATGTAAAGAAATTACCCCACGTACCAGTGCATGTTGGGAGCCAAATGCCTGCAAAGCAACTTTGCAGAGGAAGGCAAGAAGTTAAATATGAACTGATAATGTGCCATTGAGGTAAAAATCCAACAATATCCTGGGCTGTGTTGGGAAGAGCAGTGGGTAAGTGGAGGTATTACCTCCTCTCTACTTTGTACTGAGGTGACCACATCTGAAGCATTGTCCAGTTCTGGGCTACCCAGTGCAACAGAGTTATGGACTTACTGAAATGAGTGTAGTGCAGTGAACAAAGGTGATTAACTGACTGAAGCATCTTCCATGTGCAAAGAGGATGAGATATTTAGGATCTCTCTGGATCTCAATCAGGATCCAGTCAGCAGAAGAAAAGTGATTCCAGGTCATCCTAAGACATGCACTTAGTAGCTATTGCTCTGAGAGACTTCACAGACCACACTGAATGACAGCTTTGACTGATTGTCACTGACTGTAATGGAACTTTAGGTACCCATAAACCATTTCTCAATGCTGAATCCCACTTGTCTGACTAAAAAAACTTTTCTTCTCATCATGTGTGTGAAGTGTTTGAAATACAGGTTTTCATCTTTGTCACAACCAGTGCACAGTTAAGCTACATATAGCATTTTCTTCTGCAGTTTTCAGTGAACCAATCTCATTGTCAGTTTTAAGACTTTTTCATTTTTTGACCTATAAGAAAGACTTCTTTTTTTCTAATTTATTCTTGCTCCAAGATTTTAAAATTCAGATGCGCCATTAAATCAGGACAGACTAGCTGTATTAAACTTTCACAGATGAGGATGTGAGCTTGTTGATCATTAAAAATTCAGATGATCATCTAACTTCCATTAATTTTCATAGTTGGCTACCAGATGAATCTGAGTATGAATTTGTGTTCAGACTGAGTCTGGTTTTGAAATATTTGTCTTGGAGATGAACCTGACATTTACTATTAGGGAATATTAGTTGAATAAGTTAAAAACGTCTGTATGTTGTTCTCTATTTAATATCCTCTCTCTCCACAGAGTATAGATTTCTTTTAAAGGTAGCAAGACAGAAATTTGGGATTCCAAGGCCCTGAAGTGAATGAGAAATTCAATTAGCAGAGTATGGATCCTGGACTTCTGGAAAACAGATTTTAAAAGACTTATTAAGCAAACTGCCAGAGGTGTTATGGGAGAGAGTTCTAAATGGAAAAGGTACTCAGGAGGGTTTTTATGGACAACTTTCTCCAAGCACAACCACAGACTATTCTATACCAAGGAAAAGAAGATATCAGGAAAACACTTGCCTAAGATGCAAAGTCTCAAGTGACATCAAATTCAGAAAGGTTATGTTTGTATAAAACCTCTCTGATGCAAATGAGTCTGGGCTATGAATGTGGAATATAGAAACATTTCCATATAGGAATAGTACTGGAAAATCAAAAAGCATCTAGAGATAAAGCTAGAAAAGGAAATCAAGGGCAATAAGAAAAACTTCTGAAGCTACATTAGAAGTATAAAGGATAAACAAGGAAAATGGATGGGGACTGCTATTGGATGAGGTATGTGTATTAGTTAGATAAATTACAATAGAGACTGAAGTAGTGGGTGTCCTTTAACTTGTCTTCATCAGCAAGGGTTTTTATGTCTTTCTGGCCAGAAAGAGGGTCTGCCTTCTTCAATAAGGTGGGGAATTATCAGTGGTGGAAGAAAAATGGGTCAGGATCTCTTGAGAGAAATTAACTCCTGATAGTCTTCTTACTCTCTTTATTAGTATCTTCCTGAAGAAGGAGGGATGTTACAGTGCAGATGAGGCCACACTGGGGATATGCAGTCAATATGTTTTAGAGCAGGGACACTGTTCAAGGGACCTTGAAAAGCCAGGAGAATGGGACGACAGTAACCTGATTAAACTCCACAATGGCAGGTGAAGTCCTGTGTCCAAGAAAGACAACTTCAGAAACACACAATTTTGGAATACAGTTTAACCCTCTGAAATATATAAAAAAGGTGTAGATTACCTGAATGTATAATTAAAAGAAGTATTCTTTAGTGGGTCTTCTATAGACTGAAGAAATTTAGGTTTATGTATGATTAAAACACATTTTAATAAGAAACTCACAGGTACAACAAAGGCTTCTTAATTTATCTCCATAGAATCTGCAGTCAATAATATTAGAGAACTGATTAAATTCTTATTTATTTCATATACATGGACATTTTCTTCATCCAGACACTTTGAAAGTTGAGGTAAAATATCATAGCATATATCAGAACAATGAAAATGTCTATCCAGTGACTTTCTACATGTGTTAAAGAATTGTTATTTCAAGAGTCTTATCAAATAGGAAGTGTTGGATTATTCCTGATCATTAAGAAACCTTTCACAGACATTCTAACCAGAAGTCAGTTCAGGTTACAATATAGCTTCTCAAATGGTTATGTTTGCAAAGTGAGGCAGCGAATTCTGTGACAGGTGCAGCAGCAAGTGGTTTGGGAGGATGAACTTCTCCAGATCCATCTGAGCCAAGACTGATGCCAATGGTGTTGAACAGCCTTGGATCACGTGAACTACCCTTTTATGACAGCCTGTCTCAGTGCAGTTTCTGTTGAACCTACATTTGGATTTTAGAATTTTCTTTGTATGAATTCCCTGGGAATCGTATTGTCTCCCTAATAGACTTGGCAACCCTTCCAGTTTAGATGACTGTGGATGAACATATGAGTATAATGGAAATGTGCCCTGTCCCAGCACATTTAATTAGAAATAAACAGTTACTTCTAATCTAAATATGAACTTAAGTGCATAAGTGCTTTATAATATATAACTTCTGCCCTGTTTTATACTCTGCACAGAGGAATAATAAATGTGGCTGTCCTATGACTTCAGATAAAGACCAGATATGAAAGCAAATAGATCAACCTTAGGGCAGTAGTGTTTTACTCAGTAACTCAAAACCATGAGCTTTGATTTAGCTGTGACACCAACTGAACCTAAGATATTAGAGAAGTAGTAGTTTCTTGTGAAAGAAAAGTGAAATTAAATTTAATGGCAGGACATTTGAATTAACATTTTTCACTTAGGTACCAAACTCCATTGTAATGATTAATTTTCTCGTGCTGAGTAATAACAGTGCTTTTATCTTCTGTACACAATACTCACTGAAGCAAAATATTTGTTCTGATGAGTTTATATTCTCATAATATATCATGTCATGCCCCACTGTTTTTCCAATAAATGGGAAATATCACTATCATGTACCAGCCTCAGGAATAGACCCACTCTAGAGTGTGTATTCTGGATCACCTACATGCTGCTTGTAAGTGAATATTTCCAGTTTTAGAAATATATTTTACTATACCATTAGCAGGTTATGTTAATGATGGGTATTATCTGGATTTCTTTATAGTCTCAGCTTTAAAATATAAATCCAACATTCTCATAATTTTTTTCTCACTGAACTTATTTTCTGTTTTGTCTAAATGCATTTTATTTTAGAATACTTCTAACATCTAATGGTGATATTTGCCTTTTCCTATTGGAACCAGTATCCTTGAGATAGTTGTGACCAGGTTGCTCAGGTTAGACTAGTCAGTTAAGTGTGTCTAAATCACCTATAGGGGGAAATTCATTACTGTTAAAGTTACATGCTTCTACAGCAAAGCTGGCTTAAAAAGCTCTGTCCAGGGCAGTTTGTACTCTTGGAACAAAGACTGATCCTCTCCTTTCTTGGGTCTGATACATACTTGGTTTGGGTGCCATAGAAGCTAGATTCAGAAATGATCTAATGGAATTGAATTAAAAAAAGAAAAAAAATCAAAGAGGTTTTGTTTACGTTTCAGAAAATAAGTGTGGAAAGACACATGATATGTCTTAAAATATGTAAAATGGAACTTCATAGATGAGGAAAACAATTACTTATTCATGACTATAATTCTTAGAATGAGATATAATAAACTTGAATTACAGCAAGGGTGATTTAGGTTGCACATTATGGAAAGACTTTAAATTGACAGAAGAGGATGCACATATTGTTCTGTGGAGAGTGCAGAAAGAAATTCCACTTCTGATTTTTTTCAAGCAGCAAGTCATCTAACAGAAGAAGCTTAGATTTTGGAGAAACCAGCCTTTTAGAGAGACTTGGATTAATTATTTTTTCTTTCTTCTCCTTTATGATTCCATGAGGATTCTGACACTGTGGTGGAACTTCTTTGTTTTCTTCGTGTTTCTTTTCCTCTGTACTAATAATGTGTTAATTTTTGTTTTGTTCTGAAAGCTCAGAATGAAAATTTCTTTCCTCATGCAATTTGGAGAAAAAATAGTTGTGCTAGTTTTCCACTTTTCAAACAGGATGAAATATCATGAAGTATAAATTATACTTTACGTGTTTTATACAACTAAAACCTCCCACACCTCTGAGGTATTTTTGTATGACTAATTCTTGTAGGGTGAAACAATATTGCCAAATAGTAAAATTTGCAAATGAAAACAAAATGATCTGTAAGACACTAAACAAACTAAAATAGTTTTAATTATTGTCATCCTGTATTTTTTAAGAAACAAACCACCTAGTAATTTCCTATATTTTGAACATCTTCTGGAAAAGGATATTACTTGGCACACAACAATAAGAAGTACTTTGTCAACTTTCTCACAATGCTGTTGTGTTTCGTTAATATCAGAAATACCTCCATTGTGTCTTAGAGACCTGAAAATACTTTGTCAGTGGTGACAGTTCAGCTCAGGATTGTTTGTGTCAGGATGATAAATTTACTCTCTATCTTTCAGAAATTATGCTTTGTCTACTACAGGTCTTATCTAAAATATTAAAGCATTTTGTTTGCTCTAATTTAATAATAGCTTATTCAATAACAGGTCTTGTCAAAAGTTGGGAAAATATAGTTTTCTTTTTCCAAATATTTTCCTACACTAAGCCACATTAAGAAGCCTGAAGGAACTTTGTTTTTCAAAGATTACAAATTATACATTACCACTACTTGTTTGCTAGGGTACTACAGGGACAACTTCAGTTTAGAATAAAACAGTCTATTTTCTCCCTCTACTGAGTATAGACCATTCTAAGAGTCAACATTGCTTCATATATTTCCCTCCCTAGTGTAAGAAGGAGAAGGAGTGTGATTTAGAGGATTTTTTTCCTAGGTATAACAAGAATTGTTCATACAAAATTTTCCAAATATAACTGATTTTTCAATTCAATGAACTAATTTTTTTATGAGAACTGATCAACTGCTCAATATTAATACTATATTGTCCACAAGTGTGTGGACAATAAGTGTGTGGACAAGTAACCCTTGCTTACTTGGTTTTAATAGCTGACTGCTTGTTTCCTTGCTTAGGGATTTCTGTGTTTCTTTAATTGCTGTTGGTTTTTTTGTTGTTTTGTTGTTGTTGTTGCTGTTTTTTTTGTACTCCTCAGCCTCAGCCTGGATTTGTTTAACTTAATCTACCTGTGTTTAGAGGCAATATCTACAAAAATAATCTCAAGGTGTTTTAGTGTAGCGAACATACCTCATTAACAAAGTCTAATGGGAACATTTACTTTGAGGCTATGCTGGCTTCCTACTCACTTCAAAGCAGTGTTCGAAGCCCTGATCCTAATAAAAGCACTAATGACAAGATTGCAGAAACATTCAATGCACTCAACAAAGGCCAGGGTTTTAACATGCTCTATTTGCACTTGGGAGACAGAAAAGTGCGTAAATTCTCAGAGAGCTCACTGTATTGGTTAGTGAACTGTTCAAAATCTGGAGCTTAATGCCACTGGATGCTAAACAATTCTGAGTATTATAGGGTCTGTCTGTGACCTGAAGCCTTATGAAAATGGAATCCCTGTTTAAAATTTTATCAGGTGAAGTCTAAAATCTCTTCCAGTCCCACTTTCTATTATTTCTATGGCATAGGTAAATCTAGTTTTGAAATTAAAATTTGTCTCTAAATAGATTGGCATCTGCTTGTCTTTATGACTCTTTGTATAATCTATGAAATAGGAAAAATTTTAGTATCTTAAAAAATCAGTATTTCTGTTTTTCAAGCATAAATCCTTGGAAGTGTAATTATTTCTTGCAATTTATTGTCTGTAACACTGTTTTATGCTGAATACTTTCCCTCCTCAGTATAATCCAAATGTTTCTGACTTTAATATTGCAGATTATGCTGAGTTGGAACGGACCAACGAGGCTCATCAAGTCCAGTTCTTAGCCCTACACAGGACCATCCCCAAGAGTCACACCATGTGCCCAAGAGTATCGTCCAAACACTTGGACTCTCTCAGGTTTAGTACTGTGACCACTGCCCTGGGGAGCCTGTTCCAGTGTCCAACCACCCTCTGAGTGAAGAACTTTTTTCTTCTACCCAACCTAAATCTCATAACACAACTTCAGGCCATTCCCTTGGGTCCAGTCACTGGTCACCACAGAGATCAGTGCCTATCCCTCCTCTTCCCTTCAGAAGGAAGTTGTAACTGCAATGAAATCTCCCCTCAGTCTCCTCCAGGCTGAACAGAGCAAGTGACCTCAGTTGCTCCTTATACACCTTCCCCTCAAGGCCTTTCACCATCTTCATTGCCCTTCTTTGGACACCCTCTAAGAGCTTGATATCTCTCTTACATTGTGGTGCCCAAAACTGCACACAATATTCGAGGTGAGGCCACATATTGGTGTATTGGTGATAATATATGGGGATGCACAGAAAATCCAGGTCACTTGGCTTATGTGGGGCTCATTGGTTTAGTCACTGTGCCATTGACTGTGCATGTGTTACTTCTTAAGTAAGCATAGCTCTGGCAGGGTTCTACCAGGGCACTGGCAGACCTGAACTGGCTCCTTCTGCATCCCAAGTATTTGTGTAGCAATAAGCATAAGCTTTGAGTCCTGCTGGAAAGAAGCCATAGGACAGCCATGGACTAGAACCAGTTAAAAAATTTTCCTGTACTTCACTTATAATCTATATTTATACAGTCCCTTTCCTTAGGCTTGTTATACTGCCTAATGGAAAGTGGAATTAATCTGATCTAGGTATATAAAGAAATTAATATGATTTCTCATTGTTCAAAATCTTGCCCTTGAGCTCTGCAGATCACAACACAAAAGCAAGAGTCCAAAGGACTTGCAGGACAGTGGGTCTCATTTCTTTGTGAGCTCTTAGTTTAGAGTTAGGCAGTTAAAATCTGCATTTTGTAAGTATCTCAAAATTGTCAGTAAAAGAGGATCAAGCAATTTAGCCAGATGCCAGATGTTAGTAGTGAGAGTATAAATGTGTCATTAAAAAATTAGTGCCAATATAGGACAGAACCTACACAAAACTACTATACCCAGACAATACCCTCCATCCCTACCCCCAAACCTCATGAATCAAAATAAAACAAATAAAATATCAGGCTTTTTAGAAGTGAGTTTGAAGGGGCTGCCCAGATGTTAGATTGCTCTCAAAGACCACCAGATACGTGCTTGGACATTGTTGGGATGACTTGGAGAAACGAAATCTGTGCAGATGTTTCTTCACAGTGCACAGGCAAGGCTAAGCGCTTCTGGTATCTGAGACAGGAAGACAGATAATTTTGTCTGCAATATGGATTTAAGCAGTGAATTTAAATCTTTCAGCTGAGGGGGTACATCTTTTTGGTGTCCCTTAAAAAGACATCTTCAGAGCCGAAAACCCTTTAGACTGAAAATCCTTTAGACTGAAAGCTTTCTGGATCTGTGGAGATAGGCTTAAATGCTGCCTTGGTTTTAGACATCAGAAAAGGCTTTTAAGATCACTCTATAAATGCTTTTGCAAGGATATAATAACATAGTACCTCTCTATACATGTGCATGTGTTCTGTTCTGTTAAATGAGATTTTCAGTTTATCTTGGTTTAAAAAAATCTCCATCAGCAGTTTTTGTACAAAATATTTTTTTTCCTGCAAAAAAACCCCTAGCCATCTGATACCTCATTTAACAAGAGCCAAACTTGTATAGTTTGCTTCTCACTATTAGTTGTATTAAAGAGATACCACAGTGGTACTCAGGAAGACTTTCAGTCAGTGTTAAATTAAGATATAATAGAACAGTTTCAGTTGGAAGGGACCTACAATGATCATCTAGTCCAACTGCCTGACCAGTTCAGGACTGGCCAAAAGTTAAAGCATGTTATTAAGGGCAGTGTCGAAATGCCTCCTAAACACTGACAAGCTTAGAATATTGACCACCTCTCTAGGAAGACAATAATGTATATGAAATAGCACAGAAGTGTAGTATAGGAGATGTTTATGTACCTTGTCTAAATCCATTTCTTTAATCCATTTCATGGGTAAGGATTCAACAATGAATTAGTGTGTTTAAGTCTTTCATTAGTTAGAATTTTGTGATGCAAAATTGCTGAAAAACCTATTTCCAAAAGAACAGGAAAACTAGGAAATTTTGTTGATCACATTAAAGAAAACTGCAATAATCTATAGTTTAGTACCTCCCTTAAATGATGAAAATTTGCCTTAGAAAATATTTGTTAATCATTGTGCACAAAAAAATTTTCTACTTTTCTAGCTATTTGATAAGTATTGTTCATACAGGGTTTAAGCAACTGCATTTCCTAATAATTGTGAAAAGAACTTTTTAAAGTTGATGAAATTGAAATCTGAAAGAAAAGAAGATGAGTTGTGTAATCTTAAAGAGAATAATTGATACAGGATCTTAGTGGACTTAACATAAAAGCAGCTATCAAAGCTAATCACACCATTACAGCAGTAATGAACATAGGATAAGATAAAATATTTTCTGATAACAATGCAGTATCTACTTGTAAAATATTTACAATATAAAAATATGTTTATTGATGAATAAACCTTTAACATCACATAGTGCCATCAAGTCTCTCATATTATTTGAAGAAAGCAGTTCCCTTTAAGAAATATATAATAATAAAATTTAAAATCTGTGTAGGAAATAAAAATACCTGAATATTGAACTCAAAAGCAGGTTTCATCTTTTACAAGGTTAACCCCAGGCTTGTTGAGGTAGTTTCCAGGTGCTTTCTAAGGTTATGGAAATCTTAAGAAGAAAAATGTGCTGAAGTTTAATAAGGATCATAAACTTCTCATTCAACAGTTCCCAGACTGCAGAGCATGTACTAGAATAAGTGTCTGTCCTAATGATGATCATTAAAATTTCTAAGGTGATGTATTGAGTACTTCTGAGTGTCTCAGGGTCTGAAAATCACTTTACTGATTATAAATTTGTAACACTGTGAAGATTTTTGTGAGATGCTTTTAATTTGAAATGCTTCACATTGGTATGGTAGAGGGGAAATGTGATGATTCCAAGAACAATTTGACTGCAGGGAAAAAAAAGCAAAAAACCCCTAAACATCTGAGGTGTGAGGAATGGTGATCTAAACTTCAGGTGCCTATTCTAAAGAGAAGACTTCAAGAAGTCATTAGATAGCCTGGTCCTGAATGTTTGATAAACTGTGATAACTAGAAATGTATTTCTTTTCTCCTACTGTAACTGGAGTTTTTTCATAATCTTAGGATTTAAGTTCTTACATGCTGTTTATTTATAAAAAATAAACATTTTGGAAGAGATTTTAGACTTATGGAAAAGTAAGTTTCAAAATGCATTAAATTTTATTGTTATTCCTTGGGAAAAGATGACAGATGCAGGAAACAATATAGAAAGCTGCAGGAAACATGAGATTTTAATTAATACTTAGTTTCAAGCAGAAAGAATACTCACAAAAATTATATGCATTTTTGAAAAATCAGTTATATAGATCTTAAAAAGCTTTGTCACTTTTTATTGCTGTTTCTGAACCTTAGTCTATGCATATATTTTTACTGATTTGTAGGACATAAAATTGCAATATAACCTACAAAACTTCAAAATATAACTATTTTGTAAATGCTCATATATACTTCTCCACACATAAGCGAGGAAACAAATCAAGAGAAATAAAGCTATAAATAACCTTATAAGATCTAGGCTAGCATTTGTATGTTTGACATATGACAACACTTCACAGGAGAAACTTTAGAATTTGAGGAAAGTAAAGTTATCTTCAATGCCTTGTCTTCATCCCCATTTCCTTGTCCCTTTCCTCTGTTCCCTTCTCCTGGTCCTCTTCCCTTTTCTTCTCCCCCCAAAACAAAAATACCATATTGTTTAGCTTTAAATTTGTTACATAATGAAATACTTATGTGTGTGTTCCAAGTAGATGCCTGTGTAATTAACTTCTACAGGTCCTGTGGAAAATGTGGTCCATGAATGACAGAAAATATGGTTGGTTTTTGGTGGGTTTTTTTTTTTTTGTTGTTGTTGTTGTTTTTGTTTTTTCCATTTGGACTGAATTGCTGTGCATGAAAAGGGAGTAGAGAATCATGCTTATAAGTACAGATAAGGAGTATCAAAATGGAAAGGACAGAAGGATAAAATGTGAAGGGTTTCAAGTAGGCTTGTTCTACCTCATCTTTTTGCACCATAGCAGAACTCTGCAGCTTGTATTTATGTAAAGGTGTTGTAAATTCCTTCTTTAGAAATTTGGCAGACCCAAAGGGAAAAGTACCTGGCAGCCTGATCTGGTCCCTGAGAATTCCTCCAGGGTGGAGGGTACTCTCAAGTGATAAAAGACCCTGTCAACCTTTAGCTTATAGAGCATGTTCAGAGGGTTTGTGGCCATATTTCAACCATAGCCTGATGTTCTTTGGGGGCCAGAATTAGCCCTTTTGTTTTGGACTAGTAGGTAAGTTTTACATCAGTTTCAAGGCTGCTATAAGTTACATTCAAAGTCCAACAACATAATCAGTAGAACAGCTATTACTTAAAAATATTTTTGAAAGAGATACGGTAACAAAAAGGATGAATACCTGAATATTTCTGTCTAGCTGATATATAACTTTTGAAAAAAAAAATTGTATGTAGGTGAGATATTTTGTAGTATATTAGTATAATAATACTGAGAGGAGACTGAGTACTCTCTCTCTTGTATTACTCTGCAACTTCCTCATGAGGATAAGCGAAGGGACAGGCACTGATCTCTTCTCTGTGGTGACCTGAGGCATGAAGCTGTGTCACAGGAGATTTAGTTTAAATATTAAGAAAAAGTTCTTCATCAAGAGGGTGGTTGAGCACTGGAAACGGCTCCGCAGGGAAGTGGTCATAGCACCAGCCCTGACAGAGTTCAAGAAGCTTCTGGACAACACACTCAGGCACATGATGTGATTCTTGGAGCTGTCCTGCATAGGGCCAGGAGTTGGACTTTGATGATCTTTGTGGGTCCCTTTCAACTCAGAATAGTCTGTGACTCTATAATTCCCTTCTATATCAAGCAGAACTGCACTCTGGACCTGTAGTGTCAATGGACTATTCCCATGGTTCCCAGTGGACTTTTAGTCAAGCCTTTATTTCTTGTAGATTCAACATTGTGACTTGATTTCTTAAATAGGTATTCATGTGTGACTACGTATGTAATTCCTGCTGAGGTATGGCTGTAGTGTATATATATCAAATGAGAATGGAACAAATTTTTTAATTTAGTTCCCATACTTGTTTGCCTTCTTTTGTTTTTCCTTAGCAAAACTAAACTTATTCCATTTCACCTTTACTTCAGTCAGTGAAGCTGCTCTTTTTTCTCATCTTTGTTTATAACTGGATGCAACTTTTCCCTTAAATTGTTTAATGCAGATTGTTCCTCCCTTTGGAATCCCAGAGGTTTCCTGTTATTTCCCAGCCTCCCTCCTCCACTCTGTACCTGTCAAAGGATGGCCTTAAAGTTAATGAATCCAAGACAGCAGGACCCAAAATGTTGCTGATGGTAGCTTTCTGTCTTAATTGCAAACAGTGTTGGATAATAGTCTTATACTACCAAGTGCAATTTAGATTGATTTGTAATGTGAACAGGTCACATTTTTGTTTCAGCAATTAAGAGCAGTGAATCCCCAGTGAATCCTTTTTGACTATATGCAAGGAAGGATTAGAGTTAATTTTTATTCCTTTCCAATATGCCCAGGAAAAGCAAAAGAGTTTTCTAGTGCACCCAATGCAGGTTTCAGATAGCATGATTAATCCATGGAGCATAATTTACTTTCTTCAATATTTGGATTGACTCAAAAGTCTGTCAATTCCCAACCAGTAATGACATTTATAACAATGAAAATTTTCAGCCAGAAAATATCATATATAGATCCTGACACTGGGCAGTGTTCAAGATAGGTACAGTATGATAAGACTAAGAGCCTTTGTGGCACCTAAAGAATTCCCAATTTAAGTCTCAGAGGTAGGATATTATTCAATTGCTCTCACATGTGTTTGCTTCTCCTCAAGGCAGTTATGTGCTAAGTATTCACAAAAAGCCCTCAACTCAAAGAATGTTCCAGATGTTGAGTAATTTTAGGACTTGATGATATATCTTTCCACTTCAGGAATAGTGAAGAGGGAAAAAATAAAAAATTAATTATGTACTATTGACTGCATTCCATATGATGTCATGTAATATTAAAAATTTGTTGTCAATATCTACAAAAGCACCTAGAAATTTCTTTGCATTGAGCTCATGCTATATCTAATAGTCATGAAATTGAAGTTCCCTTTTTTTCTGACTTATTAATACTGGCTTATAGGCATCCAAGTCATCCTAGTTTTCATATAAACTTTCCACATAGTTGGCATATTGCAAGTCTGCACTACTTGAAATATTTATTTCTGTGAAATAGTATACACATGAACCTGGAAAACAATTTCTTTTATCAGCCAAAGGCACATATATTTTATTCTTTATTATGTAGTTTCTCACATTTTAGTATTTGTATGGACAAAAACCTTCAACCTATTGTGTTGCTGAGTTTTGGTGTTTTGTTTTGTTGTTTTTTGTTTGTTTGTTTTTTAAATCTCAGTTTTGGCCTAAGCTGATTTCCATTTTCATATAGTAATTTCATTTTTTTCCACTTAAAAATTTCTGACTTTTTAAAATTTTTATTTTATATATAGTTATATATGCACACCTACACATTGTTGTAGACTGTCTTCCAGAGTACTAAAGATCTCACAGACTTTAATGTCTTTAACCTAGACACTTTGCAAACAGAGAGGGAGACATTTCCTTGTTGCATGGTGCAGTCACAGCAATAGCCCTAATTTAGACTAGAAACAATAGTTATCCACCTATTATGTGCTTATTAATACTTTTTAAAGGCCTGAGCAGATATTACTGAAAGATTTTATGCAAGGACTTAGCCCAGGACTTGTCATGAGTTTTGCCATCACCTGTGACTGCTTCATGAGAAAATCCCTATTGAATACACAGAAAGACTGGGACAACGCTCAGTTTGCTACTGTAAAAAAATTAATAATTAACAGTAGTTATCTATGTGATGATAGAACTGTACACATAAGCAAAGCTATCACCCCTTTGCAGCTTTTTTTTTTTTTACCATAAACAGGATGAGAACTACCTTGGTAAAGGGCTTAGAGATTGGTTGATAAAATGAACTATACATTAACTAAGATAATATTATTGCAAAATGGCAAGCTCTGTTCTGATTTAAAGTGTAAGCTGTCTTCATTTTATTTTGTTTTCTGTTGATTTGTGTCACAGCAGAAGCTGTGAAATTAATGTAAAGTTCAAAGAGTGATTGCACTATACTTCATAAATCAGGCACCTTCACATCATTCTATTATATGTGGCTTTTGAAATCTCAGAAATGGATTGACCTATTTTTTTCATTTCATGTTGTAAAACTATTTTTCAAACATCCCATTAGGCTTTAAGTGTTCTTGGATGTCATCTGCATGCATAAATGTCATACTTTTTATAGTTTTGTTCAGTGCAGAAATTGTGGCATTTGAAGTCACAGTTCTCTACGATACATTTGCTAAAAATTTTGGGGCAAGAAGCTATCTTCTGCAGTTCACACAGAGACTGACTTTTAGTTCATTAATCTGTGAAAAGTAATTTGTGGTTCTAGAGTATTTCTAGCACTATTTTCTTTATAAAATTCAGATTTGAGAAACATTCTCAAATTACTATTAACACCTTCCCTCTGTTAAGTGAGGCCGTGGCATCTGTATTCAGTGTTTGTTAAGTATTGCATTAATTTCAGACTTAGTCTGCATAAGGAGAGGTTCAATAAACCTGCATTTGTTGGCCCTCTGTAGAATTGAGACAGTTAACCTCACTCTTCCAGTGGTGGTAGTGGCCCTGTGAAAACTCATAATACATTAAGCCTCAGATAAAATAAAATTGACCTTGAATAAACATTATAATATATGAATTTTTTGACCCTGGAAATGTTTTTTATTTTTAATCTTTCCTCTATTAATGTGACAGATGCATTATTCTCAGTTATTAAAGTCACCAAAATACTTGAGGTTTTGCTTTAGTCTGCTCCTTGTGACTTTTAGAGTTTTCCTTAGCTTGAGTAGATGTTGTCTGACAAACCATGTGTGCATGTTACTGTGTTATGATCTCTGATGTACAGTGGATCTCTGAGCCTAGAGCATCACTGCTATGAGAAAAGGTTGTGAGTGGTGGGACTGTTTAAACTGGAGAAGAGGACACCTGGAAGTATATCAATATCTTAAGACAGGGTGCAGAGGGGATGGAGACAGGTTTTTTTCAGTGGTGCCCAGTGAAAAGCAATGAGCTGAACTGAAACAAGTAAGACTCCCTCTGAACATCAGTAAACACTTTTTCATTGTGAGGGTGGCAGAGCACTGGTGCAGGTTGTTCAGAGTGGATGCAGAGTCTCCATTATTGGAGATATTTTGTATAGAACTAGCTAGAAATGAAAGTTTCATGGTGGCATGAGAATACTTTCATTGAAATAAGATGTCTGAAGAGTGCAACCTAATTGGTCCATTTTGAAAACGTTTTTTTTTTTCATTTCTAGATCAGATGATCAAAACTAACCCCTTGTTCCATTTGACTAATTTGTATATGGGGTTTGCATGACAAGATTTTTGTAGCACTGGTGCTACAGGAGTGCCTTGTCTGAGAAACTGCCAGAAGCTTCCCTCATGTCTGATAGAGCCAATGTCAGCCAGCTTCAAGAAAGACCTGTCACTGGCCAAGGCTAAGGCCATCAGCAATGGTGGTAGCACCTCTGGGATAACAGTTTTGAGAAGAAGAAAAAAACCCTTCAAAACTGCAGCCAGAGAGTGGAATGAGAACATGTGAAACTGCTCTGGGGAAACCAGGCTTAGTGAAGAAGAAAGGAGAGAAGGTGCTCCAGGCACCAGAGCAGAGTTTCCCATGCAGTCTGTCACCCTTCTCATCCTCTTTGTAATTGTTCTTTAAGTATTGGAATACTGTGATGTGATCTCCCTGAAACTTCTATTCTCCTGAGACAAAAGGTCTAACTCCTTCAGTCTTTACTCATAGGGCATCTTCTTCAGATCTTCGGTTGCCTTTGTGGCCCTCACTTGGACCTTCTCCAGTGTGTTTGTATCTTTCATGAATTGTGGAAAGATAGAGTGCTCCAGGTGTGGCCTGACAGGTGCTGAGTAGAGAAGGATGTTCATGTGTGTGTCTCTGCTAGTAATGCCCCTGCAGATGCAATGTGGTATCCGAATTGTATTTGTTACTGCACTGGTGCTCTATGGAGCTTGTACTTGTCCTCCAGGTCTCACTCATCAAGGCTTCTCCACAGCCAAGCAGATCCTAGCCTCTACTCAGCTCTTTAGTTGTGTGTTCCCAAGTGCAGGACTTAACACTTGTTTGTTTTAAACGTCATTCTCTTACTGCTTGCCCACTCTTCTGCCTGTTCAAGTCTCTCGATAAGTTGGCTCTCCTATCTGACATGTTCAGCTCACCACTCAGTTTAGTGGAATCAGGAGATTTGGTAAGGCTGCTTTCAGCCCCACCATCAAGGTTGTTTATGAAGCTGTTGAAAAGTGCTGGTCCCAATATTTACCCCCGGAGGACTTACTTGTGTCAGTCAGAATAAAAAAGATCAACCACCACTCTCAGTGTGTCCTGTTAGCCAACTTTCTATCCATCTTGTAGATCACATGTTCAGTCTGTATCTTGCCAGTTCACCTACTTTGTTGATTTATGTCATATGTAGTCACACCATTGAAAGAAACAAAATGGCTTCTTCAATTGTGACATTATCTGTAAATCTAATAAGAGGAGTCTCTCACTGGTTTTTTTTTCCTTTTAGTATCATCTAATATAACATATTTTCTCAAAAAATCACCCAATAGTTACCTTCTATATTTGATGAAATTTTAACAATGCTTTCCTTTGGTTAGGTGCCCAACACTTCATTTAGGAATTTTCAGCTTAAACTAATTCCTTTGTATAGACAGTTAGAGCTAGATGATTAAGATTATAAAAACTAGAGAACTGAAACCATTCCACTGATATATTTTTGAAATTCTGACAATAAATTGTTTGGACACTTTCTGTGCTAGTACGTTTTTATGAGTTATTTACAGTCAAATTATATGAAGGCATCTTGAATGCCTACCCTTTTGTTAAATTCAAAAATGTTTTTACAATCAAGAGGAACATACTTTATATGCAAAGCAGATAACTTATTACTAGTTTATTCAGAGTCTTCCTAGTCTAATCAAAGAATTATTATTAGTCCGGCTGCAATGATATGATGACTTATAGTTCAGCATATACGTAGTTAAAGTGGTACAAGCTTCTGGTATCCCTGGTGTTATGCTCAGTCTCATAAGGCTGGAGGATTTGATCAGGCCAGTGAGGCATGGGGGGTGTGGTGTAGAGGTGAATCATCTGCCATCCCAGTTCTTTACCTGCAGCAGAGTGATGATTTTTATGGTTTCTTCCTTCTCACTCAAGAACCACTTGGGGTCATTTCCATGTCCTCCACATGAAATAAAAAATAAAAACATGCTCCAACTCTTGTTCTTCCTACACTGGTCTGCAATGTCTTTGTAATACATGTAATATGTTTTGCATATGTGTTTGATTATTTTTTGCTCCTAAACTATCTTTATCCAGTTTCCAAGCTTTCATTGTTTTGTAACCAGTATTTGACCATTGCTGTATTATTAACAGCTATGGGGCAGCAGTACCATCCATTACATTTTCAATGCCTCTGTTATCATCACAGGCACTTACTCCCTGGTGCAATATTTTATTCTAGAGTTATAGACAGTTCATTCTACACAAAATAACTACTTGTTGCCCCTATTTACTAGCTACAAAGCTACATATATACATAACTATATGTCACATTAAGTGTTACCTCAAACTATTATACAAAGTTAGGCAAAAGCTAAAACAAAATAGGTAATAGTTACGTATCTTTAAATTATTATGTTAACAAGTCGAAAAATTTTTCAGGTTGGACAAGACAACTCTTAGGTCTCCTAGGCAACAGCCACTGATGGACCAACTCCACATTACTTAATCTAATTCCTCTTGTAACTCATATTTTTGCCCTCCACTCTGTTCTGTAGAAGCTAATTCCACAACTTAATAACAGTGTAAAAAGCAGGCTCTTTTTTTTTTTTTAATTATTCCTCTTCTGTGGTTTCTTCATACAGACAAGTGGGTAATAGTAGATAATTGATTTTCTGCCTTGTTTTCAGTGATTTTTCTCAAAATTCTTATGTTCTTATTTTTGTTTTAGCCGCTGCCTAGCACCCACATGTGGCTTGCAGAGAAGGTGTTTTCTCTCTGATTCTTTTCCATTACCTTCAACTTTCTAACCAGTTTCATGTCTCTGGTGTTTTTGAAAAGGTTTTAACATCAGCAGTTATTCTTCTGGTAAGCAGGTCTTGGAATATTTCTGATCATGAGGGTTTTAAAATCTCTTTACTAAAAGTTACCTGTTAATTTAGTCAGTGTTATTGTGATTAAATAGACAGCTTTATTTTTGTCTGCATTATTTTCTACTTAGTGATATAGAATATACTTTGAGTACTTTTACATCAGCAGCAAGCTTTGTTACTTCATTTTGTACTCTTTTTGAAGATAACCCATGCATATGTTAAGCATCGCAGACTGTGTATGTCCCCTTGGGAAGCCCTTTCACTGATCTAAATTCTACCCACTATTTTCCTTGGTTTCTTCACTACTGTGAATTCCAAATGACTTTCTTCTTATCTCACAGTGGTTTAATTTCTTAAGAGCTTTTAGTGAAAAAAAAATTTTGAAAGCTTTACAAAACCCAAGTACATTTTACTGATCACAGCATCTTCATATGCCTGTTCATAGGGTAAAAATATGTGATGCAAGACTACTCTTCTCAGGGAAATATTTCCCCAAATACTTTGCACACGTATTTCCTCATTCTGTTCTTTTTGACATTGATCTGTCTGTTATGAAGGTCAGACTTCCTGGACTATCATTGTTTGACCTCTCCCAGGTGATTTTTATCAGATTGTGTCACATTTGCTGCCTCTTGGTATGGAGAATGACTTAAATGATAAGCTGTAAACTGCAGCAATTTCACATCTGAGTTCTTTTAGAGCTCTTGAGTGAATACCATCTGCTCCTGGCAGTTTGTCACTACTCAGCTTGTTCTAAATCCTCTTAGAGTGACAAACCAGTTGGAGACAACTCTTCATTCTCCCCTTCCGTAAAGAATGACTGTAAGAAACCTCAGACCCAGAACTCATGAGACCTTGCCTTCCTTGAACCCTTCTTTTATATTATGATTGGCAATTAGATTCACTGAGTATGTTTGCCCTGGTAGGGAGTTCGGACCAATCTGTAGAGTGATACAACTATTGCTGAGGACCAACAACTACACTGCCCATTTTTTTTTTTTTAATAAAAGGAATATATATATTCTGGTCTAATTTTAATATAGCCCTATGGACTAAACACCAACCTGGCATGTATTAGGTGCACTACCTTCCAGCTTAGTTTCATTTGAAAGTCATCTAGCTCATGCACTCCAAGGATAGTTAAAAAACTTCACATTCACAAAGATTCATGCAAGGGGTATGTAGTTGATGTCACACATTGATTCAAACAGTGAAAGTTACTTCTTGGTATCCATTGAACAAAAGGAGAGTGACAGAGAGAAAGCAGGGGGAAAAGGGAAAGAGAATTCTATTAAGTGGATGTCTGGGAAAGGAAATTGTGCAGGACTCCTAGGGTAAACATATTCCCTGGGCATCCTCTCCTCTCCAGTGCAGTAAGGTCACTCAGTAATTCCTTGGCTATGGTAATTGTACACTTTTCACCGGGCCTTGCTCAAACTCACTATTCTTTTTTTTTTTTCTCTAATGTTATCAGCACTGATTAGAGCACAATTTTGTCAGGGACAGTTGCATGCTGACTGAGTTTTAACATTTGTGTGTGCATTTTATTGGGTAAAGTACAGTAAATGTAAACCCTAATGCAAAAGCTGCAATCCAAGGGCAGAAAAGAGGAAAAAGAAGGGGTGATTCTTATATGAGTGCCCCGACAACTAGCTATAGAAGTAGTACTGGGATTTAAGAGTTAAGGTCTGTAACAGTGACAGCATGAAACCCATGGGGAAAAGTACTGCCCAGAAGCACTGGAAAACAGCACCACAACAGCTTG
>JAWWLZ010000082.1:125415532-125431393 GCA_035041345.1 Poliocrania exsul
AAACAATGAACTTTGGCTGCCAGAATATTAGCACATTAAATCTACATTTGCTACAGCTACTGTGTTCCTAAAATCTACAAAATGTGAAAAATCAGAAACCAAAAACCCCTTCGGCATCAGTCATGAGAATCAGCTTCTTGATGCAGCATTTGCATTTAAGAAAGAGCAAGGAACTTAGTTGAGAATTACCCTATAAATCTTTGTCACTGGCACATCCATGTTATGTTAGAAAGGGTGCTTTATTGATTTTGGAAATAGCTAATTCAGAATTATTAGATGGTGTAACATGGAAGCAAAAACTGTTGATCATGAAGAAGTGCGACAAGAAAAAGTTGATTTTAATAACTCATTGCTACATTATGCCTTACAGATTAGGTTTTTCAACATCCAAATGTTATTTTCTTTTTCAGTCAAATCTGATGTTATGTCTTGAAAATAAAAAAAAAAATAAATTTATTTTATACTAAGTAAAATAGACTTTTTCTAAAGTATGTTTTTGGTTTCCAAAGTTTTGTTCAGGGACAGATTAAGAAACCATAACAGCTTGAGAAATTAAATTATTTTTCATTCCAGTGGTTGAAACCCAAGTTTTTTTATGAAATATTTGAAGTTTGTGATAGACATTAAAGAAGACTTTATGGAGGAATATTGGGAGAAAACTTTGATTCCTGTGGAGACATCTCCTCAGTCCACTCAGGGCTCATCAAATGATTTATCCAGTCAGGTATGAGTTATAGCAAAACCTAATACTTTGAAGGTCAATTATTACTCCTGTTAACTTCCTGTGTACAATGGAAGAGTATGAAAATATGTTAGACTCAATCTTGGTTAAGAAGCAACCTCCATCAAGTTGATATTTAACTGGTTTGTGTGATTTCAACCAATCTACCTAAATATTGAGAATTTTTCTTTGACATGCAGTTACACAAACACAATTACATAATAACTATTATTTCAATGAGGAGTATAAAATTATTTAATCTTAGATATTCTTGCCCCAATTGTCTGCAATGTAAAAACCTTATTTGCTATCAGACTCATATAGACTGCATTATAAAAGTAGGGTGGAGGGTCAGGAATGCTTCTTATCAGCCCTTGCAAAGTGGAAAAATTCAGCAAAGCTTTTTATAGTGAAGGTACTTTAAACTTATATTTTGTTCAATCATATTTAAAGAATTTTTCTGTCTGTAAAATTGAACATAATATTGCTGACTTTGAAATCTCTGGGAACAAATTTCAATATAAAAGCTTTTCATTACCCTTTAAAATTAGTCCTCAAATATCTAGCTGCCATATCTTGGCAATAGATCCTTAAGAAGTCTTTGCATTAACCAATTTTAGACAGAACAATCAAAAGGCTTATTTAAATTACATTTTTAAAAATTTACTTATAAATTATACTTTTTACCAGTTCTGTTAAAACTTCTGGTATTTTACAAGACACATAAACTAATAATTTCAAGTTGTCCATTTCTGCATTTTTTATTTAATTCTCAGTTGAAAAAGATCAATGATATTTACTGTGTAGTTACTTATTATAATGGTTTACATAAAGCATATGCCTACATGTTTTAGCTTAGCTTGTTCATTATGAGTAATAGTATGCTTCCCACTTAACCACTGGTTGCACACTGCTTGTATGCACAAACAAGGATGATTAATTGAGCACCCAGAAATTACTGGGTGGGTAATATGAAGATGATTTGTGAAAATTGGAATTGCCTGTCCTTGTTGTTATGTATTCTGAATAGCTCTTACTGACATTTGGAGATTTGGGAAGTCATTTGATTTTGTGTGAATGGCCTTGTCACTTACAGTGAACTTACATCAACCTGCTGGAATTGATACAGTTAAGCTTTCCATCAACTGTGTTAAGCATTATTGTCACTCACATATCTTGTCTCATCAAAACAAACAATAAACGAATTCTAAATGCCTTCAGGACTAAGACTTAGTGTTTCACAAAAGGATACATTGAAATTTCTTGATACCTTCTCACCAAAATAAAACAGTTCACCTTGAAGAGAATGACAATGAAACAGGATTAATTCTCTTTTGCTTTTTACCCAGTCCATTTCAGATTAGATCTTTCTTGCAGATTACAGCCACTACTTCAATTACCTTTTTTTTTATTTATTTTCCTTGTATGTTTGATGATAGTCCTGATCTGACTTTTTTTTTCCTTTTAGTTGCACTGTGTAAATGTGCAATTTGCTCATTAGCAAATAGAAGTTGTATGTTACTTAGCGAATGATGTTTGGTGATTTTCTGAGCCCATTTATTTTAGGAGTGATCCTTAAGTTTACAACTATTTTCTTAAAAGAAACATTGTTTGACTGATGCTAAATAAAATAATTAACTCCTCAACTGAAAACCTTAAAAAAAATTGCAATATACATGATGGAATGTACTAATTTCCTGATAGAGGTAAGGAACTTTGAGTTATAGGAAGTAAAAGGAACTTTTTTCTTATCTATTTCAGTTTTTAGTTGACAAAGACGCTGGAGCAGTCTGTTCTGCAGGACTGTATCCCTTGGAAATTAGGAAAGAGCAGCAGATGCCAAGAAAAATGTACTGACCACAACCCATATTCCCAACTGCTTGTACTCTTGTGTAGGAGGCAGAAAAGTTACGAACTGCCTGGTTTAAAGGTAAACTGTCAGGAGAAATGAACCCAACTCAAAAAGAGATTACAAGTCAGAGATACAATTTAATAAAAAAGATTACAATAAATACAATTATACAGAGAAAAATTTGGGTTTAACCCACAAAACCCAGAAACCCAGAAGTATAACCCAGCACCCTGGGGCACAAACAGAATGGTGTTCATTAGCCCCTGTGCTGAATGCCATGTGGTCCTCCTGAGCGTAAAGTAAAAGGAAGGGAAAACCTGTTGGTGAGGTTGATGGTTGCAGTCTGATTGAGAGTGGCATTTGCAGTCCTGTTGAGGTTTGGTTCCTCCTCTGGATCTGATGAGTGGTATCAGAAGTCCCCAGACCCCAAGGTTATATGTGATCAGGTTCAGGTGGGAATGCCCAGTACCTCCCCCAGGGCAGGGAGTTTCACAATGGGTAATTTGACTCTGTGAGTCATGGGATATTTTTGGAATCTTTCATGGCCCATTAGCAGACATGATCTGTCAGGCTGTGTGTGATGTTGCTATTGCCTCCCCAGAGTGGAGCTATCACATATTGGTATGAAAACAAGGAAACATTTCCTTGTTTCCCAGGGTTCTTTAACACTCAGCTTGCAGCCTGAGGGGTTAGGTGTGCCCTGAGCAGCTGCTGCAAATGCTCCATTGATAACAGTTCATGAGAAATTATTAGAGGGTGTAGAATAAACAGATTTGGTTACACCCACACAGTAATAAAACGGTCCTGGCTATTGAACTAGGACAGGAGTGAACTGAATTTGGGAAGAAGAGCTGAGGGGGGGAAGATGTGGGTGGGAAAGTTGGTTTTAGTTTTGTTCCTATTTTTCATTATCCTGCTCTATTATTTATTGCCAATAAGTTAATTTCCCCGAGTCAGTTTTGCCCATGACAGTAATTGGTGAGTGAACCCTTACTGTCCTATCTTGATACACAAGCATTTTACATAATGATTCCTTCTGTGCTGTTGAGAAAAGGGAGTCTTGTAGGGCACCTGAAGGCCAGCTAAAGTCAACCCACCACACTGTGATGTTGCTTGGTTTTCTTTGGTTTTATCCCAATAACTTTATAAACAATAAAAATATCCCTCTCAGCATTTTTTTCCTTAAGCTATATTAAAAAATTAAGGCTTTTCTAGAATTCTCTTTTAAAGTAATCTCTTCAGAATTCTGCCCTTCCCCTTCAGATTGCTTCAAATGCAATTGAGAGGGGAATACAATTGTGCTATGCAGTTATACTCTAGTGGTATTTGAATTTGCATATTCTCATCCAAAATAATTCTCCTTATGCAGTCCTAAGGTTGGCACTACCTGTCTTCTGGGTTCTGTCAAGCAAATCCTTCTATCCCTGCTAGACCTCCTGATAATGGACACTTGTAGTAAAAGTTCATACAAGTCCTTAAAGGACAACTTTCTACAGAAATACATTTGGTAAAAGAGACAGCACTGACATAGAAACAATTTCCTTGTCTTTCCATTTTTTGTATTCTCTGTGCTGTTATGTGACAATCTTTGAATGAGACTGCTTTGCTTCCCACTCTCCACATCCTGAGAGAAAGATGAGTTTAAAAAAAAAATAAAAATTGTATGGATTCATATATCAGTCATTATTACTTTTTGTAGGTTTAGGTATTGATCTGATCAGATCCTGGATGCCTTAGCTACAGTTGTCTTCAGAAACTCTGTGAAGGCTGTATTTTTACTTTTCTGTAGTTTATGGCTCTTAGTTCTATAGTGTACTTGGCTCATCTAAGAGAGGCCATGAGCTAGAAAAGGAAAATTCCTTTTTAAAAAATAGTAAGGATGTGGTCAAGAATAAAGAGAAAAAAACCCAAAACCCCAATGCACTATAAATAGATTAACTAAAATGGAAATCAATACCAAAGGCACTCCAATTAGATAAAAGCTGATGAGCTGTGAAGACAAATCACTTAATTTGCTTCTATTTTTAGGAATACATTCCAAACAAACACAGTGATTAGACAAAAGATCTTCTATACAGGGGAATAATAATAAATAAGAGATACAGATTTTATTTTTGAATCTACAGAAAATTTCATGCTGCAGAAATACTGATTGTTCTAAGAATTATTCAAATTTATATGCCAATACTTGGAGAAATCTATATAGGAAATATTAATTTAATATCAATCTCCTACTAATATTATCACACATCTAACAAACACAAAGGATCATTCCTCAGATATTTCAATGTATTCCCTCTTACAGGGACTTTTCATCATATTTTGGGATTAAAAGATTTAACTATATATAACTAATTGGATTTTTCTGTCTAGAAATGGATGCTGTTATTGAAGCTATTTCCAGCTGTGAATATTTTAAAATCAGGATATGCAATGAAGTAAATTTCATATTTATGAAATCAGATGGATGAAGTTCAACCTATTTAACTGATAATCTTTTTGTTTTCTATTTCCTATGGTATGAAGTGCAAATAGACACTGGACTTGTTCTATTTCATAGATTTAAGAAATAATTCTACACAAGATAAGCAGCATATATATTTATTAAACTTTGTATCTCTTTGAATCTCTTCAGTTTGAGCAGGTCTCATGCTTCAAGCAAAATTATTGAGAAATCCAACCATGAATTTCTTCTTTCTGATTTCTGCACACTCAGCACCGGCAACACTCACATACATCATGGATAAATTTATAATTTTGCTACCATATTATAAGCTTATCTACTTGAATGCAATGGAAGTGAATGAAGGGTGACTGGGGACATAATTTTAATGCATCAGCCAAGATAAACAGCAAACTGATGCTGTGTCTGTATTATGGCACTGGACTGAATGCCATTATGCACATGCTGATAGTTGGAAACTATTTCCATGTAAGAGGGAGAAATGCATTCTAGCCTCAAGGGTACAGAGAGGTCTGGACCATCAAAACCTTAGTGGTTCACCACATGGTACACAGGTATGGCACTGTGGACCTTCTGTGATATGCTGGGTCTGGGCAGGGTGAGTTGCCAAAGGTCAGAGGAGTCAGACAGCCAGGAAGTTATATTTGATATCTGCTCTAGCCTGAAGGAAGTAAAGTCTCTGTGGAGAAACAAAATTAGCTCTACACCTATAGCTTAGAGGAGGTAGCTGAATTCTATCCCCTGGGACTGTAATAATTCCTCTCCATAAAGCCCAAATTGCTTCAGGTTTCAAAAAGGGAGCACATTCCCTTCTGGACTATTTTGATGGGATGTGTGTGTAAGTAAGTAGGATTTATATATAGAAATGAAGGCAGCAGTATACAGACAGAGTCAATTTTAGTACTGTTAGCTGAAGGATATAGGATACTAAGCCATTATTACATTATTACAAACACTGCAGTTTTCCACGGGTGGCATTTTGTGATTTATTAGACACATTAATTATATGGTGGGACAAGTTTATCAGCTACACCTTGCCTAAATTTGTGCTCTCTAAAATAAAGATAAATTAGGAAGAATGAAACAGAAACTAATATTTGTGAAGTACTGCAAGTTTGTTAGACAGAGGCAATTCAATAATAAAACTTAGCAATAATTCATTAAGTTAGGAGGGTAGATCTGAATGCATTATAAATAAGTAGTTCTACCATTGGGTAAGCTCTGACAATCTGAAGTCTATCTATTCCAAATCTATGCCAAACGAAAACACTTACCAAGGCCTGATCTTGAAGATAGGTTAAATTTTGTGATATCTTTATTCAAAAGAAAAGTGGCAGTAGCATTGTTGTGTTTTAGGCCTTATTTTCCTCCACCTTTTAAATCTCTCAAAAGATAGAGACATGATCTGTTTGCTCTTGTTCAGCAGGAACATTTTTTACTTTTTCTTCTGCTCGATTACAGGATAGTAAAGATAGATTTTCTTCTAGTTTACATGAATATACATAAACCGGGGCCACCCAAACCCTAACTCTTACTCTAACCATAATGAGAAACCAGATGAGAAAATTGTAACAACTTCCAAACAGCTGCAGCTCCCTCAGCCACTCCTCAAAAGAATTTTGTTCCAGAGGCTTCACTAGTTCCATTACCCTTCTCTGTATATGCTCCAGCCCTACAATATCTGTCTTGTAATGTGGGGCCCAAAACTAAACACAGGATTTCAGGTGTGGCCTCACTTGTGCTGAGTACAGGCAGGGAATCACTGCCCTAGTCTTACTGGCCACACTATTCATGCTACAAGCCAGGATGCCATTGACCTTCTTGTCCACCTGGGCACACTGCTGGCTCATGTTCAGCCTCTGTTGACGAGCACCTCCATGTCCTTTTCCACTGGGCAGCTTTCCAGCCACTCTTCCCCAAGCCTGTAGAATTGTTTCTTCCTCCAGAACAGTTGAATAGGAACATATTAAGCAGAAGTGAAAGTCGAAGAAATAAATGCCTGAGATCTATAGATACATAATTAAATAGATACATTTTCCTACTCTTGATGCACAAGAAAAAGGTAGATACACAAGAATGACTATTTCATTGAGCCTTGTAATAGCTGCACAACAGTCCATGAGTGTGACACTTCCAGGCATAATTACCATGTCCAGTTTATATATTCCCACAGGGTGGAGGAGGCAGAATAACCATCTGGATCTGTTTGGTTTAGGACTCCTCTATAGCCTATAAAGTGTGAGAATGTGTTGCCAAATATTATGAAAATCTTTACAATTTTTCTTCATTATAGAGTAAACATACCCATGGAACTGATCACACCTATTTCTTAAGAGAGACTGAAAGAATTATTATATATTGAATGTGCATACTGGTCCCAGTGTGAAATAGATGAAATGCTACATTTTATTAGCATATATTAAACCTGTTTAGTGATGTTTTCTACTGAAACAAACAAAAAAAAAGGAGAATTTCCTTTGTACATAGTTAATCAACTTAATTTTGTTCATTACTACATCACTGAAAAGTCAATACAGGAACCAAAACTTTTGATCACCAAGTAATTTCTCTTTGAAGATTTTTCTGAACATCTTCTGTTTCCATCACATCCTATTAAGAAAGATTCTATTTTGCTGCTACTTAGGGATTCTCTTTGGTTGTGGGAATTTCTCTCATTTCTTCTTTCACACAATATTTTTGTGATATTTTACAATACAAAAAAAAACCCAAAAAACCAACCAGCTGTAGAGCACTTATTTTCCTACCTACAGTTAATAAAACTACACAGATTTAAAACAGCAGCTAGTGTTTGCTAAAGAGAAACACCATTAATTTTTATTAAGTTTTCAGTGATACATAATGTGCATCTCATTTTCTTCCAAAACATTCATCTACATCGTATAATTATAGAACAGTTTGGGTTGGAAGGGAACTGAAAGAAGATCTAGTTTCTAACCCCCCTGCCATGGGCAGGGACACCTTTCACTAGACCAGGTGATCAAAGCTCCATCCACCCTGGCCTTGAACACTTCCAGGGATGGGGCATTCATAACTTCCCTGGGCAACACGTTCCAGTGTCCTGCCTCCCTCACAGTAGAGAATTTCAACCTAATATCTAATCCAAATCCACTCCCTTTGATATTAAAACCATTACCCATTGTCTTATCACTACATACCCTTGTAAAAAGTCCCTTTTCAGCTTTCTTGTAGGCTCCTTTTAGGTACTAGAAGGCTGCTAGAAGGTCTCCCTGGAGCTTTCTCTTCTCCAGGTTGAACAATCCCATTTCTCTTAGTATTTCCTCATGGGAGGGCTACTCCAGATCTCTGATCATCTGTGTGACCTTCTTTTGGACTAACTCCAACAAAACCATGGGGAACTCCAGAGCTGGACTCAATATTTTGGGTGGGGTCACACAAGAGCAACTCTCTTGACCTGTTGGTCATGTTTCTTTTGATGCAGGCCAGAATTTGGTTGGCCTTCTGGGCTGCGAGAGCACATTGCCAGGTCATATTGAGTTTCTATTCAACCAACACTCCCAATCAGTTCTGTCAGGGCTCCTCTCAATCTATTCTCCATCCATCTTTTATCTCTACAGGGGATTGCCCTAACCCAGGTGAAAGACTTTGTACTTGTCCTCGAGCTTTATGAGATCCGCACAGGCCCACCTTTCAGGCATGCCAACGTCCCTCTGAATGGTATCCCTTCCCTTCAGCATGTGGATTGCACCACACAGCTTGGTGCCACCAGTGAACTTGCTGAGGGTGCACTCAACCCCACTGTCCATGGTGATGACAAAGATGTTAAAGTATGTTGGTCCCGGTCCCTGAGGACTGCCACTCACCACTGATCTCCACTTGAACTGTTTACTGAGACTCCTTGAGTGTGACCATCCAATCTGTTCCTTATCCACCAAGTGGTCCATCATCAAATCCACCTCTCTTCAGTTTAGAGACAAGGCTGCCATGTGGGACAGTGTCAAATGCTTTGCCCAGTTTTGTATAGATGATGTCAGTTGCTCTTCCTTCATACACCAATGCTGTAACCCCAGTGTAGAAGACCACCAAATTTGTCAGGTACAATTGACCCTCAGTGAAGCCAAGCTGTCTGTGATCAGTCACCTCCTTGTTTTCCATGTGTCTTAGAAGAGTTTCCAGGAGAAACTGCTCCATGATCTTGAAAGGCACAGAAGTGAGAATGACAGGTCTGCAGTTCTCTGGGTCTTCCTTTTTGACTTTTTTTTTTAAATGTGGGCTATCTTTCTGCTTTTCCAGTCACGGAGAACTTCACTGGACTGCCACAAGTTCTCAAATATGATGGATAGTGGCTTAGACACTTCCTCTGCCAGTTCCCTCAGGACCTGCAGATGCATCTCATCAGGTCTCATGGTCTTGTGAAACTTCAGGTTCCATAGAACTTCAGGTTCTATGTTTTCAAACCTGATTTTCTCCTATAGTGAGTCATTCTTCATTTTCCCAGTCTCTGCCTTTGTCTCGACTTGGGCAGTTTTACTGGAGCACCTGTCAGTGAAGACTAAGGCAAAATATTCTTCGAGGATTTTGAATCAAATTACTTTACAGCAGATGTTTGATGATTATATATGAGGGGGGTTATTAGAACATTGTTTAATGATGTTTTCTTAAATAATAAATGAATGTACTTTATAGAAAGTATGACAACTGTTTCATTCTCATAATTGCTCCTTCTAAGTAGGGTGATGTTATCATGGGGTAGTATGTATCTGTTGCCTCTGGTTTAGTCTTTCAAGGATGGTACTGCCATTTAAAAGAAGCTGCAGCTATAACAGTGCCATTTAGTGAGAAACTGTTGAGGATGAGAAGGCAAAAAAAAACCCCAACAAACAACAACAAAGCAAAGGGATGCAAAGAGTGATTAATTATGAAAAATTCAACTTAAATAGTATTCTTTCTGAAGCCAATGGGAGCTCTCTAATCTTTATTATTCCTATCAAAACACTTAAATCCCTGATGAAGTCAAATTATGCTTGCAACGATGTGCTCAGCAGTCATTTCTATATGAGTTGTGTAGTCCTTCCCAAAACAGTCATGTGCTTTTTTTTTAATATTGTACATATAATAGCTACAATTCATGAATAGTACTTTGTGTCTTATAGTTTTGGACTATACTAATTTCCATAGTTGTATGATAAAGACATTTTTCCTGAATTAATTCATACTCCCTTTTTCTTAGATGAAGCCAAAAAAGAATTAAAATTTAGCTGCTAATTCATGATAAAACCAATTTCTTGTGAAATACTCCTAAGCATATATTAGGTATGATTTTTCTTGGTAATGGGTTCAGATATATGCAATAGTGGCAGGATAATATTGCAAATTATGTGGCTGTGTGTGCCCATAGCTTTCATCTCATTAGGTTAAATACTATTAGTAAAAAATAAACAAACAAACAAACAAGCAAACAAACAAAACATTGTTAGCATAGGCTAACATTGGAAGCAAAATCTTACACACTGAAGCAAGGTCTGGGCTGTTCTTACCCCTTGACTTTTGCGTTTGGTATCTTGTAAGGCTGGGGGGAAGTTAGGTTGAGGTTATCAACACATGCTGGAAAAAATACGTAGCACAGAATTTTCCAAAATTGCTGATACATTTTAATCTTGCCTTCTAATATTGTCTCTTCAATCTTCCTATGTCTGTGAGCAGGAAAATTAAGGAACATTTTCCTTGAGCAGCAATAGGCTAAGGTATTAACACATATAGCAATTCAACCTCTGCATATTGGAACTACAACATTTCTGTTTTCACTAGTTTAATTTCTGAGGTACAGACATGTCTTTGATAGTAAAAAAATTGCACTTCAGATTTAGTAAATTCAGTGATATAAGAATGATTAAATATTTTAAAAGGTGTTATAGTATATAAAATTGTGAACAATTTATATCTGATCTGAAGCAGCAATGTAGATTGTGATGGCATATTCTTCAATTATACTGAATATTGTTCAGTTCCTCCAGCAGTCTCAGTGAAGTAAACAACATTGCTTCCAGAATAAACCATCATAAATATGATGAGAGTAGTCACTGTAGTCACTGTTGTGGGTTAACCCCAGCTGGCTGCTGAGCACCACACAGCTGGCCAATGCAGGCTAAGTAAGCAGCTGTGGTGTTCAGCTGTCATCTGAGATTAATCCATGACAGTCCTCTCTGTCAAGTCACCTGAAATAAGAACTCTGCCTATAGCAGTGATAAACCTTTGAGTGGATCAAATAGGAGATCGTTCATGCAGTAACCCTTGGGCCAGTCTGGACAGGATCAAATACAAGAAACATACTCTATCACAGTAAGGGAGTATGACTCTACCTGGACCTCTGACAAAAAGCACCAAAAAAGAATTGATGTTGACATCTAGGGTTTTGGAGCTGGGGATATAGTGGATATAAGGTCTTCTAAACCCCTATAAAAAAGAAGAGATATTAGCCACATATGGGGGATGTTGAGCCACTCTAAAGTAAGTTGGCATGGAAGTGCAGCTCCATTTTGCACTTCAATTGCCTGTGCTGAGTATTCAAAGGAAGGGTCCTCTGTATATATCATGTAACCAACAGCATGTGGAGTAAGGTGTAGCACTGATCACACAGTGGGTCTGAATGAGGAACCCCAGCTGCCTTGGAAACAGGGAAGACATCATGGTCTGGCTAGAAGGCAGAGATTTCAAAGCATCGTTCAAGGAGATAATCTGTGTAGAGGAGTGTATAATAAATCACTAGAGACTGAAAAGCAATACAGACTGTTTACTGAGGAATCCACTGGAAGTGAAAAGATGCCCCAAGGTCAGGTTGGACAGGTCTCTGAGCAACCTATCTAGCTGAAGAGGTCACTGTTCACTGTAGGGGGTTGAACTAGATGAAATTAAATTTCTCTTGCGACCCAAACAGTTCTATGATACTATGCTTTGTTAAGTCCCACATGACAAGTTGCTGAAAATTTCAATGAAAAAGAAGAATCAAGTCAGTTCTCAGAAGTGAAAACCATTCAGCTGGCCTTAGAGGTTGCCAAACAAGAACAGTGGCCAGTACTCTGCCTCTATACTGACTCATCGATGGTGGAAAGTGCCTTATAGTGGTGGCTACAGCAATAGAAATGGACCGACTGGCAGCAGAGATGTAAACCCATCTGGTCTGCTTCATCATGGCAGGACATTGCTGCCAGTTACAGAGCCTTGTTGTAAAGGTACATCACATAGATGCTTATGTGCCAAAGAGCTGTGCCACTGAAAAACATTGAAACAATAAGCAAATATAGAGGCATGCCAGAATGAAAGTGGTTCAGGTAAACCTGGACTGGGAATATAAGGGTGAGCTATTCATAGCTCAGTGAGCCCATATAACACTGAATTACCTGGAGAGCGATGCAATGTATGTATGGGCTATAGCTGAGAGTGAACCTGACTATCAAAACCATTTCATTGAGAATTATTCATGAAAGAAAAATAAGCCATAATCAAGCAAGCCAGATGACTAAAACCTACCTGGTAGGCTGAACATCTGCTACAAACTCACCAAGGGAAGAATCATATGTGTATCACCGCAGACATGACCATCAGATGGCTGGAAATACTCTATAGCCCACTCCACCATTCAAAACAGCATCCTGGGTCCTGAAAAGCAAGTTCTCTGGTGGTATGCCTCCTCAGAAAGGGTCAGGGCAACTAGAAGAACTTATTTCTGAAACAGCTTCACAAGAACCTGGGCCAAGAAACATGGCATTGATCAGGTACATCACACTTCATTGATGGACAATGAAGTTATTGCACACCAACCTTCAGAAAGATTTAATGTAAAATAGACTGTTGAAGATTACAATGAAAGCAATGAGTGCTGGGACATACAAACACTAGGTTTCAAATTTAACAGAAGCTGCTTGGACACTTAATAACAGAGGATCAAATAACTGATCTGGCACTGACCAAACTCCTTACATACTGCAAAAAGAGGCAAGTTCCCCACAGAGTTTGTAGGGAAATGTCTGGGAAAAAAGAGCCTGGGTTGTTCTTCCCTTCAGAAAAGACAAACACAGTTGTAGGACTGCTTTTCCTCAACGACCTTGATATTTTTGGTGGGTAACAAGGAAGAATGAGGAAATCTGGTGTATATCTCAAGGAGATCTCTAACCTTGGATGGAAATCACCCATGATTTGAGGTATATGTTATAGGAAGTGCTACAACAAGAAATGTGTGAACCAATGGAGGACAGGCCTTGAAAGAAGCTCTTGAAGTGCAAACCTGGCCTGACCAGAGTTTACTGTGCTGCCCATTAATTCAACAGAATATGTATTGGATTGCCTGATTTGACCATGACATAAATGGTATGTAATAAGGGATGAGATTGTGCTGGATCTGCCTGGGATGTAGTTAAATTTCTCACAGTGTTGTGTTTTGGATTTGTGAATAAAACAATGTTGATAATGCAACATTTTGAATATTACTAAGAAGTACTTGTGCAGCATCAAAGCATTGTTTTTCTCCAAGTCTGCTCCCTCATGGTAGGGGTGTGCAAGATTTAGGTGAGGATTCAACCAGGGCAACTGACCCAAACTGAATAAAGGTCTATTCCATGCCATATTAACATCATGATCAGCAATAAAAACTATGGTAAGGGTGATTATTAGGGCAGGCAGATACTTCTCTTGAGAATGCCTGAGCACCAGTCTGCTTATGGGAGGTGGTGAGTGACTGTCTTTATGTAAATTTAATTTTCTTTTTTTATTCTGCTTTCCTTCATTTTTAGTCTCTCTTTATAGCCATCCAGGACTTTCCTTGCTTTTGCTCTTCCTATTCTCTGCCCCTATTTTCTCTGAGGGCAGGAACAATGAGCAAGTGACTGTGTGCTGTGTAGCTGAGAGTTCAGGTTAGCCTTCTGTGGTTATATTTGCAGTCTGACTCTGTAAGGTACATGTTAAATTCTGATAAAGAGGAAATATAATACCTGTAGGATTTTAATTTTGTTTCCTCTACAAGAAAGATCCTAACATCCTGAAATGTAGTGATTACTTTAAAATAACATGAATATTTTGCAGTTGTACTTCACAACATTTACAGACAGACTTTGTACTGTATGAGCTCCTGGGGAAAGGGTTAGCATTGCCAAAAGTGTTAAAGATGAAGGATACTACCCTTAGGGAGCATAAAGCTGAATATGGGGATGTATTTAAAGGACAGCTGGGATGTTTGTGGTGATGTCTGCTTTATTGAAAACTTGATGTTTTCAAAAGAATATTTTACTTCATCTTCAGAGTAAGAAAAAACTCTTCTAACATATTCTTTCTGGTTCTTCCCTCTATGAGATCTCCTTCAGAAGCTCTGGAGACCTTTCTAACTCTGTGTAATTGCATCTGTCATACAAAATAGTGGACTTACATAAGCAATATTCATATTGATTACCGTATCTTGGTTTCCTGTGCTTGCAGGAATTAAATTGCATGCATGAAGTGGCCATTCCTTTTGCTGTGCTGGAACTCTGGGTAACTAGCATGTTTGTGGTTTTCAGGATGGACTTTGATGTTAAGAGTTGGATATTTAATCTAAAATCTCTGAAATAAACAAAGCATTGGAAGTATCCCTTGAATGGTTTATGAATGAGCTAAATATAGGGTGAGCTAATATAGGGTGCATTAACTAACAAGTAAATATGAGCTGAAATAAAATAAATTCGAGCATATTAAAAGTGAAACTGAAGCCATAAATTTTAGCAATATCTTTGAATTAGCTATTTAGCTTATGATATGAGTCAGTAACAGAATGTTTACAATCCTTACTCAGGTCACAGTTTAGCTATGATTACAAAAACAACAGTATAGTTTTGCTTGCCATTTCAGTTGGTGGAATTAACCTTTAATTAACCCCTCAGTTGAAGCTGTAAAATTTTGTTACTCAGAGATTTGTTTTCCTTAACTTTTTCTTCTAATTCCATATATATGTTCCTGTTTTTATTTCAGAGAATAGTAATTTTTAAGACATCCTTTTGGAGACAATGCAGCTTCCTCTGTCAGAGAGGAGCCTTTCAGGGGCTTTTGATATTCAGAAAGACCTTTGAATCCTTGGAAGCTTCAACGTGAAACAAACAAAAAAAATTACTAAGTTAAAGGTTATTGTGTGGAAAAAAACCCTAACAAAAACTAAACGATAAACATCTTTAGTGGGAAATGCCAAAAATGTGTACATTAATTCCCAATAGTAAAACTCTAAATATGTATCTCTGCACAATAAATTATGTTTTCTGAGAAAAGGGCCAAAAGTTCTGAAGCAGAATATAAAGACCTATAAAGAGAACAATGGAGTTTGAATTATATCCATTTCTGTATCTGCTCAAACATTTCTAGCCAGATTGGCCACATTTTTACAGTCCATCTGCAAAGACACAGTGGGACTGGTGCTTCAGGGAAGTGACAGACTTGCTGCACATGACTGAGTTGATGGCACTGCATGTGGCATAAGACTATATGACATAAGGACTTCCCTGAATTGTCACAGGAACTAGCACATGTTCCCATTGCATGAAAAATTCACACAGCCTATTCCCAGCTACATTCCTTCCTGAGGATAAATCAGAGAACATGGTGAATCAGTTGTAAGCAGTAACAATGATCCTGGCAGTGGGAAGGAAGCTGTTTTCTTGTGAGAATGATTTTCCATTAATACTTTTAAGGTGTTTTGGATTTTGACTTTATTGTGTGTTGTTTACTGTAAATGCTTGATACTCACAATTCCACACAAAAGTTGTGCTGAACTGATCATGCTATTATATATATATATATATATATATATATATATATATATCTTTATTTTTC
>JAWWLZ010000082.1:125436711-125550179 GCA_035041345.1 Poliocrania exsul
CTTCCTTCCTTCCTTCCTTCCTTCCTTCCTTCCTTCCTTCCTTCCTTCCTTCCTTCCTTCCTTCTTTTTCCTTCCTTCCTTCTTTTTTCCCATCCCAGTTAATTAACTAGGGTATGGTCCCATAACCATTTGTGCTGTCACAAATATCAGGAGAAAGAGAACATGAAAGAGAACATGGTGTGAAATTGCAGTCAAGCAGGAAGAGCTAGGAGAAAGTAAGAATTTCTGAAATGGGGTCCTGAAGAAAAATCACTCAGGAAAAATTTTGTCCAGGAATCTGAGATATGTTTAGAGTGACATTTTATTTGGGATTTAACTGGATATGCCCCAATAGAGAACATAAGTTCCAGACTCTCAGATTGAGGCTTAAAGCCCTTCAGACTCCTCACAGATGAAGGGCCTTTAGGAAATAAAATTTAAAAGCCTCTAAATGTATTAAAAACTCTATGTGTAATAGTAGACTTTAAATTATTAATGTTGAACAGAAAAAAATACCTCAGCAATAAGTTATTAGTTCACATTTTTTCACTCACAGCTGAATTATTGCATAGTCCAAATGTTCACCATGTTCAAATATGAGATAAGACCAAAAATAAGAAAATACTAATGCTAACTTGGGAAATCGTGTCAAGTACATATAATGTATCTCGGGTTTGTGTGCACACATGTTATCTCCCCTAGGCTCTCTGTCTCCACTACGATACTTGAAAATGTGGCAGCTCAGAAAAAGAGAGACATCTTCAGTCGCTCTCTCAGCTTCTGATTAGTCATAAGAGTCATTAGACTAAGATAAAGGGGCTGTGCAAGTTGTGTGCCTGAATGGTCCGTAAAAGCTTAACACAACTACTGAAAGTCTTCCAGCTGCACTTGCTGCTGAGAATGAGCTGAGGTGCTCTGTTCCAACCAGATTCCTGAGGATGTTTGTCTGGTGAGTCCCAGGGAAGCGTGCAGCTTAGCTTCTCAAGATCGCACCAGGCAATTTTCCAGGAGTTGGCTTTACCTTGCTATTTTGTAATTTTCTACGTACAGAGGGTGATTATGATCTTCTAAAAGTGCTCAGAAACCTAGAGAAGACACCGTAAGTTTCTCAGTGGTGACCATTATCCTATAAAGTCCACGGTGCAGACTTTGGCAGTGATCAAACAGGTTAAAAATTCAGTCAGTGCATTTGGAACAGTGATATACTCTTGTAAAAGAAATTATGGAATTCGTAATAGAGTAATTTTAAAGAAGGAGAATTTAAGACCTCCAGATGCTGGATTTTCAATTTGCATGAATATGAATTTAATATTGATGGTTAGAAATAAAATTACACTTATGCTTTTTAAAACATTGATTTTCTTATTCTTTCTTCCTATATGTGAGTAAGGTAAGTTGTCATGTGCTAAAAGGTAAAGTAATGACTGATGGAGACAGACCAGCTGATGCTGGGGTATCATTAATCATATTGTTTTTGAAAGATCTCGGTATTAAGCCACTTTTATGTTGTGGTGAGATATCATTCAAAGAGCACAGAAAGACATATTGAATGGGATATCCATTTTAAGTATCATTTTGATGCTTCATAAATCATCTGTTTCTGATTTGCTAAACAGAACTTTTATACTTCAAAAGATCAGAACCTCTATACTGAGAATGACAGAAATTGACTCCTTCATTTAATTTCTGCAGCACAAACAGAATTTGAGAATGTTGTTTTATTCACTAAGAAATATGGCCTGAAAGAACTTCACAATTAGGAAAATTAATTTCAAATAGGCATTTCTGATGTTATAATATAACAATTTGTAGATTCATCTATGCTTTAGCAAAACCTTTTAAAGATAATGTTTCTAAAAACTTTCTTTATTACATAGAGCTTTTAATGTTGCCTTTTTTTTTTTATTCTAGCTCTTTTCTGTTTCTTTCACATGTCTAATATTACTGTTTGAACACTTCTCAGGAAGTTGCTAAGCATGAAGGAGTTGCTAAGGAAGAATTAATTCAGAATTACTCATGTTATCAGGGCCAAGCACAGCTGTATATACTCCAGTTAGCACCTCATTTGCAATGGAGACAGTTTCCTGCAAGCCATGGTTTGTTAGTCTCACTTTATTTTTTGGTTAAGCTGTAAATTCATAGAACAAAGTCAGTTTTGTGTACAGCTACAGTAAAATAATAGGTTATACAAAATTAAAGAAGGACTCACAACTGTTTGTTATCTTACATTATTTTTCAATTATTTCTCATTTTATCTCAATTTAAGAGTGCAATATAGATGTAATTAAGTAAGATTGGAAACTATTATGTTCATATGAAAATTGAAATTAATCAACTAGCAAATGCCGGAATGAATTACAGTTATAATCTGCACCACAATCAGAAAGCAGTAACTTTATCAGAAGATTTTGAAATACTGGCTGTTAAAACTGTTTATTCTCCTATGCATACCATTCAATGCTGCTCTTCATGGTTATCAATTTCTCTGTGTGTACATTCAGACTCTCAATGTAAGAAAAGATGTGTTAAATAAATGTCTTACAAATACTATAGAGGATATGCAGTATAACCTTATTAGAAATCTTCATCCTTTTTCCCCTGATTTGATCTGTAGAATTACTTTATTGTGTGAGCTAATAGTGGTAATGGTTTAGAAAGGCTTCCATTACTTCTGGGACATACAAATCTTCAAATGAATCAGTGAAACTGAGTTAGGTGTAGATACTACTGATCAGTATCATTGATTAAAGAGAAGTTTTTTATATTACAGTTATGGGATTTCCACATACACACACTTTAAATCACAGAGAAGTAAGCTCTGCAAAAGACGTCTGTGGTTATTTGTCAGATTCTCAGCTGCACATAACTTTTAGGAATTAATAATATTCACAATAGCATTCCTGTTTTAGTCCTATGCATCAGGTACTCTTTTTATAGTCAGAAGGTAAGTCATTAATTTTGGTTTGTGATTACAATCAGCTATAAATTATTAATAATCTTGGTGAAAAATGAGAATAAAATTTTAATTTGCAAGCTAGCTGGAGGAAAGCATATTACTCCAACACTTCCTGTTTTTCTCCTGTCTCTCCACAAATCTCAAAGCTTTCTCAAGTTTCCATAAAGATCATGTCTTCTTCTCTACCCAAGGATTATGTATGAAACAGGACAATTTTGTGATGCATCCTGCATCAGTAAAAGACATTCACAGCTGCATTCTGTCTAGACCTATGGCCACTTCAACATTTGGCTTCCATGATGCTTGTCCCACTCACTGGTCTGGGCAGATGTTTACCAGCAATCACATGCTGACATATATGCCAGCATACACTTCAGTTACTGGCTCACCAGGCAGACAGGCCCCCATGACCAGTGACTGCAGCACTCAGACAAACATGCTCAACAAAAGAGATTGTCTCACCCAGGGTATGACCTCCATCCCATGGAGCTTAGGACCCTCCTTTGACAGACGTGGGAGCAGATGAGGCAAAGTGCTATTTCTCTGACTGGGTAGGTGGGGTTTCCCACCCATTTTGTTTTATCTTCTCTGGAATCCTTAACATGTGCAGAGCAAGACTTTTTTTCACATAATCTAACAATATTTGCAGGGTCAAGCAAAACCAAAACATAATGCTACAGTGAGCTGCTTTGTAGGATTTTTTTTTTCTTTTTGTGCCTTTTCAACTATGAAAATGTAGGAGGAAGTTATCTATGCATGTCTACTCTAAACTGAACATCATTTGAAACAGTAATTTAATGAGCTCGGATAGTTCAGCAGACAAAACAGCTTCTTTGTATGGATATATTTTAAGAAATGTGTTTTTGTTATGGTTTGGTTTCGTTTGGTTTTATTTGGTATGTATGCTTCTAGTGGTCCATGTTAGCATCACAAAGATCTTCCAGCTAAGCAGAGAGGGCACTGATTTCAATCAAACCTTTCTGATGCTACAAAATCTTGGCCAAAAGTTGTTTTCTGCCCTCCAATACAAGCTATGTCCTACCACTAGGGCTCAGCAGTGCTGCAACAATAGTCTTAACCCCAAGCATCCCATCTTGTTATGATTGCAGATCTTCCTATTAATCTAATGTTAGGGTTTTTTTCTGAAAACAGACACTGTAAAATTACATTAAGAAGTAGTTGTGATTGAAGCACTTGGCCTTTCCTATTAGATGATTAATTTTAACAGTATGTGAGTAATAGGATATATTTCCTGCTAGAAGCTCAGCAAGTAGTGTAAAAATCATTAATTCATTTACGGTGCAAATAAAAATACTCCCTTACACATGCCAAATAGCAGCTTGAAAAGAGAACACACTCCTTGTTCTCATTAAAATAAAAAAAAAGGGGTGGTGGTGGTTTTGGTTTTGGTTTGTTTTGGTTTTGGTTTTTCAAAAAAAGGTGCATAGCTGGAGAAGAATACCTGCACACATTAGACAACATGTACTGCAAAAATCACGACCTTCCTCTAAAATACAAACTACTTGCCATAATTTACAAAGGATGGACTATAGGAAAACACATTTTAAATGTATGGTTTTATTTACATTTCAGAATTCTGCATTCACCTTGCCCTGTTCTTTTACTAACCTAATTTCCATCTCTACCTGCTGTCTTTGTGCATCTGCCTCTCAATTAAACCCCACACCTGTAGTGGCTTCAGTTTACTGACCACAGCAATTAACCCTTTCTTATTTAGCTGAGTTCATTGAGTTCTTGTGTGACTTAGAAATAAGAAAGAAAACAATAATAAAAAAGGAAAATGAAATGAGATGATTCTTTAGTATTCTTACATTTGTTGCTGGCAGACAATGCTTTGTTGACAAAATAATTTCTCACATACCTTTACTGTATAACAATTCTGTAACAGGATACAAAACATTTTGTGCAATGACACATGCTTAAAATTATGGCTGTCATTGTATCCCACTTTATAGGGACATAAATTGGGCCATATCTACAGACTGAGATTAAGGCATTACTACTCTTGTTGACTAGATGCTATAATTTGCTACTTTTGCCTGATTAAATAGGAAAAGGTTTTAATAAAGAAAAGGTGAGGGAGAATATTTTTTTTTTGCAAAGACACAGTCTTTTTGAGGGATTTTAATAAAAGCTTGCACACAAACTGCAGCCACAGATGGTTTATATTCTATTGGAGATGTGTAACTATTTCAAACAACAGGTTTAAAATATTTAGTGTTTCTTCAAATTTGAGCCAGACAGTTTGGCTTTCAGCCTCATTGTAGGCACTCTAGGCTATACTTAGACAAAAGAAACATCATTATGGCTAAAATACTGAGGCTATTGAAGAGCATTAATATCAATTTCATTCTGGAGTCATGTTGTTTTTCTCCAAAATTTGAAAAATTTCTGTTACGTGTTGTGAGAATATGACTTTGCCCAATGTTGTGAAAAGTTTCACACTGTGAAGTAGAACAAACTTGACAGTTAGCTGCTGCCCTTTTTCAAAGGGACCTGCTGTGATTTAGCATTGCTCTCTGAGCCTAATTGGTCAAATGCCAAATATGAAGTGCTATAAACGTAAAATATTATTGCAGTATACTCTACTTAATTAGGACAGGTTTTTTTATTAAATTCTCCCCTGACAACTAATTTAACCTAGTGATAGTAGACTGTAATGACTTCTTTTTAATTGGTTGATATTAGCATATATTCTGCAGAACAGCTATATGTACATATGTAGCTGATGCCAAGTAGTTAAATAGTACTTTGACATAAAATGAACTTTAAGGAGATAGCATGGAATTCTGTACCCTTTAAACAAATGATGACTCATGCTGTGATGACCAAGACTGTATCCATAATTTCTGAGCACCTCTAGATTCTCAAATTAAGATGGAAAGATCTTCTATAGGGCATATGGGATTCTGTTATCTAGAGAAGTCCAACTAAATATAATGAAATTTACGTACTTCTAATTTCAGGTCTACTCATTGGTATAAGGTGAAGAAGTTAGGTGTTCTTTCCTGTTTGAAATTCATCAGGCACCCTAGGTTCACTCACTCTAATAACATTTCCATCCTTAAGAATGCCTCCTGTTAGAACTTCAGATCAGTAGGGGGGGCCTCCAGTCAGAAGTGCTAAACTGCTGAGCATTAATATGCTGTTCACAAAGAAGATGAGTCACAGCTGAGTTTCTCAGTGGGCTAGTTGGATGGCAAAGCTGATTGAAAAAGCTCTTGCCACATGCTGCATTTCATTGTTCACTCACTTGTGTTAGTATGTGCATGGATCCTAATGTAGGCAAGGTTATTGAAATTAGTGAAGTTAAAAGAAATCTGCAAAAAGAATAGATTGTTTGTAATAGAGATTAAGTCATTCATCATCCCTGGAGTCTCATAAGTGTTGTATTGATACAGCTGCTGTGATAATGAATCCCAGTTCAGGCATGTGCAGCTCTGGACAGCTTTATTCTCAGAATCTGTAGCCTGACTAACTAGTAAACTGCCTCTGAGCTCTCCTTGATGATAGTTATCAGTTTATGGATGATATGAGCATGAGTTACTTTATGGAAGGTTACATGCACATGGAAATGCTATGATTTCTTTTTAGGAAAGGGAAAAATAAAAAAAAACCCAAACCCCTCCACACATCTGTAATTTAGCTCTGGATTCAACTGGGAAGCAGGAGCTTAGAGAGGATGGCTGGTTGAAACTTTCCTCTCCAGTTCTATGTAAGGGAGAGTTAACTGTATACACTTTCAACTGAAAACACAATTTTTGCTGGCTTACAGAAGTCCTTGGTAAGAAGGAGGTGGACTTAATATTAGCTTTGGAGTTGCTAATTGTCATGTCTTGTATGAGATCCACTTCTCTGTTTACATGACCAGCAAATCAGTAGTCTCAGTGAGTCAAATTTTAGGCTTAAACCCAGTCTGAGCAAAGCATGAGCTTAGCCCTAGATTGTCAGTTGCAGTGTCTAAACCAATTGCGATTTGGTGGCATAAACATCTTCCACAGCTTGTCCTTTCCCCAGTTTCTGTCTGCTTTGGTATCCATCCGCTGTTGACAGGTGAGCTCTTCAGAGTGAGGACTGTCAGTTTGTGTGGAAAAATGAGCACATTATGGCTATTTCTATGAGCAAAGAAGGGTGGGTTTTTTCTGTTTGTTTTTGTCTATTTGTTTGTTTTCTCTTTTCAAAAATCACAGCTCCTTAATGGCTCTCCTAGGCAGCTTCTAGCTGGGGGATGGCAGAAGGAAATGTTGGAGACAGGCTTCTCTGAAAAGGTAGTCACACATTGGGCTGCTAAAGGCCATTTATCAGACCCAAACTCTTTAAAAATGAGTCTGATCCATAAACAGATAGTATTTATTTGGTCCATTTCCTATTATGTTAGCTTAGATGGAAATGCATGGCAAGGTTTCCTGTAATTAACAGAATATCGTATATTACAAACAAGATTTTCTTCTCAGATTCTATTAAAAATACATGTAATTTCTTCATGTGTGTTCTGGTTTCCTTTGATGATTGATAATACAGATAAAGATAACTAAGCAAAATCCTCAGGTCAACAGTTTTGAAGCATTGAACACTTGTGGTTTGAGTTTATCTCCACTGTGAAATGATTCTGCAGCTAAGATGAAACTTAAATACTGAAAGGTCTGATATAATAGGTTTATAAATGAAAATGGTCTTATAAGAAATGCAAAATAGAATTGTATTCATTACTCTGGGGAAAGTTTTACCACCACATTATTTTTACTGGGTATGTATTTCTCTGGCATATTGAGCCAGCTCAGCATATATAGCAGCTATAGCCTACTCTAGTTATTAATTAAGAATCCATATTTTTTGTCAGGAAATTAAAAATTCCTGGTTAAGAAAATATTTAATTCCAAATTCTATACAGAAATCATAATCCCACACTTTCATGGGCAATACAGTTGAAGTTGAATCTTATCTATCTGGTGCTTTTCCTTACCTTGCTTTTTTAAGCAATTATTAATGCCTCTCAAGGTCTTGAGGTAGTCTAGGTATCTCTGCATACAGATTTATAAGGCACATATTTAGTGAAATATCTCTCAAAAGTATTGCCAAATATGTGGATTTTTGTGGACCTTGAACAATGAGAAGTCTGTAGATTTCATTTGAATTTCATCTCCATTCTACACAGATTGAGACTTTCAGTAGTCCATTTTACTGGAACTAATTTATATTTTTGTAACAGTAGTTCTTTTGTTCAATATATAGGACATAATTGGCCTTTTAATCAAAATTTCAAATTATTCCCTCTCTGTAAAAATAATACATTTATCCATATTAATCTCTGCATTTTTTCTGATTTTTTTTTCTATCCATTCTTTGTTGCCTTTTATACTTCTTTGTCTCTGTGGGTAATTTTGCCAGTTTCCATGTGAGTGGAAGTGATTGCTAGGGAGGCATCAATAATGTCATTCTTTGTGTCTTCTTCTGTGCTTTTTTACCAAAATTTGGGAAATGGAATAAACTGTTTCTGACTGTTTCAAATTGATGTCTAGCAAATGAGGAAATAATTACAGTTGCTCTGCTTATTGACAGAATCTTTTTTCCTTGATTTTAGAAAGGATCAGAAGTGTATAAATTTCTTTACTTCATGTCTCCATACCAGAACTGAATAAAAAAGATGCATTAATCAAGTAAAGAGAGCAAAAGCGCTGGAAGCAGAAGCCAGATGAATTGTAATAATGAATAAAATGCTTTCTTTTTTCATTTTAAACACTCAGAATAAATGAAAAAAACCCCATCATATCAAGAGAAAATAAATGCTTCTTCTCACTTATTAATTTTTCCTATTCAAGTTTGGAGACTTATTCTGGAGGTATATTGTAATTGATGTACTTTATCAGATTTAGGAGTAAATGGATGGAATTAGAAGACTTTTTACATGGGCATTAACTGGGCAATGATAGTGGTGAATGGCTGAAGAATTCAACTACAATGGTATTTGATGTGGAATGGAGTCAACTCACTGTGGTTTGAGGTTCTCTACAGTATTTAAGCTTCCCAAGGTCAATGAAAGGTCCGTCTTGAATCTTCAATATGACAGATTTGTTGCTTCTTTTGTTCAGCTTATACCTTCTGAATAAAAGCAGAATGTAATATCTTTCCCTAAATTTTCTATTTTCTAGATCATTGTTTATGAGAATTAGTATCCCTAACTTCTCAGTAAGGATGCACGTGGCCAGGGCACTGCTAATGCCATTCCAATTCAGTTGAGCTTTCTTGAGTTTCCCTGTGGGCAGCCGTTTGAAATGTCAGATGCTTTTTTTTCCCTGTTTCATCTCAGTAACGGCTGGAAATTAGAATGTAATGTGATTATCTTGCTTTGAGGAAAAAAAAATTTTTAACAGTTCCAAAGTACACATTTTTTTTCTGTTGTTTTCTGATCAGATTTTTATTTCAATAGCTTTTCTACCTTTGATACTTTGTTAGATCACTCTGGCTGTGGAAGACCTCCTCACTCCAGTTTTGGTTTGTTTTTTTTTAAAGGAGCCACTGGAATATGTAGCAGCAAACATGGAATCCCTACCATCCAAATAGCAAAAAAATTAGAATAACTTTCCATAGCACCATTTTTATCATATAAATGTCTCATTACAATAACAGTTTGGGTTTTGTTGCCTGCAACAGGATTACATACATGTGGGGAACCTATTTTTAGTTTAGTCAATATTAAAGAGAATGGGCACACTGAGGCAGAGAAGACAGCTTTAGGATTTTTCAACAGTTTATGCCTCATATAACTTCAATAATTTCAGTTCAAATGGATCTCACCTGCTCATTTTATCTCAGTGTGATTAAATAAAAATAGAAAAAAAACCCCACCAAAACACCTCATCAGAGATCTGATCCTACATATTCACTATTCAAACTGGAGCTTGTAAGTCTATGTGGAGCATCACTGGTTTCCATGACAGCATATAGCACAAGCAAAAGGCACAGGAGTTTGCTCTGTGAATAATGACAGAAATCCTAAGTTAAATGTGGTGATCTACCTTTCTGATGGAATAAGCAAATATTAACTGAGGAAACTGCAACTATGAGTAATTTCTGTTTGAGAGCTACTTAAGCCTAAGTATGCTTGACTTGCTTCTTATGTAAAACAGTTTTAGTATTTTCTTCTAGTATTCCAGCATCAAGGCCAGCAACAAGTGGTAGTACAAAGCATACTTTTCTAGTAAATAGACATCAGTCTTTCTCCGAAGTGCTAAGTCACTTATCTTACCCTTTGACAAACTTGTTTGGGTGTCAGATTGGTCTCTTTATTTTAATTAAAGTAAAAATTCAGATGTTTAATTTCATTTTCCTGTATTTTCAGCTAAACCTTTGCCTGGTAGATCCATATTCAAATAATTTCCATTATTTTGGAAGAGAATATTAGTATAGTGCAACTCTAGAAGTAATAGAGAGTAGGAATTTACTTGTAATGATATATCAGTTTGTGGTTGCCAGAGAAATCAAACAAATGGGAACATAGATTTCAGCTGGTTGTCATAAAGCTGAAAAACTGTCAATATTAAAATTTTGCATTCTCACTGTTCTAAGATTTAAAAAACATCTGTCAGTAATGACACAGTGCATTGCTGCTTTTTGTTAAGGACATTATATATCTGATTAGCAATGTTTCCATGGACTAGCAAGGAAGGATTAAAAACTCATTCTTCTCCTTTTATTTTTTTCATACTGACATTTGGTGTTGATCAAAGCAAAAAGTGTATTTCATCTTCTAATTATATATAACACAATGGATTTTAGAAAACAACTATACACAACCACTGATTCTTTCTTTACTTATAACTAATGTACTGCATATACAGATTAACTACTTTCTTGCTTTTGGATTGAGTATATTGATGTTTATTGAAGACTAGATATTTTTCAAATAAATGCCCTTTCATTTCTTTCCTGTGAAACAACTGGTGTTCAAACTATTATTATTTATTGTTATTGTTATTGTTCTCTTGCTATATCTTCTTACTAGACTCCTGCAAATGACCTGGAAACATCAGAGCCTTTGTCCCACTGTCTTTAGAAACAAATCAGTTTGCATGGCAGGCTATCACAGCCTTCAAATGTGATACCAAAGGGGTTTCTGATTTTTGATTTTTTTTTCATTTTTATAGGTTTTAGAAGGACTTGTAACTGTAGTAAAATGTAGATTTAGTGTATTAATACTTCTAGCAGCTTAAGTTCATTGTTTATATATCCTAACCCCTAGCACATATCAGTAGCTCAAATTCTTTTAGTTATTTAGTCTCGCTTAGACTCTTTTCAAGGTAAAGAGCTGAAGAATATCAGAAGGCTTGCAGAACGAGACATAAACACGGGGCAGAGTGACCCACAAATCAGAACATTGGAAGAACTCCAAAAACCCAATGAAGAGGAGGGTCTCACCAACCCCAGACTCAAATCCTAAGGGGCTGAAAATGTGTAAAGTAATGATTGGATGAATCATATTATAAAAACCATAGAAACCAGTGTTCGGGAGGTGCACATGCATGTCATCATGTGTTCCTGAGGGCCTTTAGCCTGATATTAAAGGACTTTTACTTTTTATCTTATCCCACACTAACATGGCTCGGAGTCCTGCTTTGTTGGAGTCATTCACGGCACCAAATGACATATATAATAGAAGTACCAGTGTTCCACTTACATCAACATGTTGTATTCCAGGCTTAAAACATTCATTTTTTTGAAACTTCAATGGATAAAAATGGGGGGGGTGGGGGAATGTGGGGGTGTGTGTCTGGGTGTGTCTAATTTTTTTTTTTTAATGAAGACTTGAGAATTGCATTGCGAAAGGGGCTAATGCAATGAACCTATAAAGATTCACAAAAGTTCATGGACCAAACACATGCAAGTCTACTGAGAGTACATTTAGCGGATTACATATAAGTAAACAAATTGTCTCACTGCCTAAGATTATATTTATAGTCCAAATGAGACCAGAGATCTTACTATGAAAAGTTTTCTGAAGATGGGTTCTGCTTTTCCTGAAAAAAACATGAAAAAACAGATGTTTTGAGATTAAATGGACCACTCTTAGGGTGACCATCATCCTTCATAGGCAGTACAGCCATGTTTATGCATTTCACCTTCACAGAAGCCTAGATGCAACTATTTTTTAATTAAATTAATCAACTATATGTAGTGATTAATTAATCAAGAATGACTGAAAACTTTGTTATATTTATTTGGACCACATGTTTTGGTCATTGACTAATGAATGGATGTCTTATTTCTGTCTTAGAAAAAATTAAAGTTTTAGAATACCTGAATTTACAGTAGAATAACACAGATTATTCTGTACAGACTTAAGAAGAAGTCCCTTTATAAAGATACAGCTGCTAGAGAAGATGGTCTTCTGTGCATGTTCCTAATGGTATAGTTGATTAGCAGAACAAGTCAAACATGGGGCAGTCCCACATTCAATTCATTTTTCTGCCTCAGGCTGAAAATTGACTCCATGAGGCCATGAAAGTATCCTTAACCCACCAATCAGTTGGGTGTTTTGTGGGTTGGAGGTACCCAGTATTTCTCTATAAATTAGCAATATTGGGTGGCACAGATGAATGCACTTTGCACTTTAGCAGGGTGTGGAGAGTAGGGGTGAAACCATAAGTATTCTGTGATGGTGTACTGGGGTGTTGGTGCCCATGTGCTGGCAGCGGGGGCTCAGGGGCAGCCTCTGTAAGGGAAAGCCAGGGGTGCCCTGTGCCCAGACACAGCTCCAATATGGACCTATCCAGTGCCTCTGAGAAAATGTGTTTAAGAAAAAGCAAAATGCAGAACAAGCAATGAGGAGTAAGGAAAAAAGGTGAGAAAGAGCACTTCAAGGACCAAGGCCAGAAAAAACCCAGAGAGGTGAGGTTCTTTAGACTGCAGAGCAGTGATTCTCCTGCAGCCCATGGAGACATCACAGTGCAGAAGATATTTACACTGCAGCTTGTGGTGGAGCCTGTGTTGGAGCAGATGGATATTTCTTGTGAGGACTGCGGCCCATGGAGAGCCTGTGCTGGTGTTGGTTTATCCTGAAGGATTGCAGCCCATGATAGAGCAGGGGAAATATGAAGATGGAGCAGCAGAGAACTGTTACAGACTGACCCCATCTCACATCTCCCTCCAAGTAGAGTTAGCTGAGTCAGAAATGAAGAAATGAAGTTAAGCCTGAAAAGAAGGGAGATAAGGGATTGAAGGAATGATGTTTTAGGTTTTGATTATTGCCATTGAAATCTATTTTCAATTGGAAATAAATCAAATTCTTTTTTTCCAAAATAAAGTCTGATTTGTTCATGACAGTAGTCAATGATAAATGATCTTATTATCTTCACCTATGACCTTTGCCATCTTAATTTCTCCCACTTTCCTGGTGGGAAAGCAGAGAGAGAGAGACCAGGCAGGTGAGCTTCTGGCAGCCAGCCCAGGTAAACCTACCACAGAAGATTACGTCATTTCTGTCAAAAGGTTTCATTTTCTGCTCTACAGAGCACTTATACAAAGTTTTTTGGTTTTCAGAAACTTTAGTGTCAATACATTTTATTTTTCCTTTTAGAATGTATTTATTTATTTGCTTTTTGGAATTTGTCTTGGCCTGAATGGGTAGACATAAGTGAATTTAAAAAAAAATCTAGGGAGATAGATATGCTGACTTTTTCTATGCTGTTAAAAATGTAAATGAAATATGAATTTGTCTAGGCCTTACTAGGCTGTGCTCTGCAACAGATCTCACTCACCTGGTGGGGATTTTTTTGTTTGTTTTGTTGGTTTTTTTTTTGTTTGTTTGTTTTTGGTTTTTTTTGTGAAAATTTCCTGAATGTAAATTATTTCAGACAGAATATTAAGGGTTGAGTGAGCTGGAATTTTCCAGTGAAACTTCTTCTTGATCTCTAGTGCTTATATAATTAGCTTAATCCCAGACGTGTCATAGACTTGACATGTTTACCCATATTAAGTTCATTTGTATGGGTAGCACTGGCACACCACCTCTGAACCAGCAGACAGTAACTGACTGCTGAGAGGCATGGAGAATGAATGGCTTGAACAGCTTTTTGAACTGCTTTTCAGCTGTTTCCTGGCTCTTTGAACACTCACAGTCCATTTTATGGCAAAATTAAACATTAGTTCAAACCGTCACTGCAGGTAGTTTGAGACAACATGCTTTACTTTGCTTTGAAACAGTCACTTAGAGCTAAGAGGGATCTTATTGCCTCTCAGCTGCTAGCTGGCACTGGGTAACAGACAGTTTCTAATTGTGTGAGAACCTTTCCTTTGCTGTGTACCAGCATAAATCTCCCCTTTCTCATTTCAGCTCAAGCTGCTTCAGGGGAGGAGTACCCCTGTGATCAGACACCTGTCCCCACTTGGATTCAGTGGGCACCATCAGCTGCTGCCTTTTAGAATTTTTCAGCACTTGATGGTGGGGTTTGTCCAGTGCTGTGCATTTCCTCCTCTCCTTTGTGGCACAAATCAGGTATTGATAAAGTCAGGAAGTTCACATCCATGCTGATCTTCACAGAGCATTACATACTAACAGTGGTGGTTTCCTTTGGACTGCAGCTGATGGCAGATGGTGCAAGCAGTCCTTCCATGGGTTCTGCAGTTCATTTGGGGTGAGCTTCTCAGAGCAGTACTACAAACATAGCATGTTGCTGACTGATTCTCACTTAAGAGATAGTTATTAATAATTGAGAAATAATTTCTTAAGATGCTTCCCAGATGAAGTCTTTTTGTACTCATGGGTGTGCACAGAGAGCAAGTGTGTCAAGCTCTGTTGCAAGGTCTGAGTACTGATGTGATTGTCCTTGCTATCTACTTAACACCCAGTTACCCTGAGCTAGGGTACTTCCTGCTTTGATATTTGGGTAGTTGTGTTGGTCTTTCTAGATAATATTCTCAGTGAAGTCTAGAGTTGTACAGCTGAACACACACTGGACAGAGGTTGAAGAAATGCAATTTGGGCCTGAGAAAAATACATCATAAAAAAATAATCAGAAGAAAATCCCTATTCCATATCTTTCTCCTTTTCAGTAACACCCATTTCTAACTTGAAATGTCCTAAGTATTATGAAGGCATCCTACATCCTTCCAAATGCGAGATATCCCTTCTTGAGACATGTATTTTCCACTGTGTTGTTCCATAAGAATGCTCTTCTATGTTCATATTACCAGTGAGGGAACCAGGTGAACTGTATTATATGTCAGGGTTTTTTTGAGAACAAACTGATACATTTCCATGAAAGTCTGAACTTCATAAGCCCTGCAGAGTATGGTCCTCTCTTAGCAGACAGACCTTAAGTTGAACCCATACAAAATGGCAGCAGGCATAATGATTCCAGACTCAATTACCTTGAACATTGTAAACACATACTTCAGAAAAATGTAAGAGACCAAAATTATTTAGAAATTACGGATATGAAAGATTAGACCAGAGATTATGTTTGTTTTCCTGTCTCTTGATGGTTAAATTCAGCTGATTTTCTCTGGAGAGAAGGGAAGGGTGAAAGTCATTATTATATGCTAATCCCCTTCCAAGCATTGATAGGTGTGTGCCACATATCTTAAAATACCCAAAGAAAAATTGTGCATAGGAAAGGAGTTTAAAAATATCATGTTTATTAAAAAATAATTAAATCTATCATCACAGGAATACATATGAAATTCTAGTAGTGTGTTTGAATAGTGAATGATAGGAACATTGACTACATCTTTTTGTGTATATCTTGCAGCATATTCTATTACTCTTGCTTTTTTATTTGACAAAATACTACTGTTAGTCTTCTGATAGCAGACCATAGGAACTTCACCTATTTGTGTTTTTGGTGAAGATTTTATGACACATCCCCTAACTGTCACTTATTGCTTTCCTTACAGCTCAGATAGTGTGCCCTTACTGAGATAGAAAGTTAATTTTCTGCTGTTCCTTGGAGAGAAGTTTGATTGTCAGATTAGATGAAGTGAAGATTGAATAAAATGAATGGGTCTGCAGTAAGAAAAAGTAAGACTAGTGAGTACTGGATAGGTGCAGAAGTAAAGGTGCCTGGTAAAAAATAAGGTTTGTCCTTTTGTTTTTCTATAAAGAAGATATTGATGTCATGTTTATGACCTCAAACCTCAAGGAAAGGACTTTAGTTGTACTTGGCATATTCATCTTGGATCTGTCTATGGGAATTCTGACTCATCACAAAAGTTGTAATGTTTGGTAAATTTACTTATAAGTTTTTGATAAGATATTATGGTCTGGTTGGAAGGCAACTGCCTACCAAAGCTGCTCCATGACTGCCCTCCTCAGCTCCCTCAAACAGGGGAGAGAAAATCTAGGCATGGAGAGTTACCATCACAGGCAAAACAGACTCAGCTTTGGGAAATTATTTTAATTTATTACCAATCAAATCAGAGCAGGATAAAAAATAAAAAGCACATTCCCCCTTCTCCATCCCCACTTTCTTTCTTCTGGGACTTAGCTTCACTACCAATTTTCCCTACCTGCATCCTCCCAGTGGTGCAGGGGGGTGGAGAGTGGGGGTTGCTTTCAGCTCATCACATGTTTTTGCTGTTCCTTCCGAGTCCTGCCCACAGACTGCAGTTCTTCACAAGCTGCTCCAGCATGGGTTCCTTCCAGTGCTTCAGGAACAAGCTGCTCCAACATGATTCCCTTGTGGGGTCAGAAGTTCTTCCATCAAACCTGCTCCAGTGTGGGCTTCTCTTTTCATGGGGCCACAGTTCCTGCCAGGAGCCTGCTCCAGCACAGGCTTCCCACAGGGTCACAGGCTCCTTTAGGCACCTACCTGCTCCAGCATGGGGTCCTCAGGGTCTGCAAGAGGATCTCCACTGCACTGCAGAACTCCATGGCTGCAGTGGCACAGCTAACTCACCATAGTCTTCATCACAGGCTACAGCGGAATCTCTGCTCTGACACCAGGAGCATCTCCTCCCCTTGCTTCTTCACTGGTCTTAGTGTCTGCAGAGCTGTTTCTTTCACATACTATCACTTCTTTCTCTGCCTGCAATTGTTGTGGAAATTGAAATGCAGCAATTTTCCCTCTTTTGCTATCCCAGATGTGCTATTACCATTGTTGATGGGCTTGGCCTTGGCCAGAGGCAGGTCCATTTTCGAGCTGGCTGGCATTGTTTCTATCAAACATGGGGGAAGCTTCTGGCAGCCTTTTATAGAAGCCACCCCTGTAGCCCCACCTGTTACAAAAACCTTGCCATGCAAACTCAATACATTTATTAGTCAAGTGGAAAAAAGTATTGGGTCTGACTGATTGTTCTAAAAATTAAAAAAAAAAAAAAATTAAAAATGTCCCAGTTAGGTTGCACTTTTCAGACTTCTTATTTCAATGAAAATATTCTTATGTCACAATAAAGCTTCTACATTTTGGCTAGTTATATATAAAATTTTAAAATTATCTCATGAAACATTCACAGCTAGAAAAATGTAGTATTTGCAATGAATTCACCTGTTTCTTCTTTTCATTTTGATCTGTCAGAGAAAAAAAAATTTTCTGAAGTCTCAAAATTTCTCGGGACAGTGATCTAATTTTGAGTGGCATTTTCTTTGAATTATTTTAAATGACTTTTTAAATAGTTACATATTCATAATTTGAATATTAGTTTCAATTTTCCTTGTAATTTATTGTTAGTGTCATTTAAAGCACTCCCTCTAGCTCTTAGTTAAGATTTAAAGGAACATTAATGAGAAAAAAGGTTGAATACTCTGAAATTAGGATACATTTTTGTTTACTATTTAAAAGTAAGGAACTCAAAATCACTAAAAACATTAAGCTTATTCTGTATATTGCATACTGATATAGGCTAAGTCACTAACCAATACATATAATACATTTTTGAGAAATCAATTTAGTAATATATTTTTCAGTAAATAAAAATAAAAAATGTGGTAGGAACAGCCCAATTTAACAAAATAGACCCATTGCATAATTCAGTTTCTCATGAATGAAAATAAAATACATTCCACCAGGCTCCAGTGGCCTCCTAAGAAAACAACAGCCAAATGAAATCACATTTTAAAAAATATTTTGTTTCCACATACTTACCTGTTTGTTGGGTGTTCATTGTATATATCTATTAGTGTTCCAATTTATTTCAATAGCCTATACAAAGAAATAATAGACAGGCAACATTTTCCCCTACCAGACTCCTTCCTGTATCCCCAGTGGTGCCCAGTCAGCCTCCTGCAGAAAAGCTCCCATTCATGCTGTGCTCTGCCATCAGCATTCTTGCGAACACAGAGCCACAGATGTTTGAGTTTTTATCTGGCAGCTACACAGAAGGTGCTGCTGAAGCAGTATTATAGAAACTCCCTAGTATTTGGTATATAGCAATTTACAGGAATTTGAAAAATTCCTAGCATAACACAGCTTATATAAATACTTTGATTGAAAACTTTCAGAAGCAATTTCAATCTGAAAAAATGAGTGTTCTCTCTTACCTCTGTTCATGTTCTTTAATACTACTATTCTAAAACTTTTGGCAGAGCATACGATTATTTTCTGAAGAAGCTGGAAAATATTTACAGACTATTTGAAAGAGGTGATTGAATATGAAGAGCTTGGTGAGGCTTAAAACAATTACACAATTTAATAAGAAAGGGATAAACTTTTAATACTACCAGTGAATGAGTAAATAAATAGTGAGGTAATTTAAAGGAAATAGTCTTTTAAAACATTCCACAGGACCAACAAGACATATGCTGGGGAAGAGGGAGCATACTTATTTTTCTCAGCTAAGAAGCTCCTTTTAGAGGAAGTGTTGTTTGTCCTGCAATGAATACAGAGTAATTCTTTAAAATACTAGTACTAGAACCCAGGACCTTCTGTGCTCCAGGACCTTCTGTGCATCCCACCTTTACTGTGGGATCTAAAGGAACTTGTTTGTCAAGTGCAAATTGAATCATGTCCTAAGCTACCTGTCTGGGAAAACCAATCAGGGCCAGCCTCTCTTGACCAGCTGTCCTCAGAAGTTATATGTATTCTATGAAATAAACTTTTTCCTTCTGACAATTTATGTTTCAGCCCATAGTATTTCAAATACTGCTGTTTGTTCAGATAATATCTAGGTTTGTTGTATTCTAAGAACAAAAGAAGTAACAACAACAACAATAATAACAACAATAACAATAGAAATAAAAAACATTCTGCTTATTCAAGTAAAAGATTATTCCCAACACAATATACAGAATTCAAGGTTGTGACAAACAAAATTGTGATAAATTTTTCGTAATTGAAAACTTAATCTGTTGCAAAATGAATCACATATTTGATTACACCAAAGAAAAAATGTATTCTGTCATGTATTGTGAGAGAAAGAAAATATAATTAAGACAATATCTCATGTAATGCTTACCTGGTAAATTTCTGGTTATTCATCTGTGAAAGGCCATTACTGTTAATGAAAATGTGCCATGTACTACAATGCCACTATGGGCATCTTCATTTAATTTTTCAATACCCTACTTATATTGGAATTCATGACACCTTTAAACTAAATGAAAGCACAGATATCTAATAATTGTTAGGAGAAAAACTGATAAATAAAGTTGAAGCTTGGAAATTGTCCAGGCTTTAAGATAGCAAAATAGTGTATTATCATTGGTTTTGATGGCAGCTAAAAAGGTCAATAAGAAACATTATTAATATTAGATGCAAAAGCAAGGAAAGCTTGGACTTTTATTCATTCAAAGCCTGCATAATTTTCACTAGACTTTCATCTGCTCTGATATGGCTGTTTGCTGTAATCTTCAGAATTTATTTTCCACATTTGCCCTTTTACCTTTTTTTCATTGCTCTAACTTCCCCTCATTTCCTTTTTCCCTTTCTTTCAGTCTGACTTCAACTAGATCTAATTACCCTTCACCCCACTAAACATGTGAATTAAAACATTGTTGCTGGTTATCAGATAATTTATTGTGTCTGCTCTTTCCTTCCGCTTTCCTGTGTTTCAGTTGTTTTAGCTCAGAGCCCTTTCAGACAAAAAAACATGTATTTCCCCAAGCAAAGGACCTAACACATTGGGGCTCCATGCTATGGTCATCCTTCTTTACAACCCTAAAAATAGTTATTCGTGTCCACACAAATACTTGTCATCAGCTTGAATTAAATACACTGTTGTCTGTGTTTGATATGTGTTCACTTTATATCTCCGTAGGAATTAAATTAACCTTCAAGAGGAGGCTATCACATAGGCACTAGAAATCTGCTGTGATAGTTATTACAAATTACTTATCTCAAAACGAATATTTATGGTCTCATACACAAGGCACAGAGTAAGAATTTTTCATTCCATTCTAAGAGCTGTCTGTGCATATCTGTGTACATAAATGATACCTATATTTGAAAGTATAATTTCAGTACCAACTAGATCACAAATTACATTCTGAAGAGCTTCCAATGGTAAAAGCTAACTTAGTATCTGCCAGACATTATTCTGACCATATGTTTTTTGTTTCAGAACATGGGCAGGTAACTAAGTAGATTATTACCGACTAAATTTGTTAAAAGTCCACCATCCAGCAATTCACTAAGTGTGTGGACATAATCCCACTGAAATACACAGGAATTTCATCACATACTTTCAACTGATGTGATGCTGTGAATAATGACATGTTTCTGGATTACATATATAATTCATTAGAAAATTTATATCATGCTGTCATTTTATGAGGACAGCAGCGTATATGTTATGATGCAGACCAAAACCACTTTATTTGAGACATAATAAAAGCAACCAACCTATTTTGCATTTCTTTATTATTACGCAGGGGGATAAAAGAAAGGTGTTTCAATGGTGATCATCTCTGTAATGGCTGAGGATTGAGTTAGTGTACAGATTTAGCCTATGTTTGAGCAACTATGAGCTATTGTCTGGGAATGCCTGTAAGAAGTGCAGAATACAGACAGAACAGAGCTGGAAATTTGGGGTTCTTTATAGCTTCCTTAAAGAGGTTACCTCTGGGATCTAATACCAATAATATGCTGCATATATTAATTCAATTCAGTATTATATTAGTATCAGTGGAGGTAAAATAATGATGCATAAATTTAGGTTGACCTGTAATGGAAATCCTATATTCATAATATGTGTTTTAAAACCAAGTGAGCACATTTTACTACTAAAATAAATCCCAAAGAAATTCAGGGAACACTTGTTAAAACTGCTATTTTACAGTGTCATCACTTGAGTCAGCCTCTGAAACTAGAGATTGTCCTTGATCTCTTTTCAAAAGCAGCCAATCCTTTAACCCTCCCAGCAATAACACTTTTCAGCATAAAGAGGTAAACCCTGCCCCTTTCAAAATAAAAGTGTAACAAATGTTTTGCGTTTTTTGTTTTGTTTTGTTTTTGTTTTTTGGTTTTTTTTCCTGTGAGAGTGACTGAGCACTGACACGTTGCCCAAGTTGGTTGTAGAGTTTCTGTCTTTGGAGATTTTTAAGAGCTGTCTAGATAATGTTCTCAGCACACTGCTCTAAATGATACTTTTTCAGTAGGTGAAGTGAACAAGATGACCTCCAGAAGTCCCTTCTAATCTCAACCACTCAGTGATTAAATGATAAATTACATCTGTTATTAGAATCATCTTCCTGTTTCTCAAGTTCTTAGGTAATGTATGTATTGCTCACTGTGCAATGGCAAGAAATCCATAGCTGTAGATGCTGAGAAGAAAGGGTAAGACATATCAACTGCTGGCAACTTCCACAATAGAGGCAGTACTTACACTTCAGAAAATATTTTCTGCTACGTGGAGAATTCTGTAATATTTTTAATAAGATCTTCTTTTTTAGAAAGGCGTTAATAACTCTAAATGAGGATGTTTTCCTGTGGCTTCATTCACGTAAACATCCTTAGCAGAAGAAAATTTAATTTTACCATAGCTTATTCTTCTAATATGTTAAGATCTGAAAATATTAATCAATGTTATTTTCTGTTATTTATATGTGAGATTACAAGAAAAAATATTAAATAGAATGTGGGAGATTTAACAAAGACACTTTCTGTATATTGTTTCATATGACAGTCAGTCTGACACTTCCTACATATAAGCTCCTGCTGTGTTTGACATTTATTGTGTCAAATCTTCACTTTGATGTCCAAGAGAAGTAGTTATTATAAAGAATTCTCGCTTTAAATCTATTTGCATATGCCAAGTTCTTTTTGACTGAATCAAAGCTTCTTTACTGGCATGATGAAAAGTATCCTTCTTAGCAGCACATTTCTGCCATGTTTCAGCTTTCTATCCCCTGATACTTCTGTCCCAGATGTTTGTAAAAAGTGGCAGTGAAATATATGATATTGAAGTGTTTTGTCTGATAATTGTAATTTCATTCAGTCTGAACTGTTTCAACTCCCCCTTCTCATGTCCAAAATATTTTCCTTGAACTGATACCAGCTCTTGGTATCTGGAAAGGATACATAATGTATTGGGTTAGCCTGAGATGGAGTTCATTTCCCCACAACAGCCCTCACATGACTGTGCTTCACATTGGTAGCTAGAAAGGTGTTGCTAACACACCAGTGTTTTGGCCACTGCTGAGCAGTGCTCCCACAGCATCAGCACTGTCTCCCCAACATTCTCCCTCTCCACTCCCCGTCAAGGGCAATACCCTGGGAGAGGACACAGGCAGATCAGGTGACCCAGGCTAGCTGGGGTCATGTTAGATACTGTGTTATGTTAGCTCAGAGAGGAGAGTTGGGGAGGGAAGAAGGAAGGGAGGGGTTTCTGTTGTTTACAGCATTTGCCTTCTGAGCAATCATTATGTATTGCTGAAGCCCTGCTTCCTGGGAAGGGGCCAGACATCACCTACTACTGGGAAGTAGACAATAAACGTTATTTTCTGCTTTGCTTATGCTCTCAAAAACTTTTGCTTTTGCTTTATTAAACTGCCTTATCCCAACCCATGAGTTGTTTTCCATCTTATTCTCTTTTCCCTGTTTGGCTGGGAAGGGAAGTGAAAGAGTAGCATGGTGGGCACCTGGCATCCAGCCAAGGTCAATACACCACACATAATAAGAAAGGATTAATGGAGGAAATGTCAGCTAGGCTTTATTTTGTGAGAAATATTTTCACTGAAAATACCTGACAATAAAATAAATGCCAAGTCCATGGTGTCTCCTTTTACAAAATGAGGACTTGGTACTACAGCTACCTCTTCCTCTGGATGCAAGTACAACACACAATCTTCAGAAGCATCTCAGCTCACTTCTAAGTAGAAATAAAAAGTTCTGAGGGGCTCATCAGTGATCTACTTTCTTTGCCAATGCATACAACTTCTCAGAGGTTTCCTCATCCGCAAGGGAATGAGATCCTGCTCTGCTTAGAAAACTGACAGGAGACAGCAGGGTCCTTATGACTCTACCTGAACTAGTGATGTAGGATGGATCTAGGTGAATAGTTGTAGTCTGTACTGGTAAGACCTGTTCTTATCGAGGTGTGCACTAGCCTCTTCTCACTTCTTGAGAGAGAGGAAAGAAAAGGCAGTGGAATGAGAAGTTAATGTACTGCACTCTAGACTTGAGTCTCACCTGGAGTAATATGGCACTGGGATTCTGGAGTGCTGCACTGAGAGCAAGCTCTGGGAAATCATCATTTGTCTTTTACTGAGACCTTAAAAAGTCTGCTGCTGTAAGCAAAGGAAACTTTTTGAGTGCAGAAGTATTACCATGACTTTTACTTCATCCTCCAAACCACATCCTAATTCAGGTTATATTTATTGGCTTTGTTTTATTTTCTTTTGTTTTAAGAACTCTCTGGTAGGCCTAAAGGACTTGAAAAAGACTAGTCAGAGTGATCCATTATTTGAATTTCAACATCCAGACTATTTTCCTCCAGAATAAGCTTTCTTGTGAGAAACACCAACTGATGTCCAAAAAATAATAAGAAACACCCCACTCTGACTACTTAAATCTCACTGATAATGAAGTTTGGTGACCATAGTATGCCATTTCTGCTAGGCTGACAACAGCTGCCAAATCAAGATTCAATGAATTATATGAAGCAAATGAAGTGTCATACTGTTTATTTTGTCAAGTTGCTGGATTGGATAAACTTTTTGTTGTTGTTTTATCATTTTTCAGAGTATATTAGTTATTGTGGAAATATTTGCCATTCTCAAGATTAGTTATAGCCTCATGGACAAAATAAAACTGGCTTATATATTAGTTGAACATTTATGTAAAGTTTTGGGAGCTAATAAAGATTTTTATGATGTTTGTGGCTGTTCATACCTGTGCAAGTACATAACCACATATATATACATGTATAACTCATGAAGCTGAGTTATTCAGCTTTTTATTCACATCGGCTTGAAAGGAAGATAAATTATACAAGGTATAATTTAAGAGACTCTGCTAAAACCATTTTTTTGAGTGTTTGGATAACACTGTCTGGCATGTGGTGTGACTCTTGGGGAGTTCTGCACAGGGCCAAGAGTTGGACTCAATGATCCCAATGGGTCCCTTCCAACTCAGCCTATTCTATGATTCTATGATTTGTCTTATGACTGAATCCTATATTTTGCATATCATATATTTTGAAGTGAGTTATATTTGGAGATGTGTTAGGGTTGTGCTAAAATCTACAGGATCTATAAGAAATACATAGTATTTTTTTTTTTTTTTCATTTTTGACCACCTGGAAGATAAAATCCCTGTAAATACAATAAAAAGAAATGTTTCTTTGTAGATGAAATAGATTTGCATGGAGATGCTGGCAAAACTCCTGCAATCAAGTAAGAAAAATTATTTTTTTCCTTTTTTTTTTTTTTCCCCCTCAAGACTTTACATATGGGATGGCTAGTTACTTTTTGTTTTAGAAAGCTTTGCTTGAGGTTCAACTTAGCTGCATTCTGAATTGACAAGACCCAAGACAGGCTAAACTGGGAATTCTTATGTAAAGTACCTTCTTAAATTAAAAACAATAGAGCTAGCAGAATGGTGACTTATCAATAGTAGTATCTGCTTCATACCCAGAGTAATTTAAAATGTGTTTTTGAATTGTAGCTGTAACTGTAAAGTTCCACTCCCTGTCTTTAATTGCCTAATTAAATTGTTTTAATTTGATTGTTTGATTTCTAAAATGCTATACCTGGGAAGCTGATCTAGATTTCTTCAAAGTAACAAACTTGGAAAAGTATTAGACTCATCTATCCTGTGCTTATTTCAAAGTACAATGTGAACAATAGCATAGTTTTTTTAGACTATCTTTATCACTGAAGCAGCAGAGTAGGGAACTTCTTCAAGAACCTTCTTAGTCCAAGAAAACCCTCTTAGTTACCTAGTTATGGATGGGATGAATTAATCACTTCTTCACAGTGCTCATTTCTATACATTGACTATAAGAGAAGCTTAAACTATAAAAAACTAGCTACACTAGCTACACTATTAAAATGTTGCCTCAAGTAAGATGACTCTTACTTTGCTTGTCTAGAAAATTCAATTTTTTGTTTGAGACACTTTCTCAGCAAGATATGAAAATATAATTGTCTTCATCTGAGCAACTGAGTTCTGACTGTGGTATCAAATATTGTTTTCTGCCTAACTTCAATGTGCTTACTAGCTTTATTCAAGACATGAAATGTGAGCTTAAAGTACTCTCTTTAGGTCTCCTCTATCATATCAACTTTTGCTTTAATTTGTGCATTGCATCATTTTCACAAATGTGTCACACTTCATTCTTTTAGATGTTTTTCTTTGGTGTTTTTTTTTTTCCTAACAGTTTATATTTTCTTGACTGTTTTCTTTTATAAGTTTTATATTGCAGCCTTCATGGTTCCCCCACTTCTTAGAAGGGTTTTCTCTATTGTTTACAGGATTTTCAAAATTAGTCCTCTTTATTGGCATCATTACTTTTAATTCAGCATGAATTTTTCTTCCTGTACCAGTTGCAAGAATGTAATTTAGATTGTCAATGGATATTATAGGTAGGATTTCCAGGCTTGCTAAGCCTTATCTCATCTCTTCATCCATTAAAGACTATGACAAACTCTCCCTAACTTCAGAGGAACAGAAATAGCCATAAGCTAAAGGTTTTCTTCTGTGAAAAGCAATTCCTTTCCTCCCTTTTTTTCTTTCTTGCTGTTCCAAGATATTTTAGAAAAGGTGTCATCCAAAACTTTCTTATCCTACAAAACTTAAGGACTTTGATAAGATTCTTGTTTATTCTTATTTCCTTATTTTGTGATACTGAAAAAGGCAAGGCCGTTCTGGCAGTAGAAAAAGTGTACTAGATCTGAGTTAGGTGGTTATTTGAACTGGACTGACAGCTGCTTTACCTCACTGAATAGCAAATCTACACCAGTGATTCATTTTGATCTGTGCCAACTAATTTTGTTAGTTTTTATTTCTTTCATCTATGGACAAAAATTATTATATTATGAAATTTAGGATACAGCTAGTGTAGGTTAGCATAGCTTCATTAGAACATTGACTGTTTTCACAGTTTTAGGGTCTTAATTAGAGAGACTGAAATGACACAATTTATTCCCATCTATTCACATGGGTTTTCCATATGAGTTTTATTGGTAGGGGTCCAATAAGCATTGTAGTAGTGGTAACTTTGTTTGAACAGTAAAATAGGTAAACAAACAAATTCGGACCTGCAGAATTATTCAGTGATTATTTTTACAATGATATGTGGGATAGAATGAAATATGAGATGGAATAAACCAGAATTATATTGATAAGTAAATATTTATAAACAGTGTTCGAAAAAGGGAGCCTAAAGTGCTTTATAATTATTGGACTAGGTCTTTTTCTGTCACAGGTTTAAATTAACTTTAAGTGAATTAAGCAATTTTGTGCAAATTTCAAAGCTTCTTTGTGGATTACAACATTTTTGGTACTTTGTCATTGTGGACATTAACAGTTATGGTGGGAAACAAGGAAAGAATTTAGAAAGCTTTAGAATTCAAGATTTGTATATTCTTAATAAAAAGGGCTGGCCTCCAAGAGAAAATGCTCAGTACTCTTGAAAAATATTACTTTTTTTTTAGGAACATAATTTTGTTTGCTTCAAAGAGACTTATATTTAAATACATTGCAATTTCCCAGGAGCTGGTTGATATCTGTTTGTTATTGTTATAACTACAGTAGAACTATAAGTATAATTATGGTGAAGTTTTGATCCCAATAAAAAATTAATGCTAATGCTAGATATCCTGTAACTTCCTAGCATATGTGCTCTTTCAGTGTAGCTGAAAGAGGCTTAATAATCAATTACTGATTTAACTTAAATGTGTAGATAAATGTATTTTCACAATGCATTATAAGTTTCTTCTATATATATGTTTTTTAATTTTAGAGAACTTCATACAATATTCTTTTTTGTGTTTGCTTTTCTTGTTGCAGAGCAAAGAAAACTAGGTGAAATAAGAGTGTTCTAGGCTTTACTAGTTCTGGATTCTGTAATATTTACAGAGAATTCAAAATGTTTGTGGTATTACCACTGGGGAAATTAGTGAGGACAAAAAAATTTTGAAAAAATCAGCAGTTTATTTGTGGGGTTTTTTTCACTACTTTTACCAGAAATTTTCTAGTGAGTTTACCCAGAGCCTTACTGTCTTTCCAAGAAAAAAAAAAAATTATATTATTGCTAAAATATTGAAAGAATAATTAAAAATGCATAGGATAAAACAATAATGTAAACTAGTCTGGATTGTGCTTTGAAGTACATTTATATGTTTTATAAGCCCCAAATGGAAGACCATGTGAAGAGTATGACTTTTTGACCATGAAATATAATAGAAGAGTATATTCTGGTAAATAAAACCTGTGGAAATTATTTGAGGACCCCAGACAATCAGATCTCAACATGATTAGCAGGTTCCCTAGTCTGGTCCTGGACCATATGAACAAAAGAATAGTCACAGAAACAGCTAAAACAATTGCAACTACAAACATTATTTATGATTCTTTTTTTTTTTTTTCTTTCAGGAATCAGTAGTTTAAAAAGATCGTTAATAGATTATGAAGATTCTTCCCCATTCCCATCCCCCAAAAATCTCCTAACAAGGCAAACCCCAGTGTAATCTGGAAATTACCTGTTTGCCATATACTGGGTGCAAGAAATTTTGAACTACTAAGTTTATGTGAACATCAAGCCTTCGACCAAATAAATACCTGAATGAGGAACAGATTTGTGACTGAAGATAAGTCCTTAAGCTGTTACAAAAACATCCTTAAAGGAAGACTAGATTCAAAGACTGAAAATTAAATCTAAAAAGTAGGGACAATATGTAAAGGGTTTTTAATTGCAAAGATAAATTAGAGCAATTTATTCAGTGAAGTAGTGAATTTTGTGCTATGTAAGAACTTCATATCAGGACTGTGTAGTTTTATGAAAGACGTGTTATAGAATAGAGAGAAGTTGAGGACTTGATACATTATCATTTTGCATGGAAGACATGTTAGTTCCTCTTTCCAATATCTGAAATTCTAAGTCTTGTTTTTAATAGGGCTGTGCTATTTGCAAGAGAATTATGGCCCATACGAATAACCAGAGTGCTGTCTTTGCGCACACAGCACTTCTTATAAAATAAATAAGGCCCAAAAAGACAGTAATGACAATGTTAACAAAAGGAATTCCACCTGCATAAGAGAAAGCAAAAAAACCAGCCAGACAAAACAACAAAAACAAACAAACAACCCCTCTGCAACCAACACATCTCTAAAATGAGGGAAATAGTTTTGCAGCTGGACACAGCATGGAGGTAAGTGGGCAAGCTGGGTACAGAAACTGAGTGTTGATTACTTCACAATGGCTGGGACAGCTAAGAGGATCTCCTTGTAGATATCAGAAATGCCACACAAACATAGTGAGTAATTGAAGAGCCTGTCTGTACTGGAGGCAGTTTAGTGACTACTAAATTCTTCCAATGTGTCAGCTCATCTGGAATCACCCAAGCATGAGTGATAAAAGTGAGCAGGAGGAACACGTTGCTTCTGTAGAGTCATGATACATTTTAGGGGTCGTTATTGCAGCTAACCAAATCTCACCATTTCTGTGCAAAAGTGGTTCTGTTTTGGAACAAAATAATGGGGAGGGGGGGAGGGGGGGAGTGAGGAAGAGAATTTTGTAGGGAAATAAAATACATTTTGAAATATTTTGAAAAAATAAAAATAGTTCATATACAGATGCCTAAGGAATGTCAAAATATCTTACTGTCCTTGTTGTCTTTCACTTTTCTAGGAAATACCCTAGAATTCTTTATTGTCAGCCATGCGACCTTGTTACAAATTCTGAAGTATAGGCCACACAATCCCCCTTTACCTTCCTCTTATTGGATCAATCAGCATAGATTATCCAGAGCCAACCACTGGGATGTATATTTGCTAAGCAAAGTTGACAGTTGGGAAATTTAGTTTCAAGATAAACCTGTAGGCCAGTTCTGCTCTGTAACTTAGATGTGGAACTTAAGTTTTATAATGCTCTGTGCAGTGCCCAGGTCAGATTCAATAACACTAATTGCAGAGTAGGAATAGTACTCTGCTTGGGCGTAATGCCACAGTGTATTTCTCAGCTGCCATTTTGCCTTGCATGGAGTTGCAGGTACATTTTTTCTTTTAAACTGCTCTTGCTTTTTCTGTTCCATTCTCACAAAAAAGATGTGGATCAGCACATGGAGGAAATTTTCAATGAATTGAGATGGGGCACAGGACCTCAGTATGCGGTTTAATAAAATGTTTTTGTTTAATAAATGTAACATTTCTAAAAATTGCATCTTGTTGCACTCGTGTGAACTAAGGGTCATATAAGGTATGTTTTTTTAACAGAAGATATGATTTGTATTAAGTTGATTTCTGTCCTCTGGCTTCATTGCATCAGACATGCATCCACATACTGCTAGATACTGTAAATGAATTTAGATTCATTTATTCCCCCTGCCCCACAAAAACACTGTAGCAATATCCTATTGCATTCAGAAGGTCAAATTACATGATCTCTTCTCATTAGTTTTGTTACATTAATATTATTCATAGGGTTTATCATCAAGAAAAGTAATGCCTAAAGTCAAATGGGAAAATATATAAAAATCTGAGTTAAAAGAAAAACTATCAAGATCTAGTGCAAAACTGGTTCACTTTAGTGAACACATCAAATTAAATTTCCAAGAAAAATAATAAGATTTATAAGATTAATGAATTGCCTGTACTTATACTCAAAATTTGGAAGTAAATTAACTTTTGAATATTCTCAGGCACTAAACCAGAAACTCACAATCCATTTTTTATGGAGCAGAAACATTTGGAAAAGTGAAATCATCTCAAGTAAAAATCCTTAAGACCCCAGAATATACATTTTTTGTGTGCGTATATGTGTGCACACAAATACATATATTAACCTTTTTTTTTAGAGTGGATTAATTTTCTGCAGCTATAGTGTTATGTTAAACACAGATCCCTTGTTTTTCAAGCACATTTTTAGCATGAGGAGAACTACTGCAGGCCAGGTTCATGGGATCATATCCCTTGGTGTAGCTGGTGTTCTCCTTCGAGATTCTGTCCACACACTCAATTGTCACTGCAACAGCTGCCAAAATTAGGACTATTGGTGCTATATGCTAAGTGTGCAGTGAGGCTTTCATTCTTGGCATACCCATTCATTCACACTGACAGGAGAAGCTTAAAAGAGATGACCTTTTTCAATTCATGTATCTGACTTGAATCAAATTGTTTAACCTAGTTCTTCCTCCTCCCAAGGTTATGAAAGCCAAGGGTCAAAGACAAAAAAATACATTTTCCTTTACATCCTTCCTGTCTTTAATATACACATCCCTGGTTTTGTATTTTTCTGAGTTTTATACTACAGGGTGTCTTCTCTGCAGTGTAGGAAGTTTCAGATTTGTTTGGAGACCGAGAGTGAGATCTCAAATCAGCAGTGGATGATTAGGCCTTCACCTTGCAAGCTTTTCTCATATCAAGTAGTTCTGTATGGAATGTCTCCATGTTAAATGATGTTCACCTGTCACTGTGCTGGAGGTTATCCCAAAGCCTGTGTAACATTGAGATTTTAATTTGAACATTTTCAGATGAAGATTACTAGAGAGAAAAGCTAAAGGTAGAGAAAGAACTTTCTCTCGTCTCCCCTTCATTACTGGCTGGTATCGTACACGCATCCTCTCATGTGACATGAATTAAGCTAAATGGTCCTCTATATGGTCCTCACTCCACTGAGGTTTTCATCTACCCTTGAATTTAAAAGAATGTAAGTAGTGTCTAACAGCCCTTCAGACATGTTTAATTACAGTCTGAGAAATTATACAAGATTAACCTTTCTATGTTTCTGTTCACTGTAAATAACCACCTCAATTTATTTTATGATTCATGACATTATTCATACCCCTAATATCATATTCTCATCATCAGACAACAGTGAAGAAGGTTTGTTATGAAAAGACAATAAATCATTTAATAAAGTTTTTTATTGCTTTTAATTCACAGGAAGAGAAGAATATTTGAATGTCACTGCAATATTTAGATTGACTTTACAATTTTATTGATAATGCTTTCTATAATAAAGTTGTTTCTCCATACTAATTAGGTTAAATGAAGCAAGACAAATACACATTGGGCTGTCCTATATAAAATTAACATTTCACACATGAAGGTGCTTTTTCTAAATGTATATCAAAATCTTTTACACCATTTGGCGGATTTATCCACCTAATAAGCTAGATCAGGATTTTAAACCAGTTGAGATTTCAAATTTCAGGTTCTGTTAGGCTCACCCTTTCCTGTAGTATGCTTTCACAGACTGCACACTTAATAAAACAGGTCCTGAGAAGGGAATAATTCTTGGACTTTATTTTGTGGGGGTTTTTCACAACAGGATATAGACACAGTTTCTTTCAACTTTCCCCTGCAAGTACCAGGGTCAGAGAAGAAGGAAGAGGAGGAGGTGCTCCAAGTGCTGAAGCAGATTGCCCTGCAGATCCTGGAGGATACCACAGGGAAGCAGGTAATTTCATGCAGTATATGACCATGCCAGGGCACAGAGATAGTAACTTAAAAATTATGGCCTGTGGACAGCACTCACCAGAGCTAGTTTATCCTGAAGGACTGCAGACCTTGGAGAGTACCCACATTGGAGGAAAAATGTGAAGAGAAAGAAATGAAGAAAGGAACTGTTATATACTGGTTGAAACCCCCATTCCCCATACCTCTGTGCCACTTGGGATGAGGGGTAGTAGGTAGAGGAACTAGGAATGAAGGAATAAAGTTTAACTTTTTTGGCCCATGATTTTAACTGGTAAGCAATCTCACTGTCATTTATCTCTGACCAGAAGCTTTTCCATCTTAGTTTCTCCCCAGTCCAGTTCAGGAGGGGGAGTGGGTTCACTGCTGGATGGATGTCTGGCCACTGGCCAATCTTAACTGACCACATGTTAAAATGCTGATGAAACTCTCTTGAATAAGGACACTTTTCTCTTTTTTTTCTCTAAAATGTGGTGAATTTTTGATAGGTGAGAAGTTAGTATGTTATGGCTGCTCATCTTAAATTAAGTCTTCATTTTTATATTGTATTTCCTATTTGCTACCTATATCTTTCTGTAAAGTGTGATACTTTACATGGTCTCTAGAATTGGGTCTTTAGGTACTGCCTTATTTAGGATTAGGTGTTAAAATCAAATTTTGCTTTTGACTAAGCCTAAACTTCATGTCTTAGATTTTATTAGAAACTGCATATAGCATAGTTATGTAATTTAACTGTAAGAAAACTTATTTTTCATCCTTTTTTCAATCTTTTCTATACTTTGAATTAAAAAATCAGAATTCATAGAAAAGTACACCTGCAATCTGCTTTTGATGTGACATTTAAAATAGGTTGTTGATTATTATTCAAATTTTTTAATCTTCTTTTTTTTACTGAAAATGTATATTTTTACTATAGGCGGAGACCAAAAAAATGCCCATAATTTTTTTTTTAAAGATATCACACAGCTGAAATGTAGCAGCTGACTACATAAGCACTCCTGCTTGTATATGAGAGCTAAACCAAGTCTACTTAATGCACTGAAATTCACTAATCATAAAATATCTTAAGACTGTACCTTTAGTTCACCATTAGACTTAAGGGATAAAATGTTCATCAGTAAATTTTCATTATTATGATCCCCTTGCTTCCAACTTGTTGTAGCATATTCACTTCCATATTTAATATGTTTTATTGTAAGCAGCACTTGCAAACCACTTTATAATGACATACTATATTGATGACTTGTGCATGAATTGTGCCAGTACTTTGTCTTCATTGAATTTGTAGTGAAAAGTTGGCCCTAATTTTTGGTAAACCCAGTGAATGTAAATGAGTAAGTACCTGTTATTGGAAAGTCATAAATTTCCTCAGTATGAGCAAATTTCACAATATCTGTCTATGGTATGGAAATAAGGACAATAGTATACTGTGATTCTAGAGATTATATTTAAATATTTAATTAGCTTTTAACTTCAGACAACACACTTTTGTGCTGTGTTCCTTAATGCCATGAGAGCATAGTGCTACACCCAGGGTAATAAAGCCAAATTAAAATGGTTAGAAAGCTACCATCTAAAATAGCAATATGTGAAGCCAAAAATCATAGAATCACAGAATAGTTAAGGTTGAAAAGAATCTTAAAGATCATCTAGTTCCAAATCCCCTCCCCCTTTCACTAGATCAGGTTGCTCTGGGCACCATCCATCCTGGCCTTTAACACTTTCTGGGATGGGAATATATCTGGATAAGACAGTGCCACTTACAGTTAAAAGAAAGAAACTTTGCTCAAGATTGAAACAGAACAGATTAATCTGAGCACTCTTTTCATGATAATGTACTTATTCCACAGGATTTGGAAACAGAGACAACAGTTCCTACTGCTGCATCTAAAACTTGAGCAGAGGACAAGGTGTGTTGTTCTGGATGCACATGGCTAACTTGGATGAGCTTCTTGGGAATCCCTTCTCTCTGTCTCTCTCAAAGTTGTTTCTGAGGCACCATATACTAACACATCTTAGGACCGTGCCTGAATGATATGGTATTTGTTGCAGATTTATGCTGGTATTGATATTGACTTTATGACTGACAAAGCCAAGAGTTCAGTTCTGAGAAACCAATTTGTCTCAAGTGATAACAAATCCAAGTCTGATCAGTGTCTTATGTCAATGAAGACCTAGTTTCAATGTGTTCAAATTCTGATTTTCTTTGAGTGGAGCTCTAGACATTCAAAGTATTCATACCTGATTCTGAGGTATTTTTTTCCTACTATCCCTTGGGAGCATGGCCAGTTGTGTAATGGGTTTTTCCAAAAAGGGTTTAAAAGTTTCCTCAATGTCTCTATTTTTACTACCTTCAAGATCTTGTAGGCTTATCAACAGTTGACTTTTCTATCTTACACAGAAAATTTGGCCAAATATTCTCTTTACTCCAGGTAAGGATTTTCCTTAGTTTCTAAATCAGAACTGTTACAGCCTTTTCTATTATACCTTGAAAGGTAGTCGGGTGGAAGAATCTTAGCCCCTGTGAAAGCAGTATCTGTCAAGTAAGGTAGAAGAGGTTAACTTTTAGGGTTTGATGCTTAAAACAAATTATCATGTTCTTTATTCTCATAACTGACTCATAGTTAGAAAATGTCTTTTTTCTTTCTTGGTTTTTATTTTCTTTTGGTTGTTTCTTTGTTTTTGATTTTTGTTTTTTGTTTTATTTTTTCCTGCAACCTTTAATTTTCTGAACTACCAGGTTGCTTTTAAATTTTGAAAAGTAGATAATCATCTCAAGCTCTCTGTGCTTCTGAAGTTCCCAGTTCCAAAGCAGTTGTCAGGGAGGATCCGAAAAAATCTCTGTTCTCTTGCAATTCACTGGGCAATTTGGCAGGAATACTAGGCAAGGTTTTATTGGATACTTTTCCGTGTTTTGGCAAGCATTAGTTGAAACAGATGTTTATATACAACATTTTTATTTCTGAAACATGCTTCATCTTAAAACGACTTTGGTTTATTGCCCTTGCTACTCCTATTGGAAAGCTGTCACTGAGTACTCTGGCTCTGATGATTACCAGTTCTAAATTCTAACCCAAATGTATTTATGGCCCATCTAGAAATACTTTTATTAGGTCAACATTGTTGTTTATTTTAAATAGCTTTTCTGCTTTTCTCATGTTCATGCCTAACCACTCCATCTACTTATGCAGAGCAATTTTATCACATCTCAGTTCATTTTACTAAATTAAATGGGACAAGACATTTTTGTCTTATTTCGTATAACTTGTGGTACTCTGGGTACCTCATCACATACAGATTAAAATTGCATTTGCTATTTGATGGATGTGACACATTTTTGTTAACAGTCACCCAGGTACACCATACTGTTTTCTAGGTGTTGAGAACAAAGCTTACATTTGTTCCTCTTAAAGTGTATCAGCTTCCTTTAGTGTTGCACCCTGCCATTTTATCCAGTTACTTCTATATCATTCTGTGGTTTGCTTGATATTGTGTTACTAATAAATTTTATCAGCTAGCTTTTACTTCTTGTATCTGCATAAAATGTAATGTAATGAAAATATTTAACACAGTCTGTACCATGATATTCCTTGACTAACTCTTTCAGTAATTGATCCTGACTTGATTATTTCCTTCTCAAATCTATCAGTTGCTAGCTGTTTTTCAGTCAGTTTACTATCTACCACACAATGCTTAATTCAGCTCTCATTCTCCCACTTGTTAATTCCCATAGGTAATCTATCAGATGTTTTGCCATATGTTTGATAGATCAACTATACTGTTATTTCCTCATTTTATGTTATAGGCTATAGCTTCGAAGGTAATCTGATTCAATCATTCTTGGATAACTTACTTTGGATTTTATCACATTTCCACTTACCACTGGCACTGTATTACTTCCTTAAATAAATGCATTCTTTACTTTAAAATAATTTCATTTTAACCTGTAATTTATGCAATCATTACCTTCAGAGAAAGAATGAGTTTATGTAGAGTAGGAGATTCTACAGGGCCTATGGGAGACGTGCTTCAATTCTTTTTCTGTCATGATAAAGGCTTGAACTATGTTTTATTAACTCAAATCTGTCTATTTCTTAGGCTGTGCTAACCTGTAAATCTCCTATTTCACTCCTTCTGAATCTTCTGCCTTTTGGACAAAGTACTCAAATAGTCACTGGAATACAAAATGGGAAACTGAGAATGAGTCCAGTCTGATGCTCTTTGGCAAGAAGAGGCATCTAGCCTCCATTCCTAAACATAATGAATATTCAATTATTTATACAGACTAGACATGAGAGATTAAGGAGTTTTTCTCCTCTGATTTCCCAATGAGTTTTGTCCTGTTGGGACTCCTAAGAAGTGAGAGCTGGAGTTCAAACATTAGAGCAAGATGAAATAATTGAATTTGAGTGCTCTTACTAGTAAGCAATTGATAAAAAAGTGTAAAATGTCTTTTCGTCCTCTTCTGGCTGTTTTGTGCATATGGTCTTGTATTTTTCTCTAAATTTCTTAGAAAACCTGAAAACAAACATAGTGTTGTGTACCTAAAAGAGCTGACTGTTTCACTTAATTTATATTTGTTTAATTGTGAGGGAAAGTGGCAGTGAAGTGAAGGTTTGTTTCTTTTGGCAAAAAGTTTTATAAACAAAAGGAAAATGTTTTAATTTGGCTTATTAGCCTACTGAAATGAAAAATCTGTTCATACATGGCTACAAACAACTGATTGCTGTTTCTTTGTCCAGCTTCCTTGTTTTCATAGACATTACTAACATGTTGAATTTGATTAAATCCTTCTTAAACTAAATATCTAGGAAAATACACAATGGTTCAGCACTATCATTGATGTGTTCTCATCTGTCTGAATCTGTATGCACCTGTGGATTTATATGTATTACACTATTTGCACTTGCAATTGTTGTATTTTAGTAATCATTATCTTTTTAAAGTCTGGGATCACCAACAAGGACATTTTAAGGACAAAATCTAGTTGTATCATTGAATACAATTTAATGGACTAATCCTTACATATGATTTTATATTGGTAAATAAAAAATACCTAGGCAACAGTCTGCTTTTATATGTATATTACAGGTATGTTCCAAGTACAATTTGTCTATTTATAAACAATAATACTTGTGATGTTAAAATATCTTAACCTCATGCCAATTTGCATGCTGAGAATGCTTTCAAAATGTACAGTTTTATTTCATTATTTAGTTACTACTTCTTGGGGAAAAGATTAAATATAAAATTTTAAGATAATAATAGGAGAGTATAAGGAAATAATTACATTGTAGTAGCAATAATTTTATTTAGAATGTGTTTTACTTTTTCCCAATCATGGCAAATGAAATTAACTACTTGATGTTGCCCTGTAATGAACACAATTATCAACTTGTCATAAACAATTTGTATTTACGACTCAGAGAATAATGACTCATTGTATTTTATTACTGGGGTTTCATCTAAGATGGTGGGGCCCACATATGAAATTGTTATTTCTTTTACAATAAACTGAGGGAACAATTACCAAGTATATGGTAATCTTTTTTTTTCCCTATTATATAATAAACCAATATTTTTTAGCATGGAAAAATCAATTTCTTTTCAGCCTCTGTCCTTAGAAAAATAACCAGAATGTGGTGATTGCATGCATGTAATAAAATGGATTTTTTTGCATGTGTTATCACACAATAATCTTTAGTTAACAGTCACTAAAAGATGATGCAATTAGGTCTGAGCACTTGTAGATCACCAAAATATGGTTTATGGCCTTGGACTTCTTACTAATAACTGGCTTTATTTTTATTACTTCAATGAATGGCCTGAATTATTATTGGGTTTTCCTACTTTCTGGCATAACCTTGGAAGAGAAAAATTAGACTTCCACAAAACATTTAATTAGTGTTTTGCATTTTGACATGGCATTTTAATTATTTGAAAAGGTATGCAGCATAATTTAAGACTTTTTAAAAAAAATATTCCACTACTGCTCTGTTCATTTATTTCAAAGGTTATACTGTAGAGTTAATAGTACTTGATATATCTATGTAGCATTTAAAATTACACAAGGGGGACAGGGTACAAAAGACAAAGTTTCATGTAAGACAGATATCTCTGTACCTGCAAAAGGCTCATGAGTTATATTCTCTTCTGATGGAGAATTTGCTGAGGGAAATGTGTTAGTTTGGTCAATGACAAGCAAAGCACTGTATCTTCCTATGGAAACTACTTCTCTCTAGGAGCTGCAACAGCTGGAGCCCCACTTCAGAGATGAGTATGAAATGATGGCAACTACATAAAATCCAGTGTTGGTTTTAGTATTTGAAACCAAAGTGAACTGTTTTATAAAGGAAAACCATAAACAATATTCCATGAAAATGTAAGTCCCAAAAAGTTATTGACTGAAATCAGTGGGTGCTGTCATGGTTCTGTTGCACAGAGATACAAAGCTTTTTTTTTTTTTTTACTGCCAGCATTTTTAAGATGGATAATGACTCCATAAAGCTGTTGTAACATGATGTGGTCCTACTGATCTCTAGCTGTGCAGGTACTCTCTAACTATAAGAAATACAAAGATGGCTGAAAAAAATCCCATGTTTTTAGTAATTTCAGGCCATTTTCTAAAGGAGTCCTTAAAAGAAGATAGTTTTGTGCACATTTCCACAAGGAAAAGGCTTTCCTTTGTCAGATTCTCAGGAGCTCTTTGGGAAAATAGATTTGGATTTATTATAGCTGCCTTATCCAATGGCAACTAGAGGAGTTTTACTTGTTGTGGTAGAAAATTATGTGCCTGTAGGCAGTGCCTGAAAAAATGAAGAAATATTTACATCTTTCCTAAGGTTCCTGGGTATGCTTTTACCACAGCAAATCCCTCAGGTTCCTCAGAGTTTCATGGAGCAGATAGCCAGGAGACAAAGTGTTTTTGAAGAAAGCATTTAGCAATTGCCTTTAGTAGATTTTATTTTAACTTTCTGTGAAGAAAAAAGTCAGAATTTGTCCTACAACTGTAGATGGAATTGAGCATGCAAAAATGCCTGAAAATTTGTTCTAAAATTTTATTCAGTATAAAACTGACAATTGTACAAATGGCATTTATTTTGTATAGGAGAGATGAAGTCATTGTCGTGCTTTTACAGTTATGTTTCAGCTTCTAGGCATTTTCAGATGTCTAGATTTTTCACTCATTATTTCAGAAGGCATTAAGTTACATTGCTTATATAATGGTTAGAAATTTCTGTTTTCAGCATGACACTTACACTTTATTTGTCTGGCTCCTCCCTAGAGCTGTTCAATGTCTTTTTTTGATATTTTTCTGTAATTCTCTCTTTTATTAATATCAGAGGTTTTAGTCTTAATTCTGTAGAGATTTGTAACTAGTATATATATTTCTAATTTTGTAAAACCATTAAGAATGCTAGTACTCTGAGATAGCATGCTTTTCTTATACTTTAAGCACAGAAAATGACTATGCAAATTACCAGACAGAAAAGAAACAAATTATTTTTCACTTGCATCCTTCTAGCTACCCATTTTAAAAATTGAGTCAAATGAGACTAATGAATTTTAATTAATTAATGTTAAGTTTATACCCCTTTTTTTTCCAGTGTAAAGATGCCTTTCTTATAAAGAAGTTTTCTGCTTTGCTGTTTACTATTTAGATTTCAATGCTTCATAGCATTCAATATTTCTCCAAAATTCCTTTGAGGAAGCCATATGATAGCTGAGCTCCACTGAAAATCTATTAAATATCAGACAAGATTTATATGCACAGTTGAAATGCACTGTTTCAGCAAACGGACTTAAGAAATCAGTTTATGTGAACTGGTCTGGAATTAACCTCAGACACCTGAATGCCTGTTGACTTTGGTTTGTTATTATAAGTTTTTACAATTATGTTGTGGTCAGCACTAGCTCAGCTACATTGATGGTAAAAAAAGGATAGATAAGAATATGGACATGATTGTCTTTCTTTTTCTCATTCTAACAGCTTTTTCAGTTTGTCAGAACTACTCTATGCTTTGTGGCTGTGTCACTCAAGACACTTATCAACTGGTTGTCTTTTCTCCTTAGCCTTGTCTCTCCTCTCTCTCTTTTTCCTTAAATGAAGAACACTGGGAGTAGTAGAGATCCACATTTTGACAACTGCTTTCACATGTAAAACAAAATCAGAAACATCCTGAGTATCAACTTGCATCTTTTTCAAGAAAAGCTGGGAGTAGAAGAGGGAACTTTGCCATTGCAAACAGGTAGAGGCTGATCCACAAGAATTCTACCTTATAAACAAAATATTTATAAAAGACATTTGACCCCAAAGGCATGAACATCAATAAAAAAACATTTTGGGAACTCTTCTGAATCCTCATTTTGCAATCTTTCCAGTTTATTGTAGCTTTATTTCTTTCAGTCATAATTGTCCACGTGCTTTTCAAAGTGATTTTTAATATCTTTGGTTCATTTTCAAACCTCTTTTTCAGAAGAGTCAATTTTCTGTAAACAAAACCAGTGTATTTTGAAAAAATATATTTTTCACAGGAAAATAATAATCTGAACAGTCTCTTAAGTCAGCAATATCAAGAGAAACACAGCACTACTTGAGAAGACTGTGTGGTTATGAATTAACTAATAATGGAAAACATAGCTAGTGTTCTAAAAGGGCAAGTTCTAGTCCTTGTATTTAGCATCATGTTCAGTATTTGTCAATACCTATAAAAATAACATGAAGGTAGGTAAAACTGGAATAAATGGTCTAATCCTGGACTGGATTAGAAAGAGCATTGCCAACAGGTAAGGGAAGCGATCCTTCCCCTCTACTTAGACCTGGTGATGCCTCACCATGAGTGTTGTGTCCCATTCTGGGTTCCTCAGTACAAAGCAATGAGTCCAACAGAGGACTATGAAGATGATTTAGACACTGGAGCACTTATCAGGAAAGTCTGAGGTATCTGGACTTGGTTAGCCTGGAGAAGAGACAACTGAGAGGAGACCTGATCAGTGTCTATAAGTATCTGAACGGAGGTTGTCAAGAGGACAAAGGCAGGCTGTTCTGGGTGGTGCCAGAAAATAGGACAAGAGCCAACAGGCAGAAATTGATGCACAGGAAGTGCCAGCTGAATATGAAGAACTTCTTTACTATTTGGATGACCACATACTAGAAGACACCGCCCAGAGAAGTTGTGAAGCCTCCCTTACTGCAGATATTCAGATGTTGTCTGGACACATTCCTGAGTAATGTGTTCTAGGGAACCCTGCAGGGAAATTTGATTAAATGACCCACTGTGGTCCCTTCCTGCCATACCCAAGTCTGTGATTCCATGAATGCAGAATAAAGCATTCTATAGATCATAGAATCAATAAGTTTGGAAAAGACCTCCAAGACCCAGGCCAACCATTGACTGAACACCATCATGTCAATTAAACCATAGCACTAAATTCCAAGTCCAATTGTCTCTTGAGCCCTTCCAGGTGTGGTGACTGCACCAGGTCCCCAGACAGCCCGTTCCAATACCAACACATCAGATATATCGGGTGTAACTGGAATAAGTGATCTCTTCTGGAATAAAGGTTTTGTAACTCAACATCTGTAATGTGGTTATATATGTTAAACCCCAAATATTCAAACCACAAATATTCTCTTATAGTCAGTAGCTTGGAATGCTAAATGTAGGAGATAAGCATGATAACAGGTTTCTTCTCAGATAAGGAACTTCTGCTGTAGTATAATTAACCTTTGACATAGATGGGAATTTTTAGTAGAAACAATTAATTGAAAATTAATTTTCTTTATATAAAAGTTCATGGCCCTTTAGCACAAGTTTCCACTGGAAGTATTTTATTGTTATATTTTCTAGATCAAAATTTTTGGCTTTTTTAATGGGAAAATTGAATAACTATAATAGAGAAAAATACTAACAAGCATAATCAAACAGTCTTGAATATTCCTGTGAAAAAGGAAACTTCTTTTTCAACAAAGTTCACTGTAAATCCATAACTTTCAAATTACCATTTAAGGTTCATAATTCCTATGCATGAAACTTATTTGGAATAAGGTAAAGTATCGATTTAAACTGACTTTCTTTATGTTGGATAGGTTCATCTGCAATTTTTCTGATTCCAGAAAATGTCTTATTCCAGTTATCTTTCTTATTCCAAAAACTGAGGGTTTCACACATGGAGTTAATCAGGAAAAGCAGCTGTACCAGAGTAACTTCTCGTGCAGAGAAGCCTTAGCACAACACTTGAAGGTAATAGGATTGAGCTGGTGGTAGCCGACTCAAATTTGTTAAACACTGAAATCCAATTTGTTCCTTCCAAGATACACAACTTCATGGGTCTAGATAGGGAGTAAAGCTATAACAACAGCTATTTACAGGTCTACCCTTTCTGTGTAAGCACTTCTTAGGGCTCCAGTGGATGAAAGTATTGCTCCAGAGTGACTTATTCCACATTTCCTGTTCTAACTGTATTTGTACATACGCTGGACAGAGGAAAAAGGAAAGAATGAGAAACTAGGTTTTCTCCCAGTGATGACTGAGTTTATAATTTTAGCACTTATCTTATATTTTTAGACCCATGGCCAGAAACTGTACTGCAGATCACATGGTACTGCACCCATACATCTAGGCCCTCAAAGAAGAATAAAACTATACAAGATCCCATTTGATTGTTTTTAGGCAAGGCTTTGGATGTCGTTTTCATTTTCCGTGTAATCTATTGCGGAAAACCATAACACTTTAATATCATTGATCCAAGAAAAAAGAGAAAAGCCATGTTCAGACAAAGTGTTTTTTAGAGCGGTGATCCAAAACTCAACTTATTATCTCCATGCTACTTGAGAATATTTATAATGATTACTGAAATGGACAGAGTAATTTATGAAGCAAGCCTACATTTTTAGTTACCTGAAGTTTCCAAAGCCTGAAATATTGCTATTTGAACAGAAGTAAAAATTTTAGCCCAAGTAAACTAAACTGCTATCATAATTTCTGTTGTGGCAAAATTGTTCATTAAACTTGCTTTATATGCTAGCACGATAATCAATTCCCACATAATAAAAAACAAACTACAAAATAACCATCATGAGTAAAAGCTAGGAACTTTTCCATAGATGTGTTTACAGCTCTACAGAAAAAAAAAAAAAAGAGTAAAAAATCCATGGTTGACGTCCATCTTGTTTGTGTGCATTCCTGTTTTCCCTTTAATTTACATACAGAAGCTTGCCATGGTAAAGTGCATTTTTTATACAGTTCTTGCCTGAGGTTCTCTTGAAAACTGGGTCATAATCAATCTAATCTATTCTACCAACATCACAGAGAACATAGTCAAAAAGTCTTGTTAGCGGTGATTGAAAATACAGTTTTCCTTTAATATTTTTTTAATTAATTGTTATTTAGTAATGTTTGTTTGTGCTTTATAGCAAACTCATAGAATTAGTATAAGATAGTTTGTCTACGCAGAAAAAAACAATCATTAGCAGCAGATATAAAGGGAAGAAAATTTTAGTTTCATAGAGGAGAAATGCTGGTTTAATGATGATTCTTGTGACAGGGATATCTTACCAATGTAGGAGTTTACTTATATAGTTTGCTTATAAGCCTCTCCTTGTTTTGCACTGAGGACATACTGGTTCTTTTTGGATCTCAAGAAGGCATGGATTAGTTTATTGAGTTTACTGAGCAAAGCATAGAAATAGTAGAAAAAAGTGCTAGGAATAAAATGGTAGAAAAAGCGACAATAATCATATGTCCCTTCTGATGTTAACAGAAGAAATATAAGAGGTAATATCAATCTGACATTCCTGGTGATGCTTGAAAACTGGTTGCTGCAGCATCAGACAAGTCCTTTCATGTTAGGTTTATGGTTGGACTCAATGATCTTAAAGGTATTTATCCATCTATAAGTTTAACATGGCACTCTAAGCATATCTTGGCCATGGTGAGGTGCATTGTCATTATCGTACTTAAAATTTAGCGGAACTTTCTTAGATGTAAACAATCTATGAATCATTTCAGTTGTCAGTTAAGGGACTGTTAATCATAAAGGTATACTGCTTAATCTCAGCATAAAATAAGATTTGTAGATGATGTTATCCACCTGTACGGGCTTTGCCATTGCAGTTAATGAGCCCAGTTCATCCAGCAATCACTGAGGTTTACTGACAGCAGCATGTTGCCACATATTTCCATGGGAACAAGTTCAAGACAGCTACAGTACAGGTTATATTGTTGTTCTTCATACTAGCATACAAGTCTTGACAGTCAAGGTCTGTGGTTATACTCTCCCCAGATTCTGCTTGAAGACGCAGTCTCCTTTCAATGTCTTCTGCAGCTGCCCACTACCCCAACCGGAACAAGGCACACTCTTCAAAGACATAACCTCCTTATGAGGCTGTCTTTCCACCTTTCTTGCAGTCACATAGATATCCTAAAATGCTATTAGATTCCTTGGCTGATAATCTTTGGCAGGATACAGCTGAGAGTGCTTGTCATAACAAACTTAAAAGTCCAGCCAAATGTTCCTTGTGATCCAGCAAATGTTTTCTTTGCTCTTTTCTTTCCTTAGGCACTAGAGATGATCAGAATAATGGACCATTTGAGAGGGTGTTGTTATACATGAAATAACACTGGGGAAAACCAAGTAGATTATGAACGACTTTTACATTAAAAAGAAAACAGCCATATATTTCAGGAATTACCCAATTTTAAGGAAGTGTGAATTTTCTGGTTCCACAAAATATTCTAGAAAATATTGGATGGATTCAAGTTCAATCTTTAGGCTATGATAGGCAGGTAATTGGGCTGAGTGTTCTTGATAAAAATGAAATTTAGAATTTGATAAACTAATGTTTGAATAGGAATTTCTGAACATAAAATATATCCTTTAAAAATAATATAGCTAAACAAGGTCAATTTTATGTGGACAAATATAATTCCGAACAAATTATTAGGCAAAATAAAAAAGCCATTCAAAAACTGAAATATTTGTTTCGGTCACCTGCTTATCAAAACTAAACTTCATTGTTTTTTAAGAATGAAAAAGGCATTCTACATGAAAAATAGCACAAATGGAGCACTTCTAGGTGTATTTTCTCCAGTAAATATAAAAATTCCTTTTCTTTCAATGATGGCATACTTCTACTAACAATAGATTTGCACTGCATTACATATCCAAGTGCACTAGTGCTTTATGAAAAGACTGAACTCAATTCAGAAAGCTTCTTTTGAAAGATTCCGATAAGTGTGTGTGTGTTGTATTGAAGCCTGTCATTTCCCACTGGTCACATTCCTATTCAGGATCCCTCATGAATGGAAGACTTTTTCTTCTTGATAACAGAAAGGACCTTATTTCTGCTGGGATTTGTTAGAAACTAGGACAGGAAAAGCAAAGAGACTTGATTTGTTTGCAGTGTCAGTTTAAATAGTATTGATTTGATCTGGTGATAGTAGGTGGATACAAAGAGGCCAGCTGATTTTGCAAGTAATACCCATGTGACCTTTAAAACTGAAAAGTAATAAATTGAGTGTTTAGCTTGAGAAATGCATTATTTTTGCTGTTAGTCCCTTTATGTATCCAAATTTTTATAGTAAAATTCTTATTTTTTTCCTAAAACCAGGAAAAAAAATAAAAAAGGGGAAAAACCAACACTCTATGGGCAGCAGATAACAAGATATGTATTTTGGTATATCAATTTAAATTTTAACCATCAAAATATTATGTAGACAATAGTGAAAAATAAAGCTGAAGATATTCTCCTACTGAAATCACTGGAAATAATAGTAGGTTCAGTCACACTAAAGTATCCTGTATAATGACAATTCTTTCTTCCACTGCTGTACATTTGACTTGAATATCAGACATTCTGTTGCAATGCTAGTAGCTAAAGTATGTTGCCCTACGTTTTAACATATTGTTCAGTAATTGGTCTTGCTGTGTAAAAAGCAATGTAAAGATAAGTTCTGGGTTAGAAATCAAAATATGTTATGGATTTGTATCTTCTATGCATTTAAAAAGCATTTTAAGCTTTGTGTAATATATTGTTGTGTGTGAAGCACATTAAATAAAAATCCAATAAAACAGCATCATGAAAGCCTACATTCAGCTCATCTTTTTGAGATATGCAAATGAAGAAAAGACAATGTCAAGAGATCTTGGATAACAAGTTGGAATGTCTGTTACAAAGGATAAAAAGCTTTCATACTCTATATGTTCATATATTCACATTACCTAAAAGAACTGGTATTATAAAAACATAATTTTAAAAGACAGTAATCAATCCCAAAAATGAATTTCAGTCTCCAAGACAGGATTTTTTTTTTACTACTTCAGGCAAAGATGAGATTGCAATGGATGCAGTTTCCAAAACATAGAGAAATTCAGAAGTTAAAGTCATAGCTACCTTTTAGCCCCTCCACTGACACATTCCTATGAAGTTGATAAAGTTGTGTGTCTTCTGATCTTATTGAGATCACTGACTTTGATTTCAGAGGAGAATACATCCCCATGTCACTCTTAATATGAGAACAACTGACTTGATTAATGAAAATATCAGGTCAATATTTCTCAGTTTTCTAATCTAGAGATAGGTACAAAATATATTTTTTTTCTTCTTTTGCACATCTTTTCTACTGAACATAGGTACAGAGTGAGTGTCAGACCCTAATGTTATGAAGTGTTTTGTAGATAATCCTCCTGCAAGAAGATCCTATCATTTCAGTTCTTACTTGTAACAGCTCTCATTTGCTAAACCTGATAGAGTTCAAGAAGCATTTGGACAATACCATCAGGCGCATCGTGTGACTCTTGGGGTTGGTCCTGTGCAGAGATAAGAGTTGGACTTGATGATCCTTGTGTGTGCGCCTTACAACTCAGCACATTCTGTGATTCTGTGAAGACTACTGAAAAATGCAAGCAGCTACCTTTCCTAATAATATAGTGCTTTCTCTGTGGCTTTTCAGGGCTGCAGCGCAACTAGTTTTGAAATGAGTAGAGTGGCTTTTCATAACTCAGTATGACATCCTTCCATCAGTGGACATCAGCAGATGCTTTCTGAAGAAGTAAAACTGACATATATCAGCAGAGAAAATGTCCTTTTTACCAGTTGCGTGTTCCACAGGGCTCCATCTTAGGCCCTGTTCTCTTCAACATCTTAATAAACAATTTAGACTCAGGACTGGAATGGATGCTGAACAAGCTTGCAGATGACACAAAACCGTGAGGAACTCTTGACTCCCTTGAAGGCAAGGAGGCCCTGCAGAGAGACCTCAGCAAATTAGAGGATTGGGCAATCACCAACCATATGAAGTTCAAAAAGGGAAAGTGCCAGATTTTGCACCTGGGATGGGGCAGCCCTGGATATACATACAGACTGGGGAATGAGATGCTGGAAAATAGTGCCACGGAAAGGGACCTGGGGATCCTGGTCAATGGCAAGGTGAATATGAGTCAGCAGTGACCTGGCAGCCAGGAAGGCCAACTGCATCCTGGGGGGATCAGGCACAGCATTGCCAGCCAGTCAAGGGAGGGGGTTGTCATGCTCTGCTCTGCACTGGGGCAGCCTCACCTTGAATATTGTGTGCAGTTTTGGGCACTGCAAAAAAAGAAAGATATTAAGCTCTTAGAGAGCATCCAAAGGAGGGCAATAAAGATGGTGAAAGGCCTTGAAGGGAAGAAGGAGGAGACTGAGGGGAGACCTCATTGCAGTTTCCAGCTTCCTCATGAGGGGAAGAAGTGGGATAGGTACTGATCTCTTCTCTGTGGTTACCAGTGACAGGACCTGAGGGAATGGCCTGAAGTTGTGTCAGAGGAGGTTTAGGCTGGATATTTGGAAAAGATTCTTCACCCAGAGGGTGGCTGGGCACTGGAACAGGCTCCCCAGAGCAGTAGTTGCAGCACCAAGCCTGACGGAGTTCAAGAAACATTTAGATGATACCCTTGGGTACATGGTGTGACTTGGGGATGGTTCTATGCAGGGCTAGGAGTTGGACTCGATGATCCCTGTGGGTCCCTTCCAACTAGGCTAATTCTGTGATTCTGTTTTTAGGGGTGATTAGATGTAACCAGAGTTTGGATTATTTTAATATGTCTTTCATGATATGTAGCATCTAAAGCAGTAGGATGAATTCCTTTTGCTCATAATATATTATCACTCCTTGTCCATCCCACATCACATTCAGTGATGACATATAGACAGAAAGTACTGGTGAATTTTGAAAGTCAGTATTAAAGCTACAGAGAAAGACCATAGGATAAGATTTTCAAGGAACTTGCAGATAACATGAAAACCAGCATGAAAAGACATTCTTTTAAACTATCACTGTAGCAGTACATGTATCTTTGAAACCAAATGCAAAAATATCTTTCATTATAAGAACTATTCAGAAAAATGTATAGGGTTATAAAGCTATGATGGATTTTTATTATTTTTCCCCCTTTACTTGACTATACTGCATTGCTCTATTATTGCTGCTACTTTTTATTTTCTCCCATATAACATGCTGCAATATAAGTGATATTTACTTTGCAGAAATTTTACTGGACTAGATTATTATCTTTTCTCTTTGTAGCTAAGTTGATTATATTCTAAGTGCTGTAAACTACTGATGCAGTATTTTTTGTGCTGGGATGTTTTCTATCATAATTTCAGATTAGAGAAAAACAGCTAGCATCACCTTCACAGGATAATCTTTGCTTTTCAAGTTATATTCTTTCTTTGGTTATGATATTTTTGTGGTACACCCTAACTGATAATCTGAATCTCTTGGCCTTGTACAGTACAAACAGTTGTGTCTTGTTGACTTCTAAAAACTAGAAACAGTTTTTGATACTTCTGCTGTTTCATTAAAATCAGCAATGAGCTGGATATCGTAGAGTGGTTTTATCATAGAGCTAAATATCTACTCAGTAAAATAGGTCTTTGCAATGAAATCAGGATTTGTTTTGGTTTTGAAGTGTTATATTAATTATATTATATGAATTATATTATATTAATTGAAGCGTCAGACCTTAATGTTTTGAAGTGTTTTGTAGATAAACCTCCTGCAAGAAGATCCTATCATTTCAGTTCTTACTTGTAACAGCTCTTATTTGCTAAACCTGATAGAGTTCAAGAAGCACTTGGACAATACCATCAGGTGCATCGTGTGACTCTTTCACCATTTGAAAAACACAGATGGTGTTTTTTTATAGACTTCTTTTTTTACTTTCACATGTAGATGGATTCCTCAAAAATAATTTAGTATTTTTCAGTAGATTTCTGGTGGTTATTTAATAAATATTCCAGTTGCTATTGGTTTTTTTAGCTTCTTTTAATTTTCAAATTACTAAAGAACTTAGCAATTTTGTGATGCATGCTTTCAGACCCTTCTCTTTTCTACATTTTTGTAGAAATGAAACTATACTTATATTTTCTGATTTCAGTTTTCTTCTTTGTGATGTGCGAATTACTGAGGCTAGTTAAATGTAGTTTATTCTGCTGTTTGAAGAAAAAATATTGAAATTTGCAGCATTTTTCTAGATTTTGCTAAAAGTTTTTCGACATGCTGTTAAATGATTTTCATTTGTAAAAGATAGCCATACCTATGAAATTCTTAAAGCTTAATGTGGCTGTCTTTGTTACTTGAAATAAACCTTACTTGCACAACTTAGTAAAGTTTTTAATTTTTTTTTAATAGCATGCTATTTTGACCAGTGAGGTAGAATTTTGATTCATTAAGTGCTGCTGTTTACTGTGTAAGTGATGGGAAATGGAAAGTGGAGTTCTTACCCGTCAATCTTCGTTTATTGATGAAAACAAATCATCTTGTCAAAAGTTGTAGTTAATGGAAAGGTACACTCAGGCACCACTAGGAACAAATAAAAAAAAGATACACTAAATGCTAACACTAAATGGAAGACTGTGAGGTTAAATAGAGCTCAGCATTTAGTCTGCTTCTACAAGTACAGAATTTGTCAGGAAATTGCCAGTAGCATGCACTCTCAAGCACTTCTTAATGATGGGGTTAGAGCAGCATTACAGCCCCAGAAGAGAAGGTCTTGCACAAGTAGGACAAGGAAGGGAATTACAGAGAAAAGCTGGTACTTGCAAAAGAAAGGGTGAAAACCTTTTGGCCTGATCTGCCTTGAGATAAATATGTTCTTGAAGTCTTTCCCTATGAGAAATGAAGGGGTTCATGATGTTTTTCCTTGATGACAGTCTGCCCACACTAGGGTCTCTAGGTTAACATCATAAAGAAAGATTGAGAAGACACTGCCTATAGCTCACCATTGATAGTGTATAGCCTGCTTGACCTCTGCTTCGTCTATTGTATATTTTCTGTCACCAGTTTAAACTGGACAGTACATTCCTGATGCCAGAGGAAAGCAGTGATTATCCAATAATCCACATAAAGCTTTGCTGAAAAGTGTAACTACTGGTAACCTACACTCATGCAATACTCATAGAATATCCTGTACACAACCATCTGTAAATCTCCTTGCCAGAGGCAACTTACTCTCTGTCACTGAGGAGATGACCTCTGTCAGTACTATTGAAAGCCAGAAGCCAATTGATCCATTCAACAGACTTACACATCCTATATTTCACTTCCTCTGTGGCAATCTCTATTCTTAGCTACTACTTCCTGCATTACAGAGCAAATCAGTCTATTTCAGAGTTTGGGGTTTTATTGCTTCATGATTTTAGAAGTTACAAAATGAAAGATCCCGTCATTCAGATATGCACAGGAGTAAATTAATTTTCCATGTCATTTCATTTTTCTCCATGTAACAGGGAAAGTGAGCTCTCATAAAGTCTTATGTTCCTGCTTGTGTTTGCAGGATCAGGCCCTGAGCAGCCTGACAGTTTTCTACAGTTGCTTTATTGTTAACTGTCTGCTTAATGCACTTAGAGCTCTAAGTCTGATTTAGCATCAAGTCTTGTAGAGAAAAATATCTTGGACAAGATTCCATTTTCAAAATACTCCTTTAAAATGGTAAAAACTGTACAATAACAGGAACTTTTCTCAGCTTTTCCACTTTACCTACCTTTAACCCTATAGTTATCTCTGTATGTGCATATGTCAGAAATTATATTAAGACTTTTATGGGAAGTATTTCAAACAGTTAAAAATAAGTGGTGTTTATGTAGTTTTGAAACAGATCTAGGGGTAGACATACCCACTGTACAAGAGAAGAACCAAGTCTCCTTTCAGCTTTGGAGGGGCAGACAAAGTTGACTCTGCAAACATTCCACTACTTTTCCCTGGCCCCTGAGGGGAATAGAAGGGGTGTGTCAAAGAGTTCCTGTCAGCAAGTTGACAGTATAGGACCAGATTAGACTTTTCTGCTGTAATAGGCTAACAATAAAAATCTGCTAGTTCCAAGCTTAGGAAGAGTCTTTTAGGTTGCACCTTAGACATAATCTTGTTATGCCATCATTACAGTTAACTGTATCAGTCTGAAAATTATTTTAAAATAAATGTTATCTTTGTGCAAAAATAAAGCAAACCAAAATATTGTTTAAAGGAAAACATTTCAATGAGACCCAGTAAATTTCAGCATTTGGACTTAAGAATGGTTAAAATAGGCATTAAGAAACACTAGACCTGGAAACTGTTAGACTGTGTTTATTTTTACTATTTTTTTGTTTTGTTCTTACGTTTGGATCAGATGATTCAAATGCTTGTTCAAACAGCTAAGAAAATATTCAGTAATATTACACAGGCAAGTGATTTGAAAGATTCCATGTATTTAAAAATGAAAGGACATATGTTGAGCTCCATGCAATTACAACAGTTACACCAGTTAAGGATTTTCCTGAAACTGTTAAAGAGGAAATGGAATTTGAACAAGGTTATGATGAGTATTCATTTTTCTGCATGGCTCATTCCATACTAACACATTAACTAAGAATACAAAGTAATATAATACTCTAAAAATGATGGTAGCAATCAATATTTTTACATTAGTCTGGGAAAAAAAAATGCAAAGTGAAGCAGAGAGTGAGTGAGAGCTATTATGTCAATTCATTCACTTACTAATGTGGAGATTGCTTGTAGCTATGTTTTTATGACAGCCCAAAAAGTTACAATAGATTCTCAGAGCTGTCACAAGCTAGTCACAACAAAAGTACTCTATTGTTTTTATACATAATAAACATCAGAAGAGGCTTGCTTACCACCCCCCCCCTTAAATAACTAAAAAGTATATTCTTTTCATTCACTGCATGTGAGTATGGGATATTTCCCTTATATTCTCTTTAAGTTAATTTGTAAATTGAATCCAAGGAGGTCAATTCTAGCTCACAGCTCTTAGAAATCACTGTATCAAAGGTACTCACCAGAAAGATCAAGACAAAATTTTTCATTATATTTTCTTTGAAATTTCTAGGACCTTATTACGCTAAATGTTAGAGAAAGATAATGCTAAACTATCACTGACTCAAGAGATCTACAAAATAAATATAGAACAAAAGAGAACTTTAGATGTGAGATAAGATGGGAAACATAAGAAACTGTTGGTCAGTGGGATTGATAGTAGCTTCTCTGAGGTTTTTCCTACCTGAGGTTTCCTGTAGGCATATGTATTGGGTTGGCGCACTAAAGGTTTGGTAGTGGAGGGTCTTCAGAGGTGACTTCTGTGAGAAACTGTTAGAAGCTTCCCCCATCTCTAACATAGCTTATGCCAGCTGGCTCCGAGACAGACCCACCACTGGCCAAAGTCAAGCCCATAATTAATGGGGGTATTGCCTGTGGGATAAGGTATTTAAGAAGGAGAAAAATTCAAAACAGTCTACTCAACACCAACAGCAGCCACAAGACAGAAGTGAGAATATGGGAGGAAAACAACTGTGCAGACATCAAGGCCAGTGAAGGAGGAGGTGGAGGAGGTGCTTCAGGTGCTGGAGCAGAAATTTCCCTGCAGACCATGGTGAAGACTATGATGAGGTAGGCTGTCCCCCTGCAGCCCATGTTGGTCTATGGTGGTGCAGAGATCCACCTGCAGCCTATGGAGAACTCCATGCAGAAACAAGTGGATGTCCAAATTAGATTGTGACCCCATTGGAAACCCATGCTGGAGGAGGCTCCTGGCAGGACCTGTGGCCCTGTGGAGAGGGGAACTCATGCTGAAGCTGGTTTACTGGCAGGACTTTGGGGTCTGTTGGAGACCCATGGTGGCTGGAGGAGTTTATGAAGGTCTGAACTCTGTGAAGTTGGAGAAGTTGGAGAAGTTTATGGAAGGGTGTCTACCATGGAAGGAACCCCACACTGCAGTAGGGACAGAGCATGAGATGTCCTCCTCATGAGGAGTAAGGAGAGGCAGAGGTGACATGTGATGAGCTGACCACAATCCCCATTCCCTGTACACCTGTGCTGCTGAGGGGTAGGTGGTAGAGAAAATCAGGAGTGAAGTTAAATGCCAGAAAAAGGGAGAGGGGGGTGAGGAGGAAGTGTTTTAAGATTTGATTTTTTTTTCCTTTTACTCTAATTTGATTAGTAATAAATTAATTTTAAGTCTTTTTTGCCTGTGACAGTAACTGAAGAGTGTTAGCACACCTCAAAACAGGAGTAAATAGCCCATGGGAAGAATAAGCTATGATTAGGTCACTGGGCATTGGCTTAGAAATAGCTGATCTGGGTGTTCAATAATACTTTTTGTTGTGTGAATAGCCCTTTTAGTAAATAGAAGACTTGAACTAAAGCCATAAGGCAAATAAAGCATGGAGAATGAAGAAAATCACTGCAATATAAGAAAGATATTAAGCTATTACAGAGCACTGAGGGCACTTGGTCTGTTCAGCCTGGAGAATAGGAGACTGAGGGGTGACCTCATTGCAGTTACAACTTCCTTGTGAGGGGAAAGAGAGGGACAGACACCAATCTCTTCACTGCGATGACTTGTGATAGTACCTGAGGGAATGTCCTGAAGTTGTGTCAGGGAAGGTTTAGGTTGGATATTAGAAAAAGACTCTTGACCCATAGATTGATTATGCACTGGAACAGTGCTCAGGACAGTGGTCGCAGCACCAAGCCTGCCAGAGTTCAAGAAGCATTTGGACAATGTTCTCAGGCACATGGTGTGACACTTGGGATTTGTCCTTTGTGGAGCTAAGGGTTGGACTCCATGATCCTTGTGGGTCTCTTCCATCTCACCATATCCTGTGATTCTGTGTGAAAGTTCTGGGTAAAAATTTGGAAAAAAATTCATGTGTAAAAAAGAAATTTCGTATCCTGATCAAAATAAGAAGAAAAGAAATTTGAAGTCTCAAGTAGTATTAGTCTACACCATTTTAAGACAATAAATATCTTGTAAATTTATAAAGTCAAATATTTTAAGTGGTATCTAAGTATATGAAATTTTTTTTCTAAACAGTTGCTGGATTTGTCTTGTTACCAAAGCAGACATGATGACAGTTCTGTTGTAGGCATGGGATCCAACAAACATTTCAAGCATCTGTTTAACATTAAAAACCTGGGTGACTCCAAAACTATAACAACTCTTTACCTATCTCCCGGGAACTGGAGTAATGAAAAAATGAACTTAAGTCCTTGAAAATTCCCTCCCTTCCCTTCCCTCACTGGGATATTTTTATTTGTAATAATTTCCATAAGCAGCATTTTAGGGATTGGAAGGAAGAGTATTTCATAAAACAAAAACAAAAAAACAAAACAAAACAAAAAAACAACAAAAATAAGCAAAGTTGCTTACAATTATTTACATGATGAATTATATATTATGTCACCAGTCATTAATTCTTTTTAATTTATATTGTTATTAAATTTAAACATTGTTGCTACTTAATCAAGTATTATTTGAACAAAATTTAGCTTCTTTCTCACTGATACAATTATAAACTAATTCTGCTATAACAACTTTTTTTTTCTGTAAGCTTTTGTTTTCCTTGACTAGAAGTAGCCTTGACCTCCATGTGGTCAGTGTTCTCACCTGCTTGCATAAGGAAGTGGTTTCCCTGTTAGGTTCAGTTATTGGCACTGGTACTTCATGGAGTCAATGTGAATACTGCAGAGAAGATAGGATTTGTACCTGTGGTAATAACACTGGCAGCATGTCTTTGACAAATCAGTTAATAATTTTTTCTGTCATTTGGTAGAGATGATAATGGCAGTTTATTGAGGTGTCACAAAATTTATTTTACTTACTTTAAAATTATGACTAGACTACCTCCAGTTATAAAAAATGGCACTAAGCTCAAGAACCAATACAGTTTGCCACTGTTATCTTTTGCTGCTTGGAGGGTGGCTTAGGGTCTTCTGTGAAATAAAGTTACAGAAGGATAGTCAGTATGAACATAGACTTGGTTGCTCCTGTCCCTTTGTTTCAGCACTGTTTACTGGCCTAGTACATGCAACATTCCCACAAAAATCTGTGCTATGCTATGAAGTCAAAAATATTCCAGACAGAAGGGGACAGCTTGAATCAGTACTGTTGTCTCTATATCATGAAACTGTAGTGTTAGTTTTACCGTGTAACTTCTTTTTCAGAGTTCAGAGGTTCTAATTCTATCAAATTATAGATATTACCTCACCCTGTAAATCCTGAAGAAAAGTCTCTGTACAATTAAATTAGAGGTTTAGAAGATAGGTGAAGACCAGCAAGAAAGGGCATACCTGTTGGTTTCAAAAACAGGACTTGAAGACCTCAGTTCTCTAAAATGTTTTTAAGCAGACTTCCCAGTCTCCCATCAAGTGTATGGGTTTTCCCAGTTAGCAGTGTCATAGTTACAAGCAATGCAAGCAGTGGTTTTGGCAGCCAGGTTGCATCTCCAAGTATTGATAATGGACGTGCGACACTTTAAGATATCAGTTCAGGCCGTTACCTTGAGCAGAGATTCATCACTTCCTCTCTCCGGATCAGTGTGGCATGTAGTTGATATGAAGGCAACTTAGAACAATGAGGCTTCACAATTAGATACTTCCATTAAGAACAAAGATTAGATGATTCTGCTGGAAAAATAAATCAAGTTGTCATAAAAAAGTTAGCTGTGCAAGGAAATACCTATCTTTGACAGTGTCTAAATTTAAATAAAGTACTAGAAACAAAAATAGAAGTTTTAGTACCTACAACTGGATATTCTCTGTATTTAGGATAGGACAGCTTCTGGAACCATTCTCAGAGACAGGGAGGCATTTTCTGACTGCACTGAGGTGACTCATAAAATACAGTACCAGTGTTGTACATTAGTAAATACAAGCCGTGGCCCATGGACATCTGTGTGTTGTAAGGAAGCCAGTACTCCAACAAACAGAGTATTTTCCATTCTTTCATTCCCCCGGCCAGGCTCAAAGGTACTGAGCAGGCCAATGAAGAAGAAATGTCACTCAGATGACACATGTAGCTGGACTGATGAGTGCTCAGGGGACAAATATCAAGAACTCCTTTACAAAAAAAGACAGTCACTGCAGTTCATCTGCATAATGTAGGATTTCCCTTCTCATGGAGTCTCACTTTCTGTATAGCTGTAGCACTACAGTGTTTGTGTTGAATGCAGACTATCAAAATACTAAGAATCTGTATCTGCCATTTAGCTTAAACGTACCCTGATGTTTCATATTATTATGTGTCATTCCATAATTACCAATGATACAAAATCACATTGGGAAAAGAAGAACACAAGTTTGTTTTCTTCTCAGGACTTTGGAACACTTACAGCAATCTATCTGATAATGTTTTAATGACAACCTACACGCTAAAATTGGCCAATGTGGGTGTATTTAAGCAATGTATTTTAGTTCTTTCCTGGTGTGAAACTTAAAGAACTAATTTTTTAAAATTTTTTTACCAAATGTATTGAAAGTAGAAAGTAACGAGGGCATTTAGAAAGTCAGTAAATATATTATCCAACGTATTGAATCACCAAAAGTGAAGAGATATGGAGTTGTGATTTAATTCCAATAGGCTGCTAAGACCCATGTTATGGGTTCAAGAGGATTCCCATGCACAAAATAAAAGATGCTAAAACATAACTGAGGTAGCAAAGCAAATTTATTAGTAAACAAAGCAAATGTATCCTGTTACTTGTGATAGAAAATCATACATACTGACCCTTGAATTCTTAACAAGCCCCTGAGTAGGAGAAGGAGATGGAGCATAGTACTCGACAGGAGGAGTAGGTAGGCAGTGCACCTTCAGGGCATCCCCTGGATCAAAACGATGTATATTTGGTCCTCCTCATCCCCTCAGCTCAGGTCCACATCTTTTATCGCTTCTCTCTGGAGTGGAACTTTACCACCTGCAGCATCAGCTTGTGTGTGGCCAGCGCACTAGCTGAGGCTGCAACAGTTTAAGATACTGACTCTAGGCTAACTACAGCTCTATATTTTTCCTTTATTAAAAGCTAAGTTATCAGCAGTTTGATGTTACACTAATGTTTCTTTTTCCAAGGTTGAATTTTCCACAGTGAAACTATGCAGTTTTTTCTCATACCACACTGACAAACACAACCACAGACCAAATACGACAGGGCCCTAAGCATGATTCTGATCCCTAACACACCCCACACAGCCACTCACTCAGTCCTGCTGCATGAGCAAGCAAAGAAAATTTAGTTCTTTCACTACCCATGGCCAGGCAGGTGTTCAGCCATCTCCAGGAAAGAAGTGCTTGATCATGTCTAATGGTTACTTGGAAGGGCAAACATCATCACTCTGAACTTTCGTTGCCCCACCCTTCTTTCTTCCTTCCTCCAGTGTTATATGAGGAGCATGGTATCATATAGTATGGAATATCCCTTTGGTCAGTTGGGGTCAGCTGTCCCAGCTGTGTCCCCTCCTAACTTCTTGTGCATTCCCAGCCTACTCATTGATATGGTGGGATGAGAACTAGAAAAGGTCTTCATACTGTGTAAACACTGTCCAGCTAAAACAACCCTGAATTATCAACACTGTTTCTAGCAATTCTAAAATACAGCCCCATACAAGCGTTATAAAGCCTGTTCCTATGAAAACCAGTACACAAGGTCATTGCCTTTATTTAATAAAAGTCAGTTTTCTGCTGCCTCAGTTTTCCCATTTATAAAAAGATAACATTTACTCCATAGCTCATGATAAACTACTAAATATAGTTCAAAAATCATTAGATCAAGGAGAAGTTATAGAAGTGTAATTAGTAAAATAAAGTTTTTTATTGTGTGCCTGTTCATGTGAAGGTGTTGAAAAAGGTCATGAGGCTTAATACAGGCAAATTCTCCCATCTGATGTATCTGAAAGAAACAAGAGCACAATCAAAGCAGCTTCTAAACACTAAATGTTACCCAAAAGCCCACACATTTTCCAAGCTGATGAAAGAGAAATTTATAACAAATTAATTATTACAATCAATTACAATAGACTACAGTTATGAATAGCATATTTTATTTTTTGTTTCATTTTTCTTTGTATCTTTTTAATATTAATTTTCATATTTGGTCATTATATTTATTTTTACTTATGAACAGAAAAATAAAAAATGGAAAATATGTTTGGATATGTATAGCTTGAACATGATGTGCCAAAGCAAATGATGATCTTTTTACCCATGAGAAAAAATTGCATCACTGCTTTTTAGTGCTGCTCCCACATTAGAAATTAGCTAGATTCATCAACAAAATGAATGTTATTGCTGTATCCATGCCACTGTGATTCAATTTAAACATCCTTTCCATTTTCAGCACAAAGCATGCTGATGAACAAAACAGAAACTCTCAGAGACTTATTTTGAATGTCCATTTCACTGTCTCATAATGGTGCCTGATCTTGAATGAACATCATAATTCTGTGTCCTATCAATTGTTTTGGTAGATAAAATTAATTTATTATGAATAAGGGCAGCAGTGTACTTACATATGCTGATTCATGACTGATCTGCAACTCTTTTAACATATTTGAGAATTGCTACTGCTGTGTTTTGCTGAGAGTTATAAGTAACATGAGTGTAGTCAGCTTTTCGTGATGCAGTCAGGTACCCATTAAAACAGAGCATCGAAAATCTGAAAATGACTATATTTTTTCTATCTTCATCCCATTTAGCTTTTAATTCTTTTATTTTTTTGTGCATGAAATTGCTGCTTTATATGTCAAAAGGAGACTATTGAATTTTAAATTGCACTAATGTGCAAGTAAAAATGTCATCAAAAAGCTTAGGTTAGTGTTAAGAAATGTTTTCATTGTCCTGGTCACCTCGTTGAGAAATTTTTCAAATCTACTCCAGTTAAGCACATTTCTCCCATTGTTTAGAAGACAGTCTGTTGTTGAAAAAGTATTTCTAAAAGTATCTGTTTCAACCTCCACAAAAAGTATGGTCCAAGAAAGAGCCCCAAACCAGGACATTTGCAGCATATGCTAGTGTATACAGAGTGTAGTACAATATAGATGACTATTATAGTCCTTCAATAACAGGTCTTATGATATCAGAATTCAAGACTTTTCCATTCAACTCTTAGTAGAAAATCACTTCTCTGGAGTACTAAATCAGCGAAAGTACTAAAAATAAAAGTATTGCCCACCACACTATATTAATGTTAGCAATAGCCTTTAAGAGCACTATTGTTTACTGAGGGCAGTTATTACTGTACTTGTTTGATGACAAAAAATCCTCTCTTAGTGTTAGAAAGCAGTATTTGGCAACAGTATTGTTTTAAGATAGAAGTAATATATCTCAAGGTTTTTGCGATGCATGTTACTTGCAAAATGCTATACCTACTAAAGCAAAGAGCGCAGTATAAATATTTAGTTCCATTTTGAAATGGAAATTATTTAAGTTTAAAATTAGTATAACAGGAAATTTACTAGCAGCTATAGCGATGCAGTTGCTAAAGATCATTGATACAGGCTTTTTGTCAGCAGAAAATTTTGTATGCATGAGAATTCAGGCCTCATGAAAGATTCTTGATTGACATCCTTAGAGATTAAAGTCTACTGCTGGGACTATTCACTTGACCATTGCTGGTTTTGTACTCCACTTATATAATGTTAAAAAACAGAAGACCAGAAATATGCAGATGGTTCTGGTTAAATTTAACCTGTACACTTCAGGGGAAAACAAACCTTGCTTTATCCCTACAGTGCAGTAGAGGTAAAAATAAGCCACTGAACCTAGTCTTAAATAGTAGTTTAAGCATAGGGATTCTTCACCACTGTCAGTTTCTGTTCACTACAATAATTATTTACAGGAAAAGTGGATAGAAGTGGATAAGAAAAGCTATGACTGGAATACACTTCATGAAAATGCCTGACAAGATGGACTGCAATCTGGCACAACTTCAATAGCTCAGAGAAAATGATAAATTAGGTAGGTGTAGTTTAACTGTATAACAAAGCAAATTACATTATATTTGGTATTCTCAGACTAGTGTAATGTTTTTAGATGTCACTATTGAGCTAAATATATCAGTGTAAATACTGAGTAAGTCATGGCAACACAATATCTGCATGTGGATCAGCAGAACAGGAAGCTATTATAAGAGGTAAATTCAGTTTTAGAGAACTATATTTCAGTTTACCAGAGAATCAGTTATTGAGAGGACTCTGTTTGAAATTGAAAGAACTTCGTAAGGCTTTCTTTAAGAGCTTTATACATCTTGAATTTTTCTCACTTGAACAGCTGGATTTGCCATTTTTCTATCACTCAAACTGACTTTTCTGTTTCATTTGCACAGATCAGAACAGTGGGATCGAATGCTCATTTTGTATCCTCTGTTTCTTTTAATTTCATTCAAAATCCTCCAGTTCCTTTATGACCTGAAAACCCAATCAATAGTTACTTTCTCTATTAAATAAATTAAAAAACAAACAAACAAACAAAAAACAAACAGATAAGTTATCCGTAACCATTCCTACTCCTATTCCCATATTATGGAGGTGATGAGTGGAAATAATTTTGCAGTCTCGTATAACTTCATGTTAACTGAAAGCTATTGTTTTTCATATTAAACAATTGCAGCTGGAAATTACAACATATGTTGGCTCATAGGGATGTGAAAACATCCTCTGTTGTCTTTATACTTCTCTTCAATGTCTTATGAAAATACAGGACTTGTATTTTTGGATCTACTGTTTGATTCAAAAAGAGTGTAATAGTTAAGTTGTACTTTATTTTAAATAATGAATGAATAAAATTCATACTATGTTTTATATTATGATCATTAAACCTGGATAAGCAAAAATGTCCCAGCCACACAATTTGACTGCTTCACTAGATGTTTTTGTTTTCTACCAGACATTACTAAAATGGCATATGGAAGTTTACAATGCAAATCTAGTGAAGAAGAGAATAGGAAAGTCTTATATGTTTTTTTTCTCCAATTACTTTACATAAATGCTGTTTCCTAGGGGATTTTTTTTGTAAGTCTTTCAGGAGAGGACACATAAATCTAAACTCTTGATGAAGCTTCTTGAATTTATTTCCCAGTCAGTGTCTCTTTTGAAGATACCCATTGTGTAGTTTTTAACAAGATTTTTCATATTCAAAATATAGCTGGAAGTCATTTTATGGGAATAATTAGGTTAGGTCAACCCATTTTACTTTTCATTGTGTACACTAGTTATTCTGTAACATACCTAATAGTACTATTTTTTGTCTGCCTTGTGATGTCTGCAGAAGGTAGGAAGATAAAATGAAACTTCACCTCCAAGAGGTAATTTTCATTTTTCATTCATTTTCATATTAAGTAAAAGAGATAGAAATTCTCTAAAAGTACCAGTCATCAGTGTGACTGTGGCAGTTTTGTCTATGTAAGCTCGCATGAAATTTCAAGATGCAGATATACACCAGTCATATCCAGAATGAGACTTCAGTGTTTAAAATCACTTGTGGTACCAATTCAAAACTTCCTTTCTGTAGGTAATCAACTAAATGCAGCCTGTTAGAATATGTTTCCATTGATTTATTGTTTGACATGGAAATGTGAATAGCTGTGAATATTTACTAAAGTAAAAAGAACCCTCTGGAATGGTTAAGTTTTATTTTAGTGAATTATCTGGGTGTTGATGCTGTATTTTACAGTCTGAAAATGTTAGTCAAAAAATATTTTTTTTGAAAGGCTAAGTGTAAGTGCTAGAGAATTCAATATTTTGGACAGAAAAAACTTGGAAGCAAAATATTATACCATAGCTTGAAATCAGTAAACATTTACAGTTCCCATTTGACAGTGATTCAAAAGGGATCTTTCCACACTCTAGAGACAGCAGGGAAGCCAAATGATTTCAGTGTTTCCAGGGACTGGAGGTCTGAACTGTTTATCTTTATTTTTATAGAATAATGTCAAACCCTGTGCTTGGTTCAAGTTAGAAGAACTAAGTTCCTGTCTGTCTCATGATACAAATGGTTATTATAACGTTAAATTGAGCCAAGCTGTTTTCTTTTTCCCCTCATCTATGAGGCTGTGGAAAAAGTATTCATGAATGCATCTTTCTTTCAATGATTTGGTTCCTTGTTCTCTTCCACATTAAGAATAATTACTTTCCCACAACCTGGCCTCTTTTGATGAGGACTACTGTTTTCCAAATGTAAATTATTGTTGATTTGCCCAAAAGGGTCTAATTTGGACGTCTAAGAGTGTTGCACAGCTGAGAAGAAATTGAGAAACTGGCCAAGTCATTCATACAGCACTTGGCAGTCATGAACCCAAAGCAAAGACTGATTTTTGAACTTGTTTTCCAGTCATTTTTTTTTCATGATATTGCATGGGTTTAGTACTAGGTATCAATTACAAATATATTTAAAATTTAGAGCACAGTTTTGTAGTGCATTATTAACCATCAGCAGTGCCTTTTCATATTCAAAATCTCACAGCAACGAATGAACATCTGTGTTTTTTTCAGACTGGTGGAGTTGCATGTTATATTGTTTTGGGAGAGTTTCCTACATTAGTGGCCTCATTGATACCATTAATTATTTTTGAAGGAAATGTTGCTTTGAAAGAGTTGAAATGTTTCTTCATCTCTGTTTTTAGATTTAAAAGTCTAAATATCATCACTCTTATACTGAATAGCAATGAACTCTCGGAATACTTCAGTTAGGTCAATGTGCCTATCTGAACTTTAAGATATTTTCAAATGACTAATTGTGTCAGAATATGGTCATTATGGAATAAAGAGTGCTTTGATCTGTGATTCTATGATTGTCACCTATTTTAACATAAAACAGATCTAGGAAATTTTGTAATGCTAGTATTATAGTACCTATGCCTTTTTCAAGTTGTATAATGATCAAACTATAACACAGGGTATAGGAATGTCGTGGATAAAATTATGAAAACATATGAATCCCACTTTCAAGAGTGATTTAGAGAAGGTAATAACTTATATGGAGCTGAATGAAGGCACCTCAATACAAATTTTGTAGGATATTCATGAGAATCTCTATCCTTTCTCTTAGAATTTGGCAGTTGGATTTAAAAATTGTTAGGTGCCTGATAATGTTTTAAGCATCCAATATATCTGAAATGGTGTCCTTCAAAAGCTACCTGTGAAAAAATCAGTGAACCTGGGATTAAAAGGATGGATTAATCCTCCGCCTCAGTTAGAAAACAATAGAAATACACTTTGACACAGCATGTGGCATTTGTCTTGCTTCTCGTTCTCTTGTCTTTCTCAGAGGAATCTATAAACCTCATTTTGGATTGAAACCATGTTCAAAAAGAAAGGTGGTTATTGTGATGTTCAAGGCATCATAAAGTTCTCAAATTATGCTGAGTGGGTTTCACAAAGGGTAGCTACGTGCCTTTATCTCACAAGGAGGAAATTAATGAGTGTTAACATGCTGTGTTATGGAAATATAAATAAGCTGATAGAACTGGGACAGGAAAAACTTGAATTCTAGCTTTCTTCTGGACCTGAGCAGCTTTTTCAGTTAAGTACCACTGTTAAAATGAGGTTCAGAGCTTCAGAGAAAATGCATTCATGTTTCTTTGTATTATACAATTGTAACTGCATAGTAGCTCAGTTACTGGGCACCAAGTGAAAAGTTATTTTTTATCAGTGTTTAGCTTCTCTCTTCCTGATGACAGGTACTGTGACATACAGTAATATAAGGCTTCATTCAGAGGCAAGTGAGAAATCATAAATCCATAGCTAAGAGTTTAGAATGATCAGCTGGCAAAAAGGCTCCTAGGCTATATATACACTAGTACATTGAACTACACCTGAGTGTGGTCTCAGACAGACTTCTTAATATATTTGTACAGATGTACCTTGGAGGTCCAAATCTCCATTTTCAGAACTCCTTATGACTCTTACATTATACAAGACTGGAATTATTTGGAAAAAAAAAATATCCAGGATGGCTGAATCAACATGCTACAGTTGACCAGTGTTACAAAATTACTGTAAATCCAGCTTTTCATGGGACTTAAACATAAGGTTGCACATGTCAGCATCACTCTTCCTATCTTTAGACATGTCCAATGTAGATATCTCCATCTGTCCACCAGTCCTGGTAATTTTTGAAACATCACCTGCCGAGGGCACAGGAGAGCAGGCAATTCCCAAATGTCAGATGACCAGCTTGGCTGGATAGGATTCTTGTCTTGGGAATAAGGCAAAAAAGGAAGGTGTATGCTGAGTGGAATGAGGTCCTGTATGTCCAGTGGAACAAGTTCAAGTGATATGGGAAGAATACAGAGATTCTGATTGCTGCTATAGGGAGAAAATTCATGTTGCAAAGATCAGCTGGAGTTGAAGCTGGCCAGAAGTGTGTGGGTCAAAAAGAGATTTTGACTGTGATAACAACCAGCTCTCAGTCAACCCTGGCATTGTGTGGGATCTGCTGTTCCAGATGGATCCCTGCAAATCTATGGGGCGTAATGAGATTCATCCAAGAATCTTGAAAGAGCTAGCTGATGCCATTGCAAAACTTCTCTTGAAGATTTTGAGTGGTCTTGGGAATCCAGCGATATCCTCACTGACTGGAAGCTGGCAAACATTGTCCCAGTTTTGAAGAAGGAGGATCCCAGAAACTACAGGCCTGTCAGTCTCACTTCAGTGTCTGGCAAAGTAATGGAAAAGATTACTCCGTGAGGTATTGTAAAACTCCTGACTGGCAATGCAGTCATTGGTCACAGCCAGCACAGCTTCATGAAAGTCCTGCTTATCCAATCTGATTTGTTTTTATGACAATATAACCCACCTGATTGATCAAGGGAAGCAAGCTGATGTAATCTTTTCAGATTTCAGTAAAGCTTTCAATACTGTCTCTCACAGGATCCTTCTGGACAAAATGTCCAGCACACAGCTGGATAAACACATCACGTTGTGGAGCAATTGGCTCATGGGTCGAGCACAGAGGATAATAGTGAATGGAGTAACATCAGACCGGTGACCTGTGGGTCAAACTGGTGAGGTTTCACAGGGCTCCATCTGGGGCCCTGTGCTCTTCAATATCTTCATAAATGACTTGGACACAGGACTGGAAGGGATACTGAGCAAGTTTGTAGATGACACAGAACTGAGAGGAGCTGTTGACTTACGCAGGATTGCCCTGCAGAAACACTTCGACAAAGTAGAGGATTGGGCAATCACCAACCATATGAAGTTCAACAAGGGAAAGTGCTGGATTCTGCATCTGGGATGGGGCACTCGGATGAACGTACAGACTGGGGAATGAGATGCTGGAAAATAGTGCCATGGAAAAGGACCTGGGAGTTCTGGTCAATGGCAAGTTGAATATGAGTTAGCAGTGCCTTGGCAGCCAGGAGGGCCAACTGTGTCCTGGGGGGCATCAGGCACAGCATTGCCAGCTTGTTGAGAGAGGGGATTATCCCATTCTGCTCTGCACTGGGGCAGCCTCACCTTGAATATTGTGTACAGTTTTGGGCACCACAACATAAGAAAGATATTAAGTTATTGGAGAGTGTCTAAAGGAGGGCAATGAAGATGGTGAAGGGCCTTGAGGGGAAGTTGTATGAGGAGCAACTGAGAGCACTTTGTCTGCTCAGCCTGGAGAAGAGGAGACTGAGGGGAGACCTCATTGCAGTTTATAACTTGCTTGTGAGGGTAAGAAGAGGGGCAGGCACTCTTCTCTGTGATGACCAGTGACAGGACATGAGGGAAGGTCCTGAAGTTGTTTCGGGGAGGTTTAGGCTGGATATTTGGAAAAGATTCTTCACCCAGAGGGTGCTGGTGTTCTGGAATAGGCTCCCCAGGGAAGCGGTCACAGGACCAGGCCTGTCTGATTTCAAGAGGCGTTTGGACAATGCTCTCAAACCACATGGTGTGACTCTTGGGGATGGTCCTGTGTAGGGTTAAGAGTTGGAGAGTTGGACTTGATGATCCTTGTGGGTCCTTTCCAACTCAGCATATTCTGTGATTCTTTGATCTGTCCTCATGACTCATCTGTAGAAATAGAAAGAAACTTTTAGAATGAGATTAATCTGACCCACGTTAGATATTGACAGTGAGATGAGGGAGAATTGTGTTGCAGAAGTACCTCTTTTTCTCCACTAATATAGGGACTTTAAAAAATAAGCTTAGACAGATCTTTTCCTGACCATTTGAATAGCACACCCACCTTAGGAGGGAAATTAGCTGTTACAACATCAGATCAGATTCAACAGTACTGCTGCTGGAAAGGCACAGCTATGCATTCTTCAGTGCATCACCTGCAAAAAATGCTGCTGTCAGGAAGTATACTGCTATCTGCTTGTTTCCCCTTGCTGGTCCACACAACTGGTTGGCTGGATTGGACACACAGGGCTTCTCATTTGTGTCTTTCTGCCTTTAAGTCTAGGTAATCAAAATTAGCTGTGTTCACAAAGGCCTAATATGTTAAAGAATTTAGGGTAATAAATCTGATTTCGACAGTAACTAGCTGTGGAGAGCTCAGACTCCTTTTATTAGCCGACCTCAAGAATAAATCTGAAAAGCCAGGAAGTGAGTAATGATGAGCAGCTGGAGATTGTAACTGTGGCTATCTGAATCTGTAAAAATGACTGGCCACATGCCAAACCAGATTTGTTCTTATGCTGTTCTTAGCTACCTATGTAATTTCTCATTATCTTCTTTTTTACCTGTTACTGGTGCAAAGTCTGTTTGTGCACAAGGCTGAATATTAGCAGAGGTGGAAAGACCCCAGCATCTTAGGTATTGCAGAAGTAAGTAACTGTGTATCTTCAAACTAGTGCCCTTGGATGTTATGTTGCATACGCAATTTAATTTACTTATCGTTTCACTTTTCTGTGATAACCTGGTGAAACTGATGAATTTTTCAGGTATGTTTTGTTGACTTAAAATCTATACTTTCCATAATACCTTTGGAGTACAGAAACTATACTTTGTTAATGCCAGTTAAAGACATAATTTTTTTAATGTGTCCTCCTTAGTAGCTGCCTATTCCACTGTGATTTCAGGTATTAAAAACCCCCCAACTTTTGCTCAAAGTAAATATGGTATGACATTATCAATGGGCTGAGATATCTGCTAACTGATATGTTGCTACATTTTGTGAGGGTAAAGTGATACACACAGAGTTTAATTATTCAGGCTCATTTTGTCAAGCAAATAATGTGCTATGCATACAGAAATGATTGCATTGACATCAGAAGTAACCTGACAGAAAGCTGTGCTTGTGTACTGTACTGAGTCTGGGTCTGTGAAAAGCTAAAATAATTGCTCTTAGGAGTACAGAACATGCTCAAAAGCTTAATTCATTAGTGTAGCAATTACCAGACAAGAATGTCAGCAAAGGCAGGAGTTACTACCATTATTATATTGCATATGTTTCAGAACAGATCATAACTTGGCAAGAGAAGAGGTAAGACTATGTTCCAATTTATTTCAGTTTAGATCTATGACTAGAGAGTAAACTATTTAAGATACCTCACACTATATCTACAGTCCTGTTTTTACTGTATTCCATAGTGTGGGTCTCATTCAGGCAGGCTTATTATGATTGAACAGATAAACTTTGACTTAATATGTTCTGGAGAAATTAGAAATATTGTCTTGAATGTAGATCACTACAGTTCACCTTAACTTCCTATTATAAGCTGTTTTACCATGTAGCTGTTTCACCATGTAGCTGTTTCTATCCATGCAGCAAAGTCCCAGGATACTACACTAAGTTGGTTTTGATCAAACATACTTACTTCCACGTTTCTTGGTTTTTGATATTCTACAATGAAGATGAAAATCAGCTTTTGTGCTCGACTCCTTGATTATGCTGAAAATGGGAGACATTTGGTAACATGTTTGTAAGGATCTAAATCACAAAAATTCCACATTGGTTTCAGAGTAATTGTCTCATTTTTCTCCTGTCCTCTTATTGGAGTACGCAAATCATTATATTTCTTGTACACACTCACAGTAGGACGATAGGATATTATTTATATCATGAATGGCTGCATTGAAATAGCAAGTGAGTAAGGGGTGATGTTTCTCCACATTAGAAATACGGGTCAGTTCCCCTTTAGATGCTAATCAGATTGCTGTGAGGAGGTTCAGGTCTTTAACTCTTGTGTGCCCTAAGCTTTCTCAGCTGAAAAAAAGCATGGATGCTGTTTTTAGCTCTGGATCTGTAGGAACACACTAGAAACACAAACCTTGTATCTTATTTTATCTATGGGACCACCATTCCAATTGTCTGACTGTAAAAGTAATGTGGTCTGAACTAGATCCTGTTTTACCTCAGTACTTCAGCTCCCCCATGTCACCAAGGATCTCCCTCTTCTGGCTCACTAGTTATTTTTTCCAAGGGCACCTAATATATTTTATACTTATTTAATACCTAGACTTTGAAACTTTTTTATTATACTTTTTTATCTGCTTATCTGCAAATATATACAGAGATAAAATAACAGAAGCAAATCTTAATTACAATTTTCTTCTTCAGTTTCTGTACCATTTCTGAAGGAATTATTCATGTTCAGCATCATTATATTGGGGGATATCCTAGGTCTTTCTTTAAGGTCCATAGATTGTGAGGAAACTGTTATGTTGTTGCTGAAGTTATAGACTGAAAATCCAGGAAGGGTATGAAGACCTAGGGCATTTATTCTCTTGAGAGATACAGAAGAAGATACAGGACATAATTGAATATAGTAATAAAAAACCCAACCAACCAACCAACCAAAGAAACAAAAAAATTAGATTGTAGTAAGAATGCTAAGTGCCCAATATTCCTGTTAACTTCTGCTAAAAATAGGTAGAAAAAATGTTAAAGGTAGGTAGGAAGGAAGGATATTAGTTTTATCTAAGTGCAGAAAAGAATATTTCTTTGTCATAGTAGAGTGTCCCTTGAATACTTCCTTTTTCCCAAAGCACTATGAGAAAAGAGGACTATCTTTATATACTAAAAGTTCCTTTATATAGGCTTAGTTTTTTATTATTATATTTGTGTTGTATTTACAAGAATATCAGATGTTTACCTTTGAAATGATTCTTTGTTAGACTTGTTATTTTTCCACTTGTATATACTATAAGAGGTTAATAGAGGTTTCTTGTTTTATGCTAACAGTACTGAAGTGTTTCTCAAGGACAAACTACTAGTGTCTAAAGGTTAGTTCCACTGAGTCAACTCAGAGAGCAAAATCATATTTCAGTATTTCTGCTGTTCTTTTAGTCTTATATGATATCAGCTGGGATGGACTGGACTGGTTAGGCTCAATTTGGAAAGAGGAAAAGGGTCAGCTGATTTTGCCCTACCCTGATGACAGTAGATAACACTCTCTGAAAATGTGCAGTATGTTCTGATAAGAAAACAAGGGTAACCTTTCACATTTGTCCCCTCTGGAGTGCAATGACGGTTACACTGGAATACCAGATTTAGCTGATAATGGAATCTATTTTTATATTTCTTCTGAAGTAACATTTTGTCAACACTCTTGGGAGCAGAGATACCCTTTCATTGATACCACATAAATGGAGAAGAAAAATGCCAACTATTAACATTTGTATAACTTAATTGCCCAGAGATCAATACAGTATTTCCAAAGTTCATGCAAAGAAATTAAAGTGCTGGCAGCAGACCCCCTCTATTTCTCTTGTCTTGAAATTCAGTCTTCCTCTGCAATTCAAGGATTTATCAATTTTTATTCCACTGTTATGATTGTAGATACCTTTTTGTAGAGGTGAAGGGATTCACAAGTAACAGGAAATTTGTATAGTGTTCTCCTTCTAAAAAATTGCCAAAATAGGCTCCTCTTCTGCATATATTAACATTTACTGTGGAAGAAACAACATGCCTGTTGTGTTTTGTTTGTTTGTTGGTTTGTTTGGTTTTTTTTTTCCAGATGTAGAACCAACAGGGATCTTTCTGGCTTTGTAAAATTATTTGAACTTTTTCTGCTTTTTACTCTAGAGATTTACAAGTTGATTATTGCGAATGCTGTGTGAGTGGACATCATAGAATGCTTTACAACTGGGTTATGTTTATTTTGGGCTCCAAACTGACACAATTAGGCTATGGAAAACAGAACAAGTTTTCTAGCAGTTCAGATATTTCCTGGAAAGACATATGTTGAGCTGAGAAACTTTCTAGGAAAATGCAGATCATCTTACTTTTAAAGCATGGATATATCTAAAAGGAACCTGACTGATTCTGACCTCAAAAGCAAAGTTGCACTTTTCATTTAAATAACAGGGACAGAAACTAATCATTCAACCTGAGAATTAAATCTTTTGAACACCCTCCTGATGTTAATGTAGTAGCAAGTAAAAGCACATCAAGGTTGCATCCAGACTGTATTGTGTGCTGCACAAGTACATAGAAAAACACAAATTCACTGTTTTTAGTTACCAATTAATCTAATTTAAGTTAATAGACAGGAAAATGGAGTGCAGTGATAAGACTTGGAGGAATTTAATAGAATTTAGATTTGTTTAGCTAGCCATTAAAACATAAATAAACACACAACTAATAGAAGTGCCATTAACTGTCCAGCACTACTGAAATATGAACAGTCATTTTAGGTGAAGATTGTGAGCAAGTGGCTAACCTTTCCTCTACACTAAGTCATTTTAGTGCCCTGAACACAGATATTACAAGAATACTCTGATATGATTGGTTGGAGTTGCATGCATGAAGTTGCAACTGCTGTTACACTAAATATCAAAAAGCAAAGAAATAAAGTGATTTTCTGATATAGAGAGTTTAAAATCTAAAAATTTGTCATGGTGTTGCTTCAGCTTAGTAATGAATCCTGAACAATGAATTGATTTGGTAAAATATCTTCCACAAAAGTTAGGCAAATAGTGTTTTATAACATTTAGAGTATGGAAATCTTCTTGCCATTTTTGTTAAGTCAATATAATTTTGTTTTTCTCTCATGCATGGAATTCAAATAAAATATTAATTATTTCATTTTGCAGTAAAAGATGCAAGAGGTATAAGTGGAAGGTGAAAAACCCATGAAGCAAATATGAGCTTTTTCTGACATCTTTTCAAATTTTTCTGATAAACTTGTGTTATCGTCAGTGATCTTAGTTGAACCACAGCCTCAGACTTTTGGGCTGCAAACAATCTGGATATTTCATCCAGTAAATCATTTACCCATAGCTTTTCTGTTCTCTATTCTCACAAATATGCTTAATCCATAATCTCATCTGCTCAGTGATGTCATTAGACTGCAGCATCTCTCTAGTGTACCTCTCTGGGTAATTTATTCCATTATTCAGCTGTATTTAAATTTTAAATTCCCAGCCATTTATCTTTGTTTTATAGCTCTGAATCTCTGCAAGTAGGTTTCTGTCTGTTTTTTGACTAGACTATTAAAAAAAACCCCAATCAACCAGTACATCTCAGTGTGTAATAGAGTCATAGGCAACCTTTCCCATTTCACTTGAGCATGTCATGATGAAACCTAGAACCTTCTTGGAAAGTCTTAATGCTTTCCATGTCTTTTAGAGGAAAGAAAGAGATAGCAGTGATTTATTAATAAATATTATGGTAGCCCAAGAGTGTCCTCTGGTAAAGACATCTCAAGGAGAAAGGACTTTAGATGCTGACAAGGAGGTATTGGAAGTGACTGGGAGTTACAATTTGGGAACAGCTAAGGAGATAAGGAGTAAAAGGATTTGGGCAGTAAATATAGGAATGAACACAGCAGTTAAAACAAACAAACAACCAAAAAGGAGATACTCTCTGAAATCACCATAAGCTAAAAAAAAAATAGTCTTAAATTTTCTTACGCGTTAGTGTGAACATTTTATTCATAAGCAAGAATATATTAGATCTTTCTCTCATTGTTTGTAAAACATTGTGACCACCCTTGGTGTTTTTTCTGAGGATATTCTTAGTACTTCTATGCCATTTGCATATATCATTTTTAAAATTATTTCAACATTTATGTATCAATACCTTTATTTGATTCAGTATTCTGTCTTGGACATAATCTGTCTAAATTGCATTCCTCCTCTGTTTCATTTTTCAAAGACTAATACACAATTTATATTCTTCCTAGCTGTTGACTTTTTTTTTTTTTTTTTTTTTTTTTTTTTTTTTTTTTTAAAAATTGTTAAAAGCAACTGCTGGTAGCCCTTTTATTTCATCCGGTAATTACCTCTAGAATTTTGGTGATTAACATGTCATATACTTAATGGATAAAAAAACTCTTCCACTTTGCTCCCTGACAGCATCTCTACCTGAACTTAATAATTTTTTACTTGAAATTAATAGTCCTTTCTCTGCATTTTTCTCTGATTTTTTTTTTTTTCATTTAAACCATAAGAGTAGCAGTAGTGATTTATCATAGGCATTCTAGTTTAGGTAGCAACATATTTGGGGAAAGTAATTTTACCCACTTCAGGAGTGTATTGTTCTAATTCTTTTGAGAGGCAAGAATATGAATATTCTGACTTACACACTGTAGGACAAGGAGAAAATTATGTTATAATAAGGGCTGTTCTGCTATTCATCCTTGTAAAACTTAGTGAGGGGGTTCTGAATTGTTTTAAATGATTCTGAAGTATATTTATAGCCTGGCAAAAAGCCACTCTGTGTTCAGTGTGTTCTTATCAAGTCTTTGGTGATTCAGACAGGACACAATTACTGAGCTGTTTGCCAAGGTTCTGTTGTCTTTTCTGAACTGTTCAACCATGCTTCTCAAGGGTAAAATCTCTGCAGAATTACCAGCAGAATTGTGTGTCTGTCCACACACAGACACACACTTCAAGATGCCGACATTTAGACTAAGAGAATGGGGACAGCTGGACCCAAAGCCTGTGGCTTCCATATTCTTTACTTTACTCTGACTTCCCCATTGTCTTTGGTAAGTTCACAAAGCCAAATTTTTGAACATAGGCTCTCATTCTCCTTGCAGTGGAGCTAAATTCCTAGGACTCCATCTGTGCTGAAGCCCATCCTCTTCTCCTTCCCACTCGTTTTTTCTGCATCTCTCAGCTCTGTGAACTTCATGGGATTCAGATTCACCAGGTTACTATCCTGACTGACCTTGTCCTTCCCATGTAAGAAGCAAAGACTACTTGGATTGAAGATTTAGGTGCTGTAGTGCTACCAATGGAAGCTCCTTTTCTGATTCTCTGACAATGGTATCTGATTGTTTGTTGGGTTTTTAATGTTATTTTGGACATAAATTTCATCTTTTTTGTATTGAAATTTGTCCAAAGGCTGAAACAATTATATTATTAGAACTGAAAAATAGGAAGAGAGCTAACAAGATGAATGTTTTGGCTAATGCTAAATTAATGAGCTATTTTAATATATGTACTGGGACTTAAATTCTGTCTGCACCCAACAGGTTTTAGAAATGGCAAGGCTTTTTAAAGTGATTCTTTACCATTACTAGCAGTTTAAAAAAGACATAGAACAAAATCAAAAAATGAAGTCTCAAGCTCCTGGAGGAAAGTATTTCTGGATTGGATTGTAGTCACTCCAGGAAAACAACTGAGTTATTAATTGAGAATTGTTATTTAACATGGTTTCATTATCCAATAAAATTTTACTGTTTATGGTTTCTGGTTATATATTTTGTGCAGGAATATGTAAATTAAATCACACCATCTTGAAGGGATTATGAAATAATGTAAGTAAGTAAAATTAGACCATAGAAGATTAAATAATTGAAGAAAAAAAATTGAATAATCAGAAATATTTAGATTTCATTCAGGAAGAGATCAAACATAACATCATAAAAGGAGAATAGGAAAGAGAATTGCAAAGAACTGAGATATTACAAAGCTTTTTATTATTAGGGCATTGTTTTATAGCATCTTACTATTATTCTGGAATATTTTACAGAAGAATATTAGGAAGTTTTGTAAGTAGAGATATTTAGCTGTATTGAGTAAATTTTTATCTGAGGCTAAGGATTATCAGTATATCCTTTTTTTCTCAAGGAAAAAGAATCTTATAAGCTATCAATTTGTTTACCAGCAATAATGTTAATGAATATACCCAGCAATCAGGACAATGCACTCTCAGTGGTCAACACAGAGACTATCAATATTCCTGCAATTAAAAGTCAGAATGTGGATGTGGCTAAGGTAGCTTTGATAACAGCAGTAAAGCCAGCTTCATTTTCTTCCTGCAGTAATCAGCTCAGTAACTGAATCTGCATAGATATTTATATTAATCTACGAAGTGTGGTTGCCACATTACAGTCCTACAGACATGTCAGTAGTACCCTACTGTTGTTTCCCTCTTGAAAGTAAAACTCAAATCTCAGTAGTGTTTACATCACCAGAATGCTTTTGCCATTCCGCAGAATTATCCTCAAAACTTCATTTTTTATTTTTGAAAGTTATAGGCAAAACAGTTAAAAACACAGGAGCAAGAAAACTAACTCAAACCAAACTGTTATTAATTCATAGCTTCCCATTATCTCCTCAAAAGTCTTCTCTGTGCATAAGGTGAGAATCAAAGGTATTGTAGAAGGAAAATTCAATTAATAATAAAAAAAATGAAGTGAGAAAGCATGCTCTAGAGATGAAAATCAATAGAAAAATAAATAGGTTAAAAAGCCCCCTTATCACTCTAAAAAAAACCTACCAAACCCAAAACTATATATGTTACAAGACTCAAACTTCAAGTATCTAGTTCTGGTAAGAATTAGATTGCAGTGCCTAATATAAAAAACTGTCTGGTTTGGTTGTATACAAGTAGCTACTACAATTAATTGCAACGTTCTTAACAGAATGGATTATTGCTTCTGTCAAATGGCATATTTTGTGGTGAGATAAACACTGGCATGAATTCAAAGGTATTCCCAATTTGCAAGGTTGGAAACCAAAATGGTGGTGGGTTTATCACACTTGTGAATCATCACCTGTTTAAAAGGTTCACTGTAAGATACTAAAAGCTCCTGGTGCTTACTGGTACATTCAGTCCAAAATGGTGAAGTCTGAAGGCTCTCTCAGCTGGGCATGCTGAGATGCAGTCAGTCCTCTGTCCAAAGTAAGTCCTTTCTACAGCAAAACTGAGGACACTGAAAAAGACTAGGGAGAAAAGCTTTAATTTATCCTCAGTGTTAAACTAAATGACAGCAGTTTCAGTCAGCCCATTTAAGTCACTAAATTGTATTATTATGGCTATTAAATGGGACAGAATATGTTTGAAAAGCTGAATTGGATTTCTCAGTCATTCACTTCTGAAAATAAAAGAAACCCCTAAGACCTGTCATGTGTTCAAGCCACTATGGTGAATAGAAACAACTTGTCCTAAAGCTTCCCATGAAGATGAATCAACCCCTGGGTTTCTCAGTGTACAGGTTTTGAAACATTGATAATTTGAGAATAAATGAATTTTGTTGGAAATATTTTTTAAAAAATTCAGGATCTCCTTTCAGAATACATTTTTACCAAAATCATTAATTCTGAGGTCTACTTCTCCCCCCAAGTTTTAAACCCGTGTATCAACACCATTTGCGATAGACTGTTTCAATACACTTCTGTGTTGGCAGTGAAAGAAGAGTCAACTTTCCATACCACTTACTGAGGCTTATCAAACTAAAGAGTGTAACACAGCATAGATTTTACTTCATGTGGAGTCAAAGTTAAATATTAAGTTATATCATTTTGCCATTTTTTTTGACCCTTCTTAAAAGACAGGATAGTGCAAGAGGTACTATTTTACAGAGAAATCATGCCTGGTTTGGTGAAACAAGATACAAATGGAGTCCACTCGGGAGGGAAGGCAAATGCCAATAGCAAAGACATCACATCACTGTTATTTAAGTTAGATTGTTCCATAAAGACCTTGGGACTGCAGTGAAAGCCAGCAGTTATCTCACTGCACTGCTCTATTCTCATAGCAGCCCTCCCAGATTAAGCATTTTAGTCACTCTGTTTTTTCTGTAGACCAGCATGCAGCTGTTAATTATTTCTACTTGGCATCTTCTTTTTTCCTACTCCTTCTAGTTCCTCCACTATGACCTATTAAAGTTTTTTTCTTCTTTTTTTCTGCATAGAAGAAAAAAACCCATCAGTTTGTGTTTTGTTTTGTTTTCTGAATTTTAGTTTCCCTTAAAATAATATCAATACATTGTTAAAAGCAGCAGGAATAATAATTTTTTGAATTCCTTACAAAGCACTTGAATTAGACAAGTAATTTTTTCATTAAAAATAATGGTAAATAAAACAGGCTTGGTACCCTTTGGGTTGAAGCACAGATCTACATACCACAGAAGACAGGTTCCTTAGAACCTGCAAATTACTTCCTTGTCAGCAATTTCCTGAGAATCAAAGAGTTGTGATCATTTGTAGCACTCCAGCCCTGGAACTGTGGGCTCATGAGCTCTGCTAGGAGTTTTACTTTAATATTTTCATATATAGGGTTCTTTAATACCTTAAGAAACCATCAAGAGAATAAGCCATGGACTTGTTTCCAAGGAGTTTCTTTATTAATTTAGGGAAGAAAATAATGGATCTTGACAAAAGTTCAAAAAGGGCAAAAGACAAGCCAGACAAAATGTTCTGCCACAATACCAACTCAGCACATATTAATCAACAAACCCAAGTCAATATTCAATCAATCCACAACACTTAAGTCAAATCCAATCCCTCCAGCTCCAAGCCCCCCAAAGCATCAAGAAAGAAGTAAAGAAAAAGAAGCAGAGGAAGTAAGAGAAATAAGGAGAAACAGGGAGAGATAGCTACCTCTAAAACTTTGTAGAAGACCAGCTCTCACATGTCCAGGTGTCAGGGTCACAACATGTGGCTCCTCTATACCTCTGGTTTTATCTGTTCTGGTCTCCATAGTTAAAACCCCCAAGTAAGTCCTCTGCTCCACTGACCACTCTAGGGTTCCAGGCCAGGACAAGAGGCAGTGTTCTCACTGTCCCTACCAGTCTCCAGGAGCTATGGAGTGTTATAGTTTTCCTGAGCTGTTTATGACTGACAACTACTCCAGTGCTTCCCTGTGTGGGCTCCAGGGGCTCCCATGAGGGATACAACACCACCCCAAAGCAGTGAGGTTAAACCCATCCCTTTCCCCTCCACATACACACATGCACCCTCCACCAGGTGGTTCTAACTCAATAACTGTTTTGGTGTTTAACATAATTCAGTTTTATTTTTAGCTTTTAACTGTCTTCTAGTTCTGACTTTTTGAAGATTTTTTTCATCTTAGTCTCTTACTCCCCACAGTCTTCTTAACCAGACCCCAACTCTTTGACAGCCAACTCAGAAAGAGCAACCTGAAGTGTGGCTTCACATTACACTTAATTCAATACAGCTGTCAATTTTCAATGAAAGAGTTGATCTTTTTCTTCCCCATGTCTGCCATGCAGGCTACGTATCCAATCTAAAAGAAAACAAACCAAATATGTATTTATACACACATACTCACTTAGACACTTTCACTCTGAACAAGTTTATACAGCCTGAAGATCTGATATGAAGAAGAGGTTGGGAATAAATGTCATTAGGCCTGAGAAAGTGGAAGAGGGGAATATAATATGATATGATCCTCTCATGTAGCCAGACAGATCAGATGATGTGGAATAATGTGAAATTACATTTGTCTTGAGGATGGCTAGGATGGTGTTAACGTTCTTCACAGTGGTTCCTATAGTATTCTTTTGTATTTGTGCCTAAAACGCTGTTAATGACACTCCAGTGTTTTGGCTATCACTGGGCTGTTTTCACATGGCATCAGAGCTTTCTCTTTTTCCCACTCTGTCACCTGAGTAAGTAGCTGTGGGTGGGCAAAACACTGTGAGGGGAGACTGATAGGATAATTGGCGCAAACTGGCTAAAAGGGATATTCCATGCCACGACTAACAATAAAGCAGAAGAAAGTGGGTGGGATTATGGGTTGGCTTCCAAGGTTTGGAGAATGGCTGGGCATCTGTCTTTCTGTTGGAGACAGGGAGTGATTTTCTTTGTTTCATTTTCTTTTCCTCTTTCCTTTACCTATACAGTTGGTCTAAAAAGAAACTAGACAAACATTTGAACAAATATTCCACTGATTAATTTTTCAACACAAGAGCTATGAAAATAAAAGCACTTTGCAAACTTTAAAAAAAACTATTATTGAGGGGGGAAAAAACCAACCAAAAGCACAATAAAAACCAAAACAAAGCCACAAAACAAATCAAACAAAAACGTCCTGGATATAAAATTTCTTTATTTGTATTTTCCACAATGTTCTGACACAATCACATTAAATTCAGCATTAAGTTAATGTCCAAATAGGGTCATCAAAGATTTCCAGTGTAGGGGTATGGCATTTGGGATTTGTTCCTAGGATAAGCTTTAACCTAACATGTTTTTGGAATGTCTGTTGAGTTATCTTACCATCGAAAGGCCAGTCCACAAGTTGCACTTCCATTTTGTAGTATGCAGATTCCGTCTGGACATCTGAACATTAGACCTTTGAAATCCCCAGACTGCGTTTGTAATTAAATGCATCTGCAAAGCAGTAGGTACAACTGGAAAGAAGTACTTCAAAATCAGGCCTTATGTACAAATTAGTTCTTCAGCATCTGATGAAACTCCTGCTTAAACAAAGACTCTATTTGGTACAATATTATTCCTTTTGGCTCAAAATAAATGGTTCTGTGCACATCCCATCTTTCTTGAGGCCACTTATTACATAGCACCACCACATTTTGTACATTGTTGAAGTTTAGTGTTTTTCAGCTACAAACACCAATTCATAACATCTTGATCACATCCTACCCTGGCCCTTCCCTGGCCCACCAAAAGGAATGTTAAAGCTTTAACTCTGCAGATCCTGGTGCGAAAATGAAACAATTTTCTTCATTATGCCTTCAAAGAGAAAACTCATAAGAAAGTAAATGCACAAAGAACAGAACAGAGCTATTTTATTACACCTAAAAAAAGTAAACTATTCATTAAAATGTTATGTAATACATCCTAACACTTATTCCTTGCAAAATGTAACAGGATATAGTACCTGAACTGATGGTTCTAGGCTGTCAATGCAGTAAAAGAAGTGATTGAATTGAAGAGTAACTTTATGTTAATAAACAGCGATATGAACTGTTTATGTCTAGAATCCATGCTGATAAAACATCCTTGTTTTTCTATTTAGAAATAAAAAGGTAGGTTATTTTCTAACTATTTCACAAAAATTCTGATCATATGTTAAATCACCACTATTACATAGTTTTATCTGTGAAAAGATTCACACAACTTTTTTTTCTGTCAGTTCTCTGATTTAGAAGGAAATTATCCATTAAAGATATAGCTTTCTAAAGTCATAATATTAACTGTGCTCTTAATTTTATAATTTAAACTTCTTTATACTGAGATAAAAACCCAAATCCAAGAATTTATCTACTTTAAAGCAGTTTATTCAGTCTAATTAAGTACGTACTTCATTATAACAATGTCAATTCTTTGCTGTATCTCTTGGGTATACAAATAAGAAACAGGACAATTCCTCCTTTGTCAGATAATAAAAAGAACCTCACAAAACAAGTATAGGATCTTCATGTAAATTTTGGCTTGCACTATAGTTTTGAATAATGTCATCTTACACAAACAACAGGTTGTAGAAACAGGCTTGTAAAGAAGATTGTTATTCATTTTAGGTCATTTTTTGCAATATATATCTGTTTGTTCAATATGTAGGCATATGAGGCATATTGAGAAGGATTAATTGGGAAAACAGAAGTTTTCAGCTTTCTGTTTATTCTCTTTGAGTAAAAGATGCATTTTGTCAGGAATATGACAATTCAGCCAAGTGAAATACAGTCTAATTTTTAATGTCAGATCAGAATTTCTGACTTAGGAATTTTACATAAGATAACTTAATTTTTTCCTGATACAATCGAATTAACTGGTTTTTGCCTTAATTATAAATGCCTGAAATTATATTGAATAGAATATCTGAGAAAGATTATATTTTATTTCCCTGTATGAGCACAATATAACATCCAAGGAGTGTCTATAGTAATGAGATGCAGTAGCTGTGTCATTTTAAAATTATTATGTCAATACTTAATCCTAATGCCTAATTTCTACAAAGAGCTCCCAAGATATATCTGTAAATTATTTATCCAGAGAGGTATGAATATGCAGTGGGGCATTTGTAGAAATACCAGAAAATCCAATTTCTCAAATACATTGAAATCCACATAGTATTCTTGAAGACCTAGAAGGAAGCTGTTTTCCAAATGAGTTCAATTAACCACTATTTATCTCTATGAAATATAAAGGAACAAAATAATTTGTTTGAAGGGGAAAACAATTCTTTGATACGGGCATTATGTCCATGACAAGCCTATATTCCCCTCCCTGAACACTAAGGTATAAAAGGAGATTGAATAATGTGAAAAGAAGTGTGTGTGGGAATTGCCATTACTTGAAAAATACATAATTTCAACACAGAATATGTCATCAGAGGAAGAAGAGAGAAAAGATGTCATAAGATGCAACACTCCTGACAGACACCCCACAGACAGATACAGGCTTGGAGTAACAAACTTAACTTGTACCCCTGCATCCCTCAAGCAAAGGCTTGCAGGTATGAGACAAACTGTCATCTGCCTTCCACTGAATGGGGAGGGAAAAGATAAGGAATGATTGAAGACAACAGCCAGGAGCTCTGTGTATCTTTTAATAGTAAGCAACACATATTGCCTAGAATTAGGCAATATATAACCTAAAATTTTATTCCCCCAAACGGATACTTTATTAAGAGGATTGCTGTAACACAATGTGTCTAACCAGACTCTTTCCTTTAGCTGTTATTCCTTACAGAGACCTGTCTCTCTGTCCTCAAAAGAGTCAAAAATAGATAACAGCATTGGTGAAAAAAACAAACCATTGACTCTATCTCATATCTTTTATTATGTGTACAACTTAAAAACCTTTCAAAGGAAACCCAGAAGTCTAGTTTTCACCTCAAAGGCTGTCAGAGGCAAAAATAAATCTTATGCTGTCCCTGAAGTTCAGTTTAACTGTAGTTATAATGTAAATTATCTTCTTTCAGTTCACAGAGTGTAGGAGGGAAGGATCACAACCATCTACATATGGAGACACGATAGGTGGTGAAAAGGATCCTTTCTAGCATCTGAGTTCATCCCAGGACTTTAATAGCTTAAGAATAGTTGCTGGTTTTTGGTATTTCTTACACCTTGAAGATCAATTGTGTACGTAATGCATCAGCCTGAAGAAAAATTATGTTGCCTAATTGCCTATTTTAGAATCTATTCTGAAAAAAACAGGCTAAATGTTTTGTCAGGGAGAAAGGGATGGATGATTTGCTTGGAAAACAGGAATACCTCCTGTATGGATATAACATTCTCCGCAAGTGTGGTGACAGTATCTCTGGTAGTTCAAGGTTTGTTGGCATTTTTTACTTTTTTAACTTGACAGCAAATGCTAGGTTGTGCAACCAGCAAACAGTGAGTACAAGCTGTAATTTAGGGCATTATTCCCTTTTAGGAAGAAACTCATTCAGTTTAATTATTAATTGGTGTCATCAAAAGAGTAATACAGACTTTCCAACTGAACATCATTTAAACTGATGGGTTTTTCAATTTACTTATAAAATCTGTAAAACTATGGAGTGAATACATACATCATCTATAAACACATCTCCTAAACAGTAAGATGGCTATTAGTGCCTTTCAAAGAGATGAATCTGTATTAATTTGAAGGCCCCTGCCTTTTATTGCTTTTTGTTTGTTTGAGTTTTGTTTTCCTCCAAAGAAGCTTTTTGAAGTATCCCATAAAGGATATCTTTCTCCTTGTGAGGTTGCTGTGCCTCCATTCAAAGACAAGAAGCGAGCAAGGCTTTTTAGGTGTCCTGAACCACTTTCTATAAGACTCCTTCCTCACATTCGCTGCAGGTGGATCTCTGCTCCACTGTCGACCTCCGCTGCTGGGGCCTGGGCTGCCTCACCATGGTCTTCATCGTGGGCTGCAGGGGAATCTCTGTTCTGGAGCTTGGAGCACCTCTTCCCCTCCTTCTTCACTGATCTTTGTTTCTGCAGAACTGTTTCTCTCACATATTCTCAGTCTTTTCTCCACCTGTGGTTGTGTAGCAACTATCCCCCTTTTTAAATACATTAGCCCAGAGACACTACCACTGTTGTTGTTGGGCTCAGCTCTGGCCAGTTGTGGGTCCATCTTGGAGTCAACTGGCACTGGCTCTGCAAGACCTGGGGAGAGCTGCTGGCAGCCTCTCACAGAAGCCACCCCTATAGTTCCCTTACAACTAAAACCTTGCCAAGCAAACCCAATGCATCTGCTAATCCAAGTGCATACAGTTGTGACTGTGCTTTAATTTATGCTATTTTTATATTATCTACTTTTTAAGCATATGTTGTCTCAGGTACATGAAGGTGTTTTCATCTTTATTTCTGCTTAGGTCTAGTAAAAATGATGTATTTAAAATTAGGGTTTGGTTCTTCATTTGTCAGTGGAAAATATCTTTTCCCTGTAGCACAAAGTCCACATTTATATGGAAATCACTACTGCTACTATTTTTATTAGCACTCGGCTGTCAAATTTCAGTTTTGGTAAAACACAAGTATGCTCAGAAAGCTTCGCAGGATCCTTGCAGCCATCCAGTGACAAAACTGTACTGACAGAATACATGCTGCAATGCGCATCAGTAGAACTATTGCCCTTTGCAAAACCCATTGGTGTGGTAAATGAATATACTAAACCCAGAATAACAGGGGTGCTCAGCTCAAAATTCTGTGATATAGTAAAAAAAAAAAAAAAAGTATAATTAAACATTTTAGAGCATGCCAGGACTAAATTTAATTACACATCAGTTCAACAATGTGTAGCCTTTATCAGAAGAAATGTGTTTACCTTGAGAACTTTGAACTTTTGTAGCAGAACTAAATTAAGTATTTAAATATGCTTTTTTGAAGTCCAAGTGTTCATTCTTAATATATAATGACTATGGTCCATCATAAGAAATAGTAATACCTTTATTTCAAAATAATTTTTCTTTAGTGTACAGACACACTTTTTAAGAAAATGTATTTATAACCTTTCTTTACTAAAAATTGTATTGGAAAAGTACAACTTATAAAGTTTCTAATGAAAGCAGTAACTGCACCTCCACCTCCCCCACACCCACGGAGGGAATTCATCTGTTTATAGATATGAGGTTTTGATTTTTTTTAAGTATTTTTCAACAACTTTTCTGTTGAAATGACAATTCCTTACTACTTCTGGTAACTTAGTTCTTAGGAACAATTCCAATTTCTCCTGTACATAAGGTATTATCAGCTACCTCACAAGCAGTCAACTTTGCCAACACTAGAACCAACACATGAAAGCTCTTTACAAAGCCTCTGTGAAACACCTTGAGTATTCTCTACTTTTAGAGGACTGTTTCACTCCTCTAGTTCTAAAACCTGCTAGAAATGAAGCTGTATTAAATATTAAGGGTTCCCAATGAGAGAAAAATACTTATGGCCTATTCTCTGTCTTACCTATGGTTCAATCAGTTATATACTTGAATAATAGGTGACTAAGCTTGCAATTGTTGAGCTTTTCTTTATCACTGTCATAGAAAGTACATAAAATGTGTAATACATTATTAAGCAATTCTAATTAATTGCATTGCATAATTATTTAAAGAATTAATTTTTTTTAGCTGTGGAGACAGTAGCAGTAAGGTGGTCTTACTGTGATGAGAAAGCCTAAATCCATTCTAAGTAACAGTTCCTGTTTAGGTTGCAGATGATCAAGAAAAACAAAATCAAGAGGGCCTTAACACAGCAACAGGAATAGAAAGAAATCATGCCAAAGTCACACAAGAAGCAACAGCAAAGCTATAGGCAAACATTTTCTCTGGTTTCCATAGATCAAATTATGGGACATGAGGAGACTGCAACAGGGAAGAAAAAATCAATAATAGCAGGATCATATGTATGCATCCAATATCAATCCAATACTGACAATGATCTACTGTCTCTCTGGTACATTTCATCCATTATATCTTTGTTCATTTCACAAATATAGAAATTTCAGCAAGGGCTAGCTTACTAGAAAAAGAGTCAAGACTTTGTATGACATGGCTTTGTTGGCTCCTTTCAGTGAAGCTAAAAATACCAGTCAAAAACATACTGTGGAAGTATTATGTAGATTTCAAATCATTACCTGATATCTGAACAGACTATTTTTGAAAAAGCTATACTAAATAATTTGAAACACTTCTGTAATAGACTGCTAGTCATTTGTTTTGAATGGAGATTTTTTTGTAATGAGATAGGAATCATCAGCCTAAAAAGAACTGTCACATCTATGAGATAGTGACACCAGCATAAGACTCTAATAAAGAAGGAGCTGGAGAGTTCAGGGATGAAAATTTGAATATTGCCCAATTATCTGTTAAACTGCAAGAGGAAAAAGTGGACAAAATAATTGCTGTCTGCACTATATGCTGGTTTTCATAGTGCTCATTTTTCAAAATGTTCTTAATTACATTTGTGCCTTAATTGTGTGCTGTGCAGAGCTGTTCTAGGCAGGACTGGGAAACTGTGTTAAGTGGATACAAAATTTTTTTTAGATGTTAGTTACTGAAAAACATGTGTACACTGAATAGGTAATCGTTTCACCTAGTACTGATGTTTTAGAAAATGGGTTCAATAAGGACTTTGCCATGATGTTTTGGCTATGTAGTAGAGGCATTCTGGCACCTGCTTAGAGGAATGTTCTTTAATTCCTTACACAGGTGGGAACTGTCAATGGAGTGTGGGCACACTCAGTTCAGACTTCTGTTAAGTGTCTTATTTCATCCTGGACTCAAGCGTGAGAGGCATCAAACACTCTGGTCTACTTGGGAAGGCAAATGAACATGTGCTTGACTTTGATTTTATAAATGCCTTCTTGAACTCTGTCAGAGCACTCTGTGCATGACCACAACTAAAGTTTGAACCAAAATAGTTGTGGTCTGTAGGCACCAATCCAGCCACATGAACCATTGTATTCTTTGGATGAGCTTTTTGTAAATGTGCTAAACTGCTCTGGGCTGAAATCTACTCTGTTACTCCTATTGTTCCTCTGTATCTGTGCCTACTGCTTAAACTTTCCCAACACTTTGCTATTTTCCATGTAAGTAGCAGGAGTGGAAATGACTGATTTTATTTCCTGCTTCCATTTGTGTGGAGCCTGCCACCAGGTGACTGGTGCCTTCTGCTTTTCTGGATTTGGAAATAAACCATCTCCCTTTTAAGTGCAAGGAATCATCCTGCCTGGCAATGGGAAGTGGTCTTACTGTGAGGTTGTTGAAGATGGAGATGATTACAGAGAAACAGGGTTCAAGGGATTACAGGTTTTCATCTTTAGTGGTTTCTGTTTTCTTCTTCTTTTTCTCTAAAAGAAGTCACTTATAAAACATGTATTGGTTTTTTGTCTATGAAGACACACAACTGTTCATAATTTCCTAAAACAATGTGTGGCACTTATTTAGTTAAGAGGAGCCTATCCAACTTTGAAATATTTACCTTTTGTAAAAAGACCCTCATTTCTAATGGGAGATAGATATATTGAACTATTAGTAGAACAAGAAAGGCTAGTTTCCTAGATGAAAGATCAAAAAGAATTAAAATAAATTTACTTTTTAACTGATTATGTGCAATTACATGTAAATCTGTTGGAGGTCTTTTGGGGCATTTTTTCAAGTTTAGGTAGGCCCATATCAATCTTTCAGAGTCTTTTGTCTCTTGCTTCCATAGTCTGTCCTTTGATTCTATACAATCTTCTTAGTGAACCAATATTTACATGAACCCATCATGACATATTTTGCGACATTTATTTTGCAATGTTAATAAAGATTAGAGTATTTTTAATACTAAAATTACTCTGTAAAAATGTATTGCAGTGATTTCCAAAGTGCTATGATATGAAACAGTGGGGGGGAAAAAGAGGGGGAATAATTGTCTTTATGTAAAACTCATTTTGTGATTTAACTCACACATGGCTATTACATGTGTTTTTATTTTGAGAAGTGTACTACACCATTGTTTTCTATAATGTCTACCACATGCTGCCTGTTACTTTTGCATAGAATAGCATTTTGTACTTCAGGCAAAACAAAGATAGCTTATTTTCATATTTCTAGACAAACTAGTGCTGTGATGGTTAAAACACTGGCATTACTCACATAATTCTGGTTGAAAGGGCCAGCAAAGAGACAAAAGTGCCTTGTCTGAGGGATCCCATGCTATGTAATACATGTTTTTAATGTACTCTGAGTTTTCTAAGCAAGTTTTATTTCTGCTTAAAATACTTCTACTCTTTTAAAATACTCGTATGTAACTTTGAAAAGTTATGAATGGAATGATCAGTTTGGGTTAAGATCAGTAAGGCTAAAGTTAAATTCCTAGTCTCTCTTTCCACTTGCCTCTGTCATGTTGGATTACATCACCATGCATGGAAGTGTTTTACTTCACCTTTGCTTTCCTTCATGACTTGTACATACAGATTTTATCTCTGCTTACCAATCTAGTTATATACACATTTAGCTTCCTCCAAAAGCTAAGGATCTTCAGGTAGACTCTCATTTCATGCCTCACACACTGCAGCTTATTTTTCTGCTTTCTTTCAAAGTGCTTCTACTAGAGTCATCTTGATTCTTTCTTCTCCCTTTTTCCTTAGCTGCTAGTTTTCTTTCATCTGCTGAATAAAACCCCCTGTATTTACCAGTAAGTCATCTCAATATTTTGGTAAACACTATTTTAATAAGTTCTGCTTTTCTCTATAATTCTCATAAACCATGCCTTTTTTTATAATTCTACATAAGAGTTGGAACTTAAAGTAAAAAATAAAACCAAAAGGTTTTCTTTGCCTCTTTAATGCCATAGCAGGATCTGGGTATTTTGCCTCTGGGTAGTAGAGTAAAAGAATAAATGAAAGTTAATCAATGCAAATTCTGACACAGAACAGAGAGAAGCAAGGATAGCCTAACTCATATAGCAGTGGTCTGAAATGTATTTTTTCAGCGATCTGCTGTTAGATAAATCTTATCCAGTAAGGTGTACAATATTTGTATTTCCTAAGATTTTGGCCTGTAAGAGCTGATAACACCAGACCTGCCACCTTAGTCAGATCTTGATTCTAAACACTGTTAGTACAGAACCAGGATTTATTTCACAGGATCATACTTTGAAGAAATCAACAAACTTTCCTAGAAATATAAGCATTTCTGCTTTGCAAAAGAGACTATATTGATTTTGCTTTAACATTGTAGAATTTGAATTTTAGAACCATAGAATTTTAGATTTTAAAGATCCAGTACAATCCCTGCCTCTGCAATGAGTAAGGACTTCAATTAGATCAAATTGCTCAGAACCACATCCAACCCATCCTTGAACAGTTCCAAGGATGGTACAACCACAATTTCCCTGGGCAACTTATGCCAGTGTCTCACCATCCTCATAATGAAAAAAAATCTTCCTTATTCTATCTATATTTCATCCTTATGTCCAATTTAGTTAAAAACTGTTGGTCTTTTTTCTGTCACTACAGGCCCTAGTAAAAAGTCAGTCTCCATCTTATTTATATGCACTCTTTATGTATTGAAAGGCTACAATAAGGTTTACCCAGGGCCTTTTCTTCTCCAGGCTGAACAACCCCAACTCTCTCAGCCTTTCTTCATAAGAGAGATGTTCCAGGCCTCTGATCATTTTTGTCACTCTCCTGTGGACCCACTTCAGCAGGTCCATGTTTTTCTTGTACTCAGGATCCTAGAGCTGGGTGCAGTATTTTACTCACCAGAGTAGAGGAGAGTAGAGGGGAAGAATCAAATCCCTCAGCCTGCTGGCCACACTTCTTTTGGTGCAGCCTAGGACACGTTTGGCTTTCTGTACTAAAAGAGACCTTTGCTGGCTCATATCCAATTTTTTATCCACTAGTACCCTCAAGTACTTCTCTGCAGGACTTCTCTCAATCCATTCCTCTCCTAGACTGTACTGATATTAGTAAATACCTCAACACCAATGCAGGACCTTGCATTTGGCCTTGATGAACCTCATGAGGTTCAAATGGATCCACTCCTTGAGCCTGTCAAAGTCCATTTGAATGGCATTATTTTCCTCCAGCATATCACTACTTTGGATCAAGGAAAGGCAATAAATGCACAATCTGAGAAAAAGAAATAAGTTGTAGCGACACTATACTTTTTATGGATTATTATAGCAATTTAGAAAATAGACCTGAAATGTTATCAGTTGAAAATTGAGCTTTATTGTTTTGCCTCTAATCATGCTGTTCAAATGCACGTACCACAGATGCTGCTACCATCACAGTATGCTTTAATGATTATACACTTTTTGAAATTAAATTGTCAAAGAAGATAATTTCATGGAAGTAACTGAACAAAATGTATCTGATAGTATACTTTCACTTGATTCTCACTTCCTTTTTAATAAGTACTTTCACATGTAGGCTCACTGAACGTGAATCATTGTCCATGACTATATATCTTCTGATTTGGAGATAGATATTTACCTTCTCTGATCTTTTTTGAAAAGACCTTTAGTATTTGATTAAAAGGAATGAAATGAGGAGTTATTCTATTAAGCAGTAAAACATAGAGTAGTATACAATATTGTGTTTTGGACTGTGTTTGAGAAGAGTAATTCCCCCCTATTCTTGTAGTTTATAAAAAATTATTTTGCAACTTTTTTTTTAAATACAGGAAATAGATGTATGAGAGGAGAAATCATCTGAATTATGAAACAAGACTATTCTGGGGACAAAACAGCTTATGATTTTTTATATGGTTTGTGGGAGAATATCAAAATGATGTAAAATTTTGGCACTGCTTTCAGCCTGGGACTTAAACATAAAATAGTGGTTCTTTAGGTCACAGTGTTGAGTTCAGGGTACAGTAATTGCAAGAAAGGCTGAAATAACAAGGATGGTCTGATCATACCATCTGTGCAAAAACAGAAATTTCCTTATGTCTCAAAACTGCTTTGTACATTTCTCAAATGCCAGCTGAGCAGCCAGAATAGAAGGCATGATGTTCCATAATGGCTAGAAAACTTTGTCCAAAATCTTATTTGTCTCATCTGGTAGACTACTATTTACACTGTCTACAGCCTAATAGTAAAAAAACCCCCTAACTTAATAGGGCATCATAAATGGCAGGAGGACCTTAATATTTTGGAGGTGGATTTTTTCCTCTTGGCTCTGCATTAAAGAGTTGTTCAGAAATGTTTTTAACCAGTTGATTTCTTGTCAAAAAGCTGATAATTTTTTTTCTTATTGGCTCCATCTGCAATCTTCTTTCTAGTAAAATCTATGAAATGTTTCATTTCAGAGAGGGTGAGAAGCAGAAAAGAAAAATTACTTCTCAACTGTAAATTACAGCTAGTCTGTTTCTATAGATTCTATATTCTCACAGTGTATTGAACTCAAAGTTCTTAATTTTCTTTTTAATAAAACAAAACATATTATTAGCACTAGAAAACATATTTTTGATGACAGCAGAAGACCTTTATGATCATCTAGCTGGTCTTTGTAACATAAGGTATGGTATTTTATTTGAAAAATTGTGCGTTCATTTTGGAACTTTGTGATTGAGTGATAATATAGCTCTTAAAAATATATAACATTAAAGTTTTAAGGTTATAGATCATCAGCAGCCCCATTAGCAGGTTATTTTTCTAACTACTTGCAACATCCTAGGCACATTTCTTTTAAAATTATAATTTGTTAGCTCATTTTAATTTTCCTAGTTCTGGCTTCATTTGCTGTTGCAGTTTATTATCCTTTTGTCTTCTATATCAAAAACCCTACAGTCAGAAATCTCCCCTCCCTGTATGTACTTACAAAATACGATCAAGTCTACCTAGCAATTTCTCTTTGAAAAGCTACACAAATTGAGCTTATATAATTATGTGAGGTTGACTCTCAAGACAGTGAAGTACTCTGTTGCTGGGTTTTGAAAGATATCCCTGCTTATAACATAATTTTAATTGGATAGTGTTTTTCAAATCTCGACTCAGTGTTGTATCCTGTAGAAGATATAGGACCTCATTCATTACTTTGTTGTAGTCTTTTAGAGTCTAAAATACTGCTACTGTCTTTTTTAGATATAATATTATAAAATTGATATATTAGTATGCCATCTCAGGTCCAAGACCCAATTAGCTTTTGTCCACATTATTAGTGCTTGAAACTTGCTGAGAAAAAGGCATATGACTTCAGGAAAGTATCCTTGAACCCAGCCAACCCTTACACAGCTGTGATTGGTAAGATGTCCAGCAGTACAGTGAAGATACAGAAAACAGGACATATCATACAAGGAGTATGTATTTGTGGTCCTTGGCCACTTCTGTGTGAGGTAAAAACAGAATAGTTTAAACTACTGATTAAATCCTGGTCCTGATGCTTGAGTCTGTTGACCAGATGAGTCTGAGGACATCAAGCCAAGCTTTTCAGGTAGACCTAGTATACTGTGCACATCTAGCATTTCAGATAAGCAAAAGCATCCGTAAGTGTTCTAAAGTCACATTTTCATGCATATTATACATTCAGAAACTAGGATGTTTAGAAAATATCCAACTCACAGTGGAATACCTGAGCTGTTGTAGGGAATTGACTTTATAGACTGAGTCTTCTCCCATTTAATCTGGACATAGACACTCCCTCACAATAATGCCTTTAGATCTGTAGCCAAAAATCTAGGGTAATTTTATTAAAAAAAAAAAAAAAGGCGCTGAGTAATTATAAGAAATGTACACAGGTTGAGTAGGTAGGGCTGTATAGTTTGGAGAGCTGCAGTGCTGCACAGTTGAGATAGAAGTGAGAAGAGCACCTTTGAATTTACAAAGCTTATAATCAGTTGTGTTTCACAGTATAGTTCACATGATTTGATCTAATTAACTACATTCTGAAATAATCTTTTAAAAGAACTTGAAATTCCAGGAAAACTTTCATATTGGTGCCTATACCCTCTGTGCAGTGATGTGAGCAATAAAAAAAGACTTTTTTTTTCATATGCTCTGCAGTGCCATCTACAGTATTTTGGTCAAGACTGAAGCACTTCACAGGAAATAATGCACGTTGTTCTATAAAGGAAAAGTGAAGTGGAAATATATCAACATTAAACAATAGAGAACTGGACTATAATTTAGCAAAGGACTTACTACATTAAAACGCTATTCCAAAATCTATTAATCTTTGATATAAACATGAAATTTTATCAGAAAGGGTTAGAATTGTTTAATAATATCTGAGCATAATCAGCAAATTTTAACTCCTGTAATACTGAAAAAAGTGACATGATGCCATTTTACAGAAATATGACATCATCACAGAAATAACAATCATATGCATTGTAGCTTTTAAAATAAATTTATTCAGGTTGTCCTACCTTCAGTCCTTACTTTTCTGACATCACATTTTCACACTTTTCTCCATGTCTGTGAGAAGGAGAACTGTAAAATAGTACACTGAAATAAGTTTTGCCACATTTGATTTAAAAAAGTAAAAACTCTTAAAAAACTAACATTAAACTTTTGAGAATTGACAACACTATTCCAAATGCTGCAAAAAGATAACTTTGTAGATTATAAACTAAGATTTCATTATATTTTGATTAAAATAATACGATACTTGATCTCATATGAATTCCATTTTTCCTGTTGTTTGTGGATAATTTTTTCATTTAGAAATAAGTTTAATTTTATGATTTGGTAACTATAGATGTTGTAGTCAAAACACAGGGTTTTTTTCCCATTAAAGTCCTGACCTTTAAGTTCTAAACACTGAGTGTTCCATACAGTGTATATACAGATTCAAATTTTTTATTAAATACAAAGTTAAATCGTATCTCTAGAAAATTTATTACTGAATAAAGTAAGCAGTGGTGAGCACTATTAATTAGAAGATGTTTTTAATCATTACAACAAAGGTAAAATTTTCTTGACTATTGAGCCTAGAAGTCGCTTTGAAAGTATTTTTAAAATCTTTTAAAAGTAATACATAGAACAAAGCCATTATATATTCATTTGCCTGCTTACTACTGTGGAGAAGTTTCACAGGAACATGTGCGCAAGAGTTTGTTTTCCAAGTAATTACTCAAAAAGTAAAATTGTCAGTGAAATATGAGGGCTTGCTTTCCCAAGTTGTGTCATTTACTGCCTTCTAAATGTAGAACACCAGCTTTTTGTAAAGTTTGAGTGTCAAGAACAATTTCTGTTTCATGCTTAAATGCTACCAAAAATACTGAGAACGTTGAGTCCCAGTGCAAGGTCAGAGCAATTATAATGTTCTTCAAGGGTGATAAATGAGAATTCAAAATTGGACCTTATCACTATTTTGCAACTTCAGTATAACAAATAAAATGAAAATTTCCTATGTTACATACCTCAGTAGCTGTCTCTAACAATTGTCTTTAATCATAAAATTCCTTGTTATTGCAACAAGTTATCTGAATACTAAAATCATTATCAAAAAGAATTAATTTAATAAAAGCTACGATTTTCCCATAAATCATTAAAGCCACCTCTCAGATTCTGTTATTCTCCATGAGCAGACAGGATATACTAATATATACTAGTTTAAATATATATAAATATACTAATAGAAATCCACTCTCATTATGTGTGAGGGCCTGGAGGCAGGATCCCTGGAGAGGGAACTGAACACAGGTCCTTTGACAATGGTTATTACAAACCCATTAGGAGAGAAGTCAAGTCACAGATCTGTGAGTGACTGAGGTGAAAAGTTAACATCAGATTGACTCGACAAGTCCTGCTGGTTTTTTACAGTACACCTAAAATGATAAAAATAAATTATAGAAATACATGTAATATACATGTATATATAAAATAAACATCCTTCTCATTTGGAATAGAGTGCTTAGACATAAATACAGATAATTATTCTAAATCATTTATTAGCAATCCGCTGTCACCTTCTTTAATTTTCCTGTTTGCAGCTTATGATTCAAATAATTAAAAACAATTCTAATAAAGTTAAAGTATAGCTCAACTTTTAAAAATCGTACTGGAGTCTTGGGGAAAAAAACCCAAACAGCTACACTTTTTTTTTTTTTCTGTTTTCTTTTCGTATTTTAGCTGTCTCTTGCACTGGACCTAAAATTGCAAGAGAGGCACTTCCCTTTGCATGGTCTCTCTGAGCCAGCCAAAACCACATAATTATGGCAACCTCATAAGAAAGTCTATTCTTGAAAAAAAAAAAAAAGCCTGGTTGTCTGCAATATTTTTCCTTAGCCTGTTATTTCAGGGAAGGGGTGGGTACGGGGATGTTGTTCTTTGGGTAATGTGTGGGCAGTGATTACTATTGCAAAAGCTTACAGCTGGACTGCTTAGCTGACAAAAATAGGGAGTGTACAACTACATGAGGACAAAAAGGCAGGGGACCAACCCCAAAACTCTCTTTTTAAACAGTCAGGAACAATAGCCAGTGATGCTGTCAGTGACTATACAGCCTGGGAAAACTGCTACATATCCACATCTTAAATGCTGGAATTGCCACAGCCTTCCATCTACATCGCGATGAGGAGCTCTCAGCACAGATATTTCTCTGACATATGACAAAAATAATAGTCAGGATACCTGAACTGTTCAGTTCTCAATGTGTCACTTACTTTCAAGAGTAGAATGATCTCTGCCTGTTAAAAGTGATCCAATTCTTTTTTGAAATATATTTTTCCAAATTTGCATGTGCTGTTCTTTTTGGTAAGTCTCTGCTCATCACCTTCATGGTTCCTTCATGTATCCAGCTGTCCAGTTGCAGCTGGCTCAAAAAATACTGATTTTTAGAGAAATGCACTGAAATTGCTGTTTTATTCAAATAAATAGCCTTGTAAAAAAAGCCTTTGACCTTTATTCAGGAATGCAGTTTTAACCATATGAGAGCTCCTCTAAATATGGCTGGAGTGATATACAGTTCTGCTGTGCCTTTAGAAATGGAGACTGGAAATGCTGTTTGGACAGATTTATGGAAGTTAGATCATGAGGATAAATGTTAAAAAAATCAAAATAGCTAAGCATGCAACAGCAAGCATAATTCCATCAAAACAATTTAATAAAGACTAGATGGGATCTCTGTAATTAGGGAATATTTAGGAAATTTGGGTTAACAAAACAGGACCACATGCCACATGGGTAGGAATATTTTGCTGCTTTGGTTACTGCTGTCAGCATTATCTACTGACTTGAGGGATTGAATCATGACCCCTGTTGCTGTGGCAGCTAATAAACAGTTAGGCCTTGGACCCTTCAAGAACTTTACCTTGTTGAGCAAGAAACTTGACAGATTCCCATCAAGAAACTCTGGCTTTTATGTTGCATTCCAGCTATTTTCAATAGTCTATCCTAGTTTACTGGTTCTCACTCTCTGATATTGTACAACTGGTTACTTTGTTCCATGTTTGAAATGGTTCATTCCCTTTCTTTTTGTATTCCTCTTCATTTAATTTACCCTTATTACTTATTTGGGGAAAAAACTCAAAAAACATCAGAAAAAGAAAACCAAAACACCTCTTAGATTGTGATCCCGCACTGTTCAAGTCATGGTATATCCTTAAAGAATCTGCTAAGAATCTAGAGCTGGCAGCACTAAGCACAGAGGAACCAAGAGTGCAAGCTAGTCTCAGACACAGTGAAATAGGTTTTACCTGTTCAAAAGACAAATGCAATTCCTGGATGTGTCTGGTTATGTGACTATCATGAGAATGGGGAAAGAGGAAATATGAGACAGGTGAAAAGACAAGAATGGGTTGATTTATATAGGCATACAAAAATTTCTTACTGAACTTCTTAATTCCCCAAGATTTGTGTTTCCTCTATAAAAATCTGTTTCTGCTAACGCTGTTGGCAGAGAGATAAATAAAAATTCAAATTGTTGAACCAGCCTTGAGCAAATTGGACTGTGTTGGAGTAGAAAATTTCATCCCCTTGTTTCAGCTCTGAATAAGTTTAAGCTGGCAAAACTGTATCAAAGGAATCTCAAACAATAAATTACCAGCCACAAGCATAATAGCATAGAATCATAGAAAAAAAGATGACTGGAAGGGACTTCAGTATATTATCGGGTCCAACCTCCTGCCTTAAGGAAGGGTCAAGAGTACATATGTCATTCTTGACAGAAGTTTGGATAACATCCCGAAAAAGGTCCACATTGAAGCTGAGCGCCTCCCCAGCAAATCTGCCCCAAAACACAGCAATCCTCACGGTTACAAGGTTTTAGTCTTACCTATGACATATTGCTTTCTTTAGCACCTTGGTTGAAGACTTTTTAAAATTTAAATAGTGTGATCAAAGGCAATACATTTGAGACAATGTTAATACGGATGATTTGGAAAAGAATGTGATATGGAGCAGTGAAAAATTGAACTGATTTTCCTAGAAATTATAATTCTTCATTTAAAGTTTTTTAATAATTTGCCATTAATTACCCTGAGCCTTACAGTGGTTTATGTTGGTTGGAAAATGTAAATGCAAGGAGTGGGAGAGATTATGTATCTATGGGGTCAAGTCTGGGTTGGTGTGGGAAGTGAATCCTGACTGTAATATCCAAGTTACTAATAGTAAATTAAAAACTAATGTACAAGACTCCTTCAAAATATACAAAAATAGTTGATTTCACAGACAGTATTTGTTTGTTGAGTTAATCATTCAGGAATTTATATATTTTATAAGTGTATACAAATTATCTAAATGTACTGATTGGTTTAGAAAAAAAGAACCTTGCAGTTCATAATAAATAAATTCATAAATAAATTATTCCCTTTTTAGTTATATCCACTGTAAGTTAGATAGAAATGTGACCACTACTAATATAGCAAGAATGTTGTTTTCTAAAAATCTCAGAGATTTACATTCTAACTCTTTAAGTAAATATGCATCCATATAATATTTCTGAAATACAAATGAGAAATTTAAAGTAACTTTGACAGTCAACACAAGAAATACATTTTGAAGAAGTTTGCCCATAGTATACCACAGCAGGAAATTTAAGCTTACTCTCTAGCTGTGCTGCACTGGAAGTTTAAATAAAGAACTGATAAAGATATAATTAAAATCTGGCAATTTAAGTATATCTCATAAATAATTAAAATCTCACTCCTTCATATCTTGCTGTAATTATTCTGCTGTACTCCTCCAGCTCTTGCAATTACTCTTCACAGGGCCAGGCTGACACCTAAAGGGGCCATCTGCAACCCTCAGATAAGGGCCATGGCTCACTCGAGCAGCTGTAGGGTGGGTGGGAGAGGGTAAGGCTGCAGCCTCTGGGCTCTGGGAATGTCTTGGCACTTCTGGTGATATGTAGGAGAGCAGATGGATTTCTGTATTTGGTTTTCATATATGGACCTATATCTTGAGTGAAGTGAGCAGAAGGAAACCTTCCAGAGAAACAGTTGATGCCAATGTTGAAACATGTTCCTCTGCAATAAATGCCCCAGTCCTGGACTGTCTAAAAGTCCTAGTCTTTTTACCCATTTGCAAAATTGACTTGTTTACTTTGAGGATGAGTCAGAGGCTATCTTCTATAGAAATTTCTTGATCCTGGAACTGAGCCCTGTGGGAATTGAAGGTAGCTCCACAGCCAGCAGGATAGACATGCAGTTTTGTCTATGTAACTACCACTTTAATTAGTGCATGAAGTGGCTATTTTGTCTCATTTTTATCTAAAAAAATTATTTTTAGATATTTTGCTGATTGTCTCTTTTGTCTCTGTGCTTGAACCCTGTGCAGGTGAACTGACCATAATTGATCTGAAGGGGCAGAGTACAGGATTGCAAAGACTTTTCAGAAGATTTCAGTTTTGATATTTAATTAGACTACAAACATTTTGATTGAGATGGTTGTGTCAGGGCAACACATGGGACTGTGACTGCCAGGGAGTCCAGGGGCAGTAGGGGCTCCCTGTGGGGATGGCAGGGAAGGGACTGGTAGTCTGTCATTTCCTACCACCCCAGGCAGGAGCAGGGCAGCCCTATCCTTGTGCTTTGGGCATTTCCCTGGAGATAGGGAGGGGCCAAGGCAGGGATGGGATGTGGTCCTGCAGATGGGCCTGGCTCAGAGGAGGCCCAGGCTGTGGGTATTCAGACTGGCCTTGCAGCAGAATCACTGAGGCAGGAACAGATGGCCCTGGGGGACTGACATGGAATCCTGAGCCTTGAATGGAGGGGGAAGCTCAGGGGATTGGGCAGGGGCAAGCAGTGCTGGTGGTGCCCTTGGGGCCATAACAGTGAGCGTAATTCTGTTATTTCAAATCTCATACTGGAAAAAAACCCAACAACTTGCCCTATTGTCAGTTTTGTAAACATTCCTTAGGTTGGTCTTATTTTAATGTAAAAAAGAAAATGTTCAAAATACATTGGGTGTTAGAACAGTGCATAAAATCAAGAAATCAAGTGCTTTTCAGCTTCACATATCACTTGTATTTCCTCAAAACACACCTCTCTCTAGGGAAGCTCTTCCTTAAACAGTGTTAGTCAGTAATCCTCACAATGTACATGCTGAATTTTAAGTGTGTTTAGGTAGCCTCATTCAGTAAAGGCTAGTGTCCTGGTAAATGTGCAGTAAACATCAAAATGCTTGTGCAGTCAAAGTCTGATGTTGAACTTCATGAAAGCATTCACACTCTGAAGGAAGAATTGCCTGCAAGACCCTGCCTTGTGTTAGTCATCTACAGGAGACCATGGTGGGATTATGATTCCTTCACAGGGGTTCCGCTTCACTTTAGTGAGAGGAAGCATTTACACGTGGGGGCACTGACCTTCATCTATCATGAATATAGATGTTTTAGGTGAAGAAATGATAATTCAGTTTCTTTTAAGTTTTGAATTGGTCTCTGATGAAGCTTTTATTCCCTTCCTATTTCTTAAATTAAAATGTGAAGTTAGTGCCTTAACTTGTGAGAAGGAGTAACTATCCCCTACCTACTCACTGACATTGTGTCCTACAGAAGGGAAAGTCACCAGTAGGACATTTGGAGAAGGCAAAAGCAAATTGCATTCTTGTTTGGGAGCAAATGAGACCAGGGAGTAAAGCTGTGTTTTGAGTGACTCAAGGCTAAATCCTGCTAGCAATGTCTTTTGTTTCCTTTGAGAAGTGCTGGTGAGAGATGGTTGCTGTTTACTTCATAATTCATGAAGTTTGGGTATAAATGAAACTTTGTGCTACATTACAGATTTAAAAAAAAAAAAAGGCCCCTATTTCTGTGATCGAACTAACTTATTTATCTTGCCTGTGTAAACCATATCCCTTTGAAAACATGATTCCCGGCTTAGTTGTGTAGCCAGAACTGTTGAACATTTCCCAGTCTAAGATATGAATCTCCTGCTGTAGCATATTTTTCTGGCTACTTATAATTCTTCCTTGTAGCTTTTCCTAAAAATTTTGAAACAGCCTTCCAGGTTGAATATTTTCTGTGTCCGAATTAGTAATGAGAGAGATACATGGAATATCTTTCAGTGCACATGGATGTTTCTATGTGAAACAACCCATGAAGCAGCAATATTTAATGCTGTGAAATATCATGGGGAAGAGAAGCCAGACTAAAAATTTAAGGCCTAAATAATCCACTCTATTCAGTCATGGCTGAGGGCTAAGCTCTCCCATGATTATATAATAAAAATATTAATGCTTTTATGGAGAAACAAACACTGTGAAGAACAATAAGCAATAAAAAGTATTAATAAATAAATACAGCAAACAGAATCACAAGTCTGGGTCCTGGATTTTTTTAACTGTTTGCAGTTGATCTTTGAGTTACACAAAGCATTTCAGTAGCTTGATGCATTCATTCCCTTTTTTCTTCTGGCATTATACATATACAACACTTGTTCAATGTCTTACTTCACAATTTCCTGCAACTGACAATGCTACCATCTTAAGTTTTCTTTGATGTCTCTTTAGAATCAGCTGTAAATTCTTTAAAATACAAAACATCTGGAATTTAGAAACTAAAGCCATCCAGCAAATCTCTGTGTGCAGCTCTTGATAACCTTTGACCAAAATATTGTAATCTGTTATGTTTTGGTTTTTTTCAAGACATTGTTTAAGTTAAAAGAAAAGTCCCTCTATGACTTATATTGAATATCCAGAGCTCTAACAGAAGTACTATTCCTATTAAGTCTTTCTGAAACAATTCATCAGCTGTGCTGAAACCTTCCATATCATCAAGTATATACTACCAACAAAGTTTAAATTTAACCTGCTTAAACTTTCACCACTTCTGGCTTCCAATCTTCTGTTCCACCTAAATCTACTTTTCAAATTCCACATAACCTTTCTGGGTCTGACACAAAGCACCGGAAGGGTAAGTAAAATGAATCACCACATCTAAGCTGAAGTTTTTCAGTTAAATCAGTCACCTTAAACATATGAGGTCCAATTTTAATTTTTCGTTCTGCTGAAAAGAACTTAAATCTCCACTTACCTTCCTGGGAAATTTCCAAGATAGAAGGCATTTTCAGGGTAGCTCTTTCCATTTCTTCCAGTGTGCCTGTTTCATTTGGCATGAAATTTTTAAATACTTACTGAAGTGGAGACTGGAGTATAAGATTCACCCTCGCAGATATATATCTCTTCCCTTTTTTGTTTTTATCTGGTGTAATGAATATTGAATGTTGTCTGTGTAGTGACATAATTTCAATGACAACAAACAAAAGAACACTGTGTGAGGCCATCCTGTGGTCACAGCACTCACCTGGAAATAAGAGCTGTGGGTATAGGTACTCACTGTTGTTAGTCTGAGCAGGCAAGTAGGGATTGCTTGCCAGGGGAAGCAGGTATTAGGCATCATATTTAGGCAGTCTCCTCTTACTGCAGAAGTTTATGAAGAGAACTGAAAGTTATCTTAACTGCCAAGCTTCAGAGGAAGTCTTTTTTGCAGATAAACACAAGCAAAGGCAGATGCCTTTGTTTGAGCCCATAATAAGGTACTTCTTTTCTAGGAAGAGGAAGACTTGGGCCTAGATTTTTTATTTGGCATTTTATGTTAATGATTTATGTATCTTTCCCCTTAACAAACTGGCTTTTATGGGCCCCTGTCTTAAGATTTATTTTTGTGCATGCTGAAAGAACTGTGTTTAGCCTGACTTGTTGGGATGTCTCCTTTGAAACTGCAAGACATAAGAAATTGCAATGTTATATCGCATTATTTTAAAATCTTTTGTGACTGCAGTGCTCGTACCTTTCATTCATGTTTGCTCAGCCTGGGACAGACTCCAGCAGCTCAGCACTCTAGTGTAATTTGGCTGACAAAAATAAATTGCAGGAGCTGTGTTCCAAGAAATGCCTCCTGCCCGGAAAGCCATTGCCACAGTTACGTGACAGCTGCACTGCTGTATTCTTTACAGTTTCTGAGACAGCAGTCTCCAGGGAGAGCTGTCTCACCATTACACACCTCAGGGGAATATCCTTTCAGTCTACTATTCCCAGGGCAGGCTCAAGTGTGTTCTCTATGTATACCAACCACGTACAGCCCTGCAGCTTTCTGTGCAACTGTGCTTCACTTTCAGGGCCTTGAGAGGCTGTCCATCAGTACTTTCATTTAGCAGTTCAAATTGAGCATTTCAATTTGTGATAGGGAATGTGGAAAGAATTTTTGAAATATCCCATATGTGCACATTTAATCTCTTATAAACTCATATTTCACTGTAAGCCAATGTGTCACCTCTCTGAGTTGTGGATAGATGACAAATGTGAGCTTATTCTGTTCATGATGATTTTTCTAGGACACGTCTGTTTGGCCATATTAGCATGGTTCTGATCCTGATCTAGCATGGGTTGCCTCTGAGAAGGAGTTTTACCTTTAATCCAGCAATATCTTGACTGCAGCTCTGGGGCTTTCATGGGGCTTAGGGAACAATTGCTGTAGCCCTCAAAAATGCATTTGTACCTTTAGGTTGATTTCCTTCCTATCTGACAAGAAACTTCTATTTTGCTAGTCATTTATGAACCCCCCTGGACTCTTTGTCTGCCTCTTTTTGTGCAATCTGCCCTGTTTAAACTGGCTTTGATCCTCCTCATGGGAGCTAGTTAGAACCATTAAGGTTCCTTGCTGTAGCAAGTATTTCTTAATGATGATAAAATGTGTAAACTCATAGGCAATTATTAAGGTTTCCCTTTAATTTCTCTAGATGGATGAGAGTACTGAAAGTGGCTGATTCCAGAAGTAAATGGCATTTTGGGATATAGATTAGAATAATTTAATTAATACAGAAATTTTAAGTTTAATTTGTTACACATACAGAATCATTGGTTGTGTTATACAGTGTTCCATTTATACATACAGCAGTGTCAGGTATATCTATTGTTCAGAAGCAGAAATAAGTGATGGTTTTACAGTGACATGGATTTTCTTAGACTCTGCAGGCATAGTTGGTAAGTGCTTTTTGATCAAAATATTGTTTCAGTGAACCTCAAACCAGCTTTGAAATCCCTTCTACTATTTTATTCATAGATAACTTATTTGAGCAGCAAGTGACAAAAAAGTTGAAATATGCTAAAAGACACAAAAACTTTTAGATAAACCAAATGCTATATTCTATCTAGTTTTTATATTTAAGAACCTCCTTTAAGTGAAATCACTTTTAACAATTTTTGTCAAGTTAGGTCTGAAGTTAATTGTCCAGTCAATTTCTTCTGCATATTTTCAGGTTCTTTTCAGAAGTGTTTCGTTCACATTTTATTTGTGTTCTAATCAGCATTACCAAAGAATTTCCTCCTTATATTGATTTTTCCTTATTCAAAAATTTGCTACCTTCTTAATGGGCAAATACAATTCAACTTCCTCATGCTGTTTAGCTTTCCTGCTCTTTCTGCCTATATGATTGCACAAGAGAGGAGGCAAGCACACATTTCCATATTCCAAATTCCCCCTACTCCGAACTGACTGGCAGAAACATTTACATTATTCCTCCCAATACAGTTGATAAGTTGTCTAAAATGTTACTACATTGTGAGAGAGGGTAAAATCACAGACTTTTGAAGATTTCCTATTTTTATTTCAGTAATTCTTTTTGAAATATATGCATACATAGCAAACAAAATTCTAGTATAATATATGTATGCATCTACCTCTTTCTAAGTATGCAGTGCTTAAATTGCATAGATCAGTATAGAATACCGCATAGCTTTACTGTTAGATCTGTATGATTTACTTAGGTAATTCTGTGTTTAGAAGAAAGGATATTATTTTTGTCTTGACAGTATAATTACTATATCTTAATGTCTTGCATTTGTGTGTAACTGAAAAGCATATGGAAGATTTGAAATAGCCAGAACGAATACAAAACAGCAAACTAAATGAGTCAGCCAAGAGCACCCTATCTTGTATGACTATACATTTATCAATTCAAACAGATGTTCTCAAGCTGACCAGATGTGCTGCTGCCTAAAATGTGAAATTAAATCTAATGTATACAAACATAGAGTAATGCCTAAATAAGTGATTATACATTTATCTTATTATTTTAATTATATAAAAGCAATTCAAATTAAATGCTGCACTTAAAACAATGCTTGAAAAGATATGTAATATGACAAATGGAATTACTTCACTAAAAATAACATTCCGTTCACAAAGTTGTGCTTTTAGACTACTCATAAAGAAATGCATACATTCAAAATTCGGAGTTTGGATTTATAATGCCATGCATACATTTCAAAGGTACTCATCATTGTAGCTAATCAGAGTAACTATGTACAACTATTATACACATATCTCTACACATATGTATATCTCTATGAAATAGAGATACTATGCAGAGTGGGAATGGTTTCATTTGATGCTTTCCTGTACTTTTACACTCCAAACTGAATGAATCTGCTATTCCATGTTGTAGTGGTCAGACACTAAAACAGATTTTAAATAGGAAAATTCCAGGGTGAATAGTTACCAACATGGAAATTCAAGTACAGTATGTTAATCAAAATATTTTTAGTCACATGCTCATTTCTTCCTTCAAATAACTCTTACAGCTATGTACGAATCTTTCTCTCTGTCTTATTTTCAGCTGGTATACAGTTAATTTTCTTCCTGGTAGCTGGTACAGTATTGTGGAGGTTTGTTGGTTTCTTTTGTTTGCTTTTTAGTTTGGACATAATGTTGATAATACACTGATGTTTTAGTAGTTGCTACACAACAGTGCTTACTGCAAGGCAAAGAATTTTCAGTTTCCCATGTTCTGACTGTGAACAGATACACGAGAAGTTGTGAGGGAGCTAACTGAGAACAGTTGAGCTGAACTGGCCAAAGGGATGTTTCATACAATAGAACATCTGTTTGGTATATAACCTGGGGCAAATTGTCTGGGAGGTGCTGATCATTGCTTGGGAACTGTGTGGGCACTGGTCAGTGAGTGGTGTGTAATTGGTTAAGCACCACTTATCTTTCTTGGATTCTATTCATCTCTCTTTTTGTTATCTCCTTGTATCATCATTACCACCCCCTTCTGTTGTTATTGTTATATTTTACTTTATTTCAATTATTAAACTGTTCTTATCTCAACCCACAGGGTTTACTTCTTTCTGATTCTCCTCCTCATTGCATCGGATGGAGGGGGTTGAGCAGGTGGTTGTGTGGTACTCGGTTGCTGACTAGGATGAAACCATAACATCTCCTTGTATATATAGTAATAAATCCTTTCCAATTTTTTGGATTTGTATATGTTTTTGCTAATATTATTGCTCTTTATTACAGCATGAATCAAATTGCACAGTATTGAAGATGATTGAAGATCAATGCTCTCCACTATGTCCCTATTAGAATGTCTATGTGTACAGGATCATTTCATTATTCATACTATGAGAGGTTTGGTGAATATAGAAGCAAAATAGTATGTTTGACAAATTAGGTAGATATCTTATGGTATTTACCCATTATTTTATTATTGATCTTTATTTTATTGGTTTGATTTAAAGCCCTTCCTCTTTACACCTCAGCTTGAAACATCCTTAATATGTCTCCTTTTTTTTGTTTGTTTTTTTTTTTTTTTTGTTTAAAGATCCTATATAATATACTTTTTTTTTTGAGTTCTCTCATTACCCTTCAGTCCTCTGCTGTTCCTTAGATTCTTTGAGGCATCTCTGGTTTTGATGGGTCTTTTTGTGTAAGTTTGAAAATAATTTTCCCATATTTAGGTATGAACAGAAGTACAACAAATCCATGAGGTAAATTTTTTCTTGGAAGCTGGAGCATCTAAAAATATCTGAATAATTCTAATATTGCTTTCATTCTTAATATTATAATAAAAAGATTGAACAAAAATAAGATTTTGGTTTCTTTTGGTTTTAGAGAGCGAATTGTAGCTGCGCACACTGGATTCAAGAAATAACACCTTGCCACTGAAGGTCACAAAGCACTTACATTTCATTCCTGCACTTGGATGAATAACCATATATCCAACATCCAATACAAAGATTCCAGGCTCTTACAGGACACTCCTTGATTTCTGTTGAACCTGTTTTGTTTGCAAAAATAAATAAGTATAGTTTTGTTTCCTCCCTGCTTTCCTTATTAGTATAGTTTACAATTTTTTTTTCCAAATTGGAGGATTGAGAATTCAATAGATTTATGTATCCTGAAAGCTAAGGGTTGTAATATGTTTGTTTTGTTTTGTTTTGTTTTGTTTTGTTTTAAAACTACTGGAAGGAGTTAATCTCCTACATCTTTAAATATAAAGGGAATTGGATAGGTGGATAGGGCACTCTATAAAATCCTAGCCTTTTGCAGTGTTTTCCTATGCAGGATGCATTGATTTCTGTAACAGTCTTTAATCTAATTTTATTTCCTTTTACTAATAATCTAGAAAAAGCAAATGGTTTCCCTAAAATGTTTAAAAGTTTAAAAGTACTTCCCAGTAGCACCTCTTTTAACAAGTAACAGACATAATAAATATGATAAAACCTTCATACACTTTGATGGGTCATTAATATATCCTGCAAATATTGCATTGGGATTTTTTACAATGTATTATGACATAAAGATATTATTATGGATGGTCATGATATTTTCTAATAGTCTCCAAAGCTATTGCAAAGTCAGTTTAGAGAATTATGAAACCTATATTAAACAGCATCAAGTCACAAGCTTGAATTTGGATATCTTCCTTAGTACTTGCCAGACATAAGCCACTTTTGATGTAAACTTTGAGTGCATTCTAAACACATAGAGAGGCATGCAATTTATACCCCCTCATAGCATTTATTTCAGTCAATCTGATCATGGAGTTAGATGCTATTACTTCTAAGGCAGGAGGAAGAATCATGCTCTGAAATAAACCAACTTGAGAAGATATTTGGAGTATTAAATCCATAGAAATGGCCTGTCTCAGTCTCATGAAATTGTACTTTATTCTAAATGACTCAAATGCTTACTCTACCATTAGGTAAGAAAATAAAGACAGAATGAAATTTATAAAAGCTTTGTGAACTACATCTGTTGACAGCTTGAATACTATGTTCTCTTAAAGCACTAAAAATATTTTACTGTATAATATGCAGTTAATAAATTGGGAGGTGAGTATTTGTTCAATGAAGCTAATTCAAGAATTTGATTCAACTGGAAACTAACTCTGGAAAAAAGAAGTTCGTTTTGGGACAGATTTCTTCACTGAACCTTTTGAGCACTATGAGAGGCATGAAGGAGAGAACTGATGTCAAGCAATCTTGACAACCTCCTCTAGATCTAAATCTTAAAAGTATCTCTTTTCCAAGTCTGAAATGCTGGGACTGTTTGTATGAACTCAGGTTGCTCAAGCTATGATAATTCAGCCTTTGGTTATTTACTGAATCACACTGTTCTCTGGATGCAGGCAGATGAAACAATCTAATTCTTGCAGTGAACTGGTTAGACCACTGGCTGCACAGTTCTCTTTTGCTCTTTGTCTGGGCTTGCCTTTTTAGTGTAGGAAAACTTTGGAGAAACATTTTTCTTCATTAAGTAAAGTGCATTTTTTCCATAGTGGAAGAGATTCAGGTGAAAATATCAATGCAGGAATTAATTTAAAATACTGAATAAAAAATTAGTGGCTCAATTGATTGTATACCATACACTGTTCTTGTTATGAACATGTAACACAAGTTCAGTCTCAGGCAAAAATAATGTGGCTCATGGGCCATTAGTTTGAACTCTAGTCATCTGAAAATTCATATATTTTCGATGTTTTCTAGAATGTGCAAACACAAGTACAGTTCATTGAGATGTCCATGCAGTAGTGATGGCCACTGTAATACCTTTGCAAAGTTATAAAATGCTTAAAGTAAATGCAAAACCTTCTTTTATTTCACTCAAGAGCTAAAGCTGAAAAAGGTATTCAAGTCATCAGCCTCAGTTCCAAAAAAATTGGTTTAAAAATCACCCTGAAATGTAGAGGTAGTTTGCTCAGGAAGCTGGCACCTGGGTGTGATAGATATATAAATATGCTACCTTGCAAAAGGGCAAGTTATACATTAAGCAGACTAGTATTCAAAGTGAAATGATTTAGCTGAACTCTCTAATACTTGCTCCAACAGTGGATAAAAGAAGCCTAGTGTCTCCCACTAGTTTACTTTGTAATATTTCAGTCCATAATTTATGAAAGATTTCTCAATGCATTTAAAATTTAATATTGTTCTAATCACTGCCTGTTTATAAATTGGATCTCTGAATTGAGAGACAGACCCATTAGATGTTAGCATAAAAAAAAAAAAAGAAAAAAGTTTATAATTGTTTTTAAACTAAATACATTTGTTCAAGCTGAATACAAATAAAAATCAAAACAACACTTTAGCTTTAGTAGGCTGGTTCTCATTCCAGTTTTACACTGGAATCATTCCTTTGATTTACTCCAGTGTGAGATCAGGATGAGTACTGTTTTCTTCACTGTGGTGCTGCTTTGCCTTTTTATGATTCATGACAAGTGAAAGCTGGAGTGTTATTTACCGGAGTGAATTATTATTTTATAACAAAAAACATGCTGAAATAACTTAAAGATATTTTGAAGGAGCATTTCTATAGGTAGGGGGTCACATTAATTTTGAAACCCAAAGTCTGTGTGATTTATTAAAAATGAATTACCTCTTCATTTTTACTACAGGAATATTACTGTATGTGTGTATCCTTTTTTTTTTCTTTTGAAATATTGTTTTGGTTTGAATACTTTTGCAAAATGACAAGTATAAACCAAAGGACAAAGCTCCCTCTCTACCCTGTTGAGAAAAGGGAGAAAACAACCCCCAAAACAGGACACTTGAACTTAACTAGTTATATGATTATATAAAAAAAGGAAAATTAAAAGTAGACTACAATATAACACACAGCCACACAAGGTAGATGAATTCCTTCATCTCCCCATCCAACAGAAAACTGAACTCTCGTGAACACAAATCCCACCATTCTAGCTACAAATCACCCAAATTAAGAAACTGTCAGAATTTTGAAATGTCACGCGATTTGGTGTGTACTCCATGTCATTATCAGATATCAGTAGCCTCTTCATCCTTCTATATGAACTTAAATCATAGGAAAAGGTACAGTTTATACAAAACTTAAGAAAGAAGAAAAAGTTTGAAAGCTTTGATCTGATTTCTCTTTCACCTTCAGTTTATATCTGAAGAGCTATAGTGAAATTAGGAGTATGATTTTAACTCCAAGTAGACTTAGATATAAAAAATTAATCCTTCTCCTTATACATTTGGAGGGTCAAGAGAAACATTGAGAAGACATGTCATAGGCTGATGTCCAACAATGAGAAAAAGGATTCAACCAAAGTTAGTGGGGAAAGATAAGGCAAGAAGAAGGATCTTAAAAAGAATGTCCAAGCCTAGAAAGCTATTTAACTTTAAAACCCCCATTATTTCTGCCTTAGATGGTTATAAAGTGTAGTGTTGTAATGGGAAATTTTTGAGAAGTTTTAAGAAGTTACAGAATTATTTTTTTTCCTCCTAACAAGAATGTCCTAGCCATACAAACAAGACATCTGGCAAAATTCTTAAGTATACCAAATTACACTAAATGTTTGTGACACATGTACCCATGTGTGTTTAAAATGCTTAAACTGCTGTCTGTCTATCTTTCTAGCTGTAATCTATAGCTGGAGTTCTTTCTGTTCTTTCTGATGTAAAAGAAAGAAAGAAACAAAAAAATCATGATATGAAGATAATGTATTTTCTTTGACTTTTATCTTGCACTGTGTGTTTAGCTGTCTCAGACCATCTGCCTTCAACCTGCAATTTCTTCTGGAGTCAGCTGGGGCTTTTTACCAGGCCTTACATGCTTTGCAGAGTATAGTGCCTTGTCTGACAACTTGACTTCGTGTTTCTCACTGATATTGAGGAAATGTAACTTGAATCAATTGTATACCCACTGTCATGTATGCCTTGGACTATGTTGGAAAGCTGTGGGATATTGGAATGAAAAAATCCTTTACAGATTTTTTCTCTTCATTGAAGTACAGGACAATTTGTCTTAATACTTCTTACTGCTCTGTGGGAATATTCAGTATATGTCATGATATACTTAATTCATTTACACCACAAGAAGTCTTGCTGCACTGATTAGTATATTCAGCTAAGACTTTAGTATTGCTTTTTCAGCAATTTGCAATATATAAAAGGCATTATCATGTGATAAAGATGTATATAGACACTGTCTGAACTTTTGACAAAGGAAATGGACAGTCTTTCTTTTTCTCATTTTTACAGAGATTCTGAAGCTAATCAGGCTTAACTGAAGCTACAAGACAAGAATTTGTTGAGATGAAAATGGTCAGGAAAAGGATTATTTAAATAGGAAGAATGCACAATAATTAAATGCATGAATGCCTGCTTACAGACTAGTTAATCACAAGACGTGTGGTTTCATGAGGGAAAAACCTCTTCCCTTTATTTCTTGTACTGTTCTAACCTCCAAATGTCACCCATAAGCCATATGTACAGCTTTTTTATGAGCAATATTCTTTGAGTGTAACAAAATCCTGATAAGCATTTGTGGACTCTGATGCTTCTTTCTCAGTAAAGCATACAATCAGCTTTTATGCACCTTGTTTATAAGCTAAAGCATAGAGCTTTTTTCTTACCATCAAAAGTTCAAAAATATAAATCAAACAGATTTAATAATGTGTTTTGCACTATGAGATATAAACATCCTAAAGTATGATTAGGGTATAAGAAATTAAAGAATAAACATTGATTTTAAGAAGGGTTTGGGGGACATAGAGGCCACTATAATCTACACAGTTCTGAGTTATTTATAGTGATTTTAACAAGAAGTAGTTCCAGTTGTTGCATCTAAATAGCAGTGGAAAGAAAACAGTGATATAAAGGGAAAGAAAATGATAAAATTACTTTGGCTAAAAGTTATTCAAAACAATTTGAAGAGTTCAAAACTGACATTCAGAACCTTTAACTAACAATGTTAATATAATAATAGCACTTAGAAGCTTTGATTAGCTTATGTTCCATTTGTCAGTTTCTGTGCTAACGTAGTGGATATGCTGATAGCCAAGAAAGTATTGACACAGACATCAAACAGCTCAATGGTTTTAGCATTTCACATTCATGGAAGATGATAATCTGATAGAAAAAGTCAAAAGGCAAATAAAAAGAAAAAAAGGAAAATTCAAAGTTCAAAAATATCAGTTGCTACCCCACAGATGCATGTTATCAGTATTTCATTTCTTTGCAGTGTTACTTTCATTTGTAGCCAAATTTGTGAGCTTTCACGGCTTTTTTTTTTTTTCCCCCGCCAATAAGACACAAAATACACTAAGAATAACCACAAAGGATGATATCAAGAAAAGTATCCTAGTCTTCAATTCTAGGACTTTACTTAGGGTATGTTGCTACCCGTCTTTGCCCCTTTGTGTGTAATCCTAGCAGTGGCTGTTCACTGATTGCCTGAAAGTCACTTAGGGCAGTGGACAATTAAACTGCAGACATCTTGTATTGGTATTTGAATTGCAAGTCTATAATGATTTACAACTATGAAGGTACAACTGAAATTTCTTTAATCTGTATGAAACTGTACTGTAATCAGATCCAATGTAATGATAGTTCGATAAGGGTGACTATCTAATCAGGGCCTATAGTCATAAAGTATAGAAGAAATGATCCAGTCTGTTTTGGTTATCATAACTTCTGTGGCATGTTGAAAAATGTACACTTACATGTCTGGATTTTTTGTCTAAGTAAATATGTTTACTCAGCAGAAATAATCCAGTGTCATTTGTATATATATTTTACTGCTATTGTAAAATTAGGCTACAGTCTTGGAGTTTTATATAATAGGACTATCCCTCAGACTTAAAACTATCTATTAGATATATCTGTTTGATTGTCAAAGGTGTCAAAGTTAGGAAGTAGGAAATGCAAATGGAAGACACAAAGAGAAGGAATGATGCTGCACTAGCAAGTGTAATTTGGAAAAACTTTGAAGCCATTATATTTAATGAAATAATCAGCTGCAGTAATCAATTAAACAGTTCTCAAAAATGGAAAAGTTCTAGCCTCTCTTCACATCTGTAGGCATTCTGCAGCCTGTAACTTCACAATCTTTACATAATTAGGATTTTAAATCTGAGTCTATGTTGGATCAGCAATTTATTAGTAACTATTTTACATGTAGTATATAGCAAAAGCACCATATATTTCACTCTACACAACTCTGAAAATGTCCTCTATTTGTCCATATACATTTCTTTTACTGGGTTTTATAAAACAATAATTTTCCAACTTCACTTTTCCTATTAGCAAGTTAATCCACTATTGCATATTAGAAATCTTATTAATATTCAATTGTCTTATTATCAGCTTGTCAGCTGCCAAAACATCTCTTGCTTTCTGGTAGCTCAAAGCACCTCATTAATCTGGTCCCTAAGCCAACCAGAGAGTAGAAAGTCAATAATGCTGCCAAGTCTCTCACTTCCTTGTAGCTTCATAGATTCACTCTGAAAATCCCACCAATGTCAATTAGACAATCTAACATAAAATAATTGTTGTAATTAAGTCTTGTCAGAGAATCAACAACTGGGATTCACCTCAAAATTTATGTTTTGTGCCTTGCTATCTATCTAGTAGCAGGGTACCATATGCTGTGACAATAACAGTAAATTCATTGAGGTCATGGCTGAAGATGTATCATTTACAAAGCTGCCCATTCACATATATTAATCTCGCAGAAGATTAAGCACAAGAAGAAAATAAATTTATTCAAAGGAGTCAAAAGGCAAATCAAGATGGGGCACAAGAACTACTGTCTCTATGATGTTGTATAGAATAAATGTTAGTTGCAATATTCCATGAGGCTAAGAACATGTCTAGATTTACACAAGTGTTCCTGATATTCATTTTACATTGACAACAATGGAAGTCTTATCCAACAATTAAAAAAACAACAAACAAACAAGATTACTTAATTGGGCTTGAGACTCTTGTTATATAACAACAAGAGAAATGTCACTACCTATGTCAAACTTATATCTTTTAAGAATAGAACTCTGCTGCCGTATTTAAAAATGCTTCAAAATCTTTCATCAGTTTTTCTTTTGGCAATAGATGCTGCTCAACTGCTGGAGGAGCTTTCATGCAGAACCTAGTAGATGAAACTCTTCTGGCTTTTGAAATCTATGCAACAGGGAAAGGCTTTGAGGCAAAAAAAACCTCCAAAGCTTTTGCAACTGAACTAGATACTGAAAAATTTAAAAAGACTAAAATTCCAAATAAAATGAATGAAAGTACTGTTATGGGGGTGGTTTTATTCCTGCAGTGTATGATCTTCCATTTTATTTAGTTCTTTGAGGGTTTTTGCTTTTATTTTATGCATCACCATGGGTATAATGGATTACAGTTTATTTTTACCAATTGTCTAATCAGTTCTACTTGTCTTTCTGCTGCCATTTATACCCTGTTTAATAAATGTTCACTTGAAGAAATTGCCATGAGTAAACTATTGATTTTATTAACATTTTTAATATAACAATAGAAAATTTCCATTGCAGTCTACTTCACATTTCTATCATGTAATAAATCAATTGAAAGAAAGTAGTTAAATATTAGCAAATTGTCCTGCACCTATGGGAATAAACTAGAAAGTTTACATGATTTTTTTTCATGTTAGTCACAAATATGTACTGTAATTTATCACTTCTGAATGTATTTTGATATCTCCTAGTAAACTAAACTCCCAGGAAAATACTTTGCTTTATGTTGGACAACTTGATATCTTTTTGTCATGTTTTGCTGCCTTTCTCTGAAGCTTATGGAATGGAAAATCTTCTATCAATTGCTTAAATGCAAATGTCCAGGCACAGATATTTTAACATTTGTTTTTACTTAGAAAAAGGATTCTCGTCTACATAAGACGACTTACTTTAAAAACACAACATCAATTCCCAGGCATCATCATCATATTGTTATTTATCAATGTAAGTTACCATCAGCAGGGAAGTCAGAACTGGAAATAATACTCTTGTAACTTAGGAAAAACCTTACTGGTTTTTTCTCATCTTTAAAGGAAACAGTTATTTCATGTATATATATGTATATATTTATATATACAAATAGATATACTATATATACACATATGAGAAAATTATATGCATATCTTGTATATAGAATATACATGTATGGTTATATATATATTTATAAAGTGACTATGCATGATTTCCCTTTATTATTAGCATAAAATTCTTGTTTGCTATGAATCTTGTTTGCCTGCATTCTGTTTTCCAAGCTGAAAATTTTTGCCTTTGATACCAATTGTATTTGAAAGAGTTAGCTACTGAGCTAAGAACAGAGCAGAGACAAGGGAGAAAGAATGTAGGGACGATGGGAAGGACTTTAGTTTTGTTTAACACAAAGAATAAAAATTTGGTAGCCACATTACCTTGCTTCTATCTACCACAATATAATGAGAATCAGAATTATTCCTCCCTGGTTTAGATTGAATTCTGGTCAAGGATGGCATGTATTACATAGGTTGGAGAAATTCACAGGTGAAATCCTCCTGTCTTGGGTTGAGCTGGCAAAACGCCAACTGCCCAAGTACAGAGTTAGACCCAGCTGAGAAAAGGAAGAAAGGGAAAAAAAAAAAAAAACCACACTAAACCCAGGTTTATGCTTAAAACTAACTACATGTATTTATACAGAAAAGAGAAAATTAAGAGGAGACTACAATATAACACACACTTACACGAGTTATGTATAACAAAACAAGAAAGAATTTCCCACTCCC
>JAWWLZ010000082.1:125562801-125574392 GCA_035041345.1 Poliocrania exsul
TTACAGGTCATGTCATTGAACAAAGAAAAGGCAAAAGTCCAGCAGTGATGAAGATTCCTCAAGACCACCCCGAGGGATGAAGTCAAGAGACCACTACCCAAATTCAAAGCCAAAAGAAAGCTCCACCCAAGATTCCACCTAGTCACTAATATGGAAATTAGAAGGTGTTAACTATGGAATTAAGACTATAAAATAGCTTATTTTCCACAAACAAGTTAGGCAAGTTTTTGCCCGGTATGAACTGGCTTGCCTCCAACATTGTCAATAAATACCTTTGCTGCTATTAGAATAAAAAATCTTCTCTTAGCAGTTATTTTTGCAACATTTTCACTTATCACCCTCAAGGCCTATTGCATATTTCACATCTGTCACAGCTGGTGTTTTTGAGTCTCCTTTACATCAACCTTCCATTTTGCCTATGTGCAAAGGGAAAAAGAAGTCATAGTCTTATCAAAAGCTTACATAGGTGGCATAACTACACCTTGTTCCCAGTTGTCTTGGTCTTTCAGACAGTGGCCATGCCCTGTTCCTGTAAAGTAATAAACACAGCAGAAGCCTTCACTGGTAGAAAGAGGAAAAATGAAAATTATTTATTGCTCTCTTCTAATAGAAATAACAGAATCTTACAGAGTTTTCTCACCAAGTACTGTAATACAAAGTAAAAAATAAAGTTATTTGGGAGACATGAAATCCTAGGGTTTAAAAATGGGAAATTAAAATGGAAATATGTATTAGATCATCCATTTTTCTCTTATGTCAGTAAAATATTATAATGTCTATGACTTTGTCCAGTTCCAAATAATTAGGTATTCACCCCGTCTCTAGGCTAACTATTCTAAAGATAAATGAAGCTGAATATTGACAGTTGTGTTTCTGGATTTTTGTTGTATTGATTGTTCTACCTCATCTCCCTTTCTGAGTTTATACCTGTTTGCTTTTGTAGATATCTTCTGACTGGAATGTTGAATTCCTGTCTGAAGTTTACTGGTAAAAGAGTTTCTCTTGATATCTTTAGTGTTTACATTGGGCATAGTTTGCACAGGTGGCTCTTCTACTGCCATAATTATAGCTTCAATTTCTGTGACTGTATGCACATTATTTCCTTGCATAATTTTGCAGCATGCCCATCTGTGTGGCGAACTGGCAGTCATTGTCATATGTAGGACACTTATTTTTGATATGCCAAGTTCCACAACTCCCACAGTTACAACAGAACACAAAATGTTGTCCTACCCAAGCAAAAACCTTAGATACTGTGAGAAGAGATAAGGTCCCCATAGTGCACACAGGGAAGTGACAGGGGAAGGCAGTGTAGATTGCTCCTCCCTTGGGAAAAGCAAACATACTTGTGGAATTCTCTTCACTCACACACCAAGTATGTGGGTGTACTTGGTGGGTAATGTGTAAGGGTGGGGAGACCCGCATGTGTCTAATTGGGGAAGAATAAATTGTGATGTAAATTATATCTTGTAGAAAGTATTATAGCAGGAATGACCTGATCTGGCAAAACAGTGAGCTTTACAAGGAACCAGGTGAGTGTAACAATGACCCAAACCAAAGTGATAGTGGTGTTTGACACTCAAAGATGCTGCTCTCTTGTCCTGAGCACCCATCTTGACTGATAGAGATCAAGTCAAAGACTGTTTTTATAAACATTAGAAGGAATGGAGAAAGTCCACAGAACAGGATAATCACATCTCTTAAGGGACAGGGGATAATAACTAATGGATATGTATAAATCTGTTTGTTTGTTATAAAGATAGTTAAAGTATGCAGTATAAACTGTGTTGCTAAGGAGGGATTTTCATAAAGAGAATTAGGTACAAAAGCATGGCTAGAAGACATGTAAATGTATTAAATTCTGTGTGACCTGAACATGATGTAAATGGTATGGAATAAGGAATGGAGATAAGATAGTATTGGATCTGGCTGAGATGGAATCAATTTTCCCATAGCACTCCTTGTGGTGTTATGCTTTCTATTTGTAGCTAGAAAGGTGTTGATGAGACACAAGTGTTTTGGCTACTGGAGAACATTGCTTCCACAGCATCAAGTCTCCCCCACACTCCACAAAGGCTAGTAGGCTGGGGATGGGAAAGCAGCTGGGAGAGGACAAAGCATAGACAGCTGACCTAAGATGACCAAAGAGATATTCCATAGTAAATTATGTCATGCGCAGCAATAAAAGCTAAAGGAGAAAATAGGAGGGGGGGACTCTTCATTAAGGCTTTTGTCTTGTGGGTTTTTTCCATTCTGAGAAGCACCAATTCTTTATTCTGCTTGCAGTTCAAACTTCCCTCTTTCTGCTGTCATTATCCCATATGGAACTGATGATTACATACAAGGTGTACAAAGACTTCCATTTGTACACAGAAATTATCTTCTACCCTAATACCAGCTTCTGAACCACTTTTGGAAATCTTGAATCTTCATAATTTTATAATAATCCAGGAGTTCTAGTATTGTATTCAGGATGATGGGGACAGGGTACAATGTTTTTTTCCCCTTTGAATGAAATTTAAAATAGTAAGTCAGAACAAAACCAATCATGAACTTCTGACTCACCACAGAGAAGAGGGAACATTTTGTTTCTTACAGTAAAGATAAATCTCATAGCTATATGTAGTGTGGGATATTGGAATTGTCCAGTATCATGAAGCCAAATATCTGCAAATTGGGGCACTATGACTATCCTGGGAAATACTGAGAACATTTTTGAGATGGAGTTAGTCACTGGAAGGAGTCACACAAGGGAAAGGCATCTGCTACAATAACTGGGAACAAACTGTTGAAAAGGAGATTTGAGGCAAATTCTAAACTGTTGCACTGCCTTTGCATAATTTCTTACACATTTTTTGAGCCAAAATCCTGTTATGAAGCATTGCTAAGTCTGTCTCACACATGTCCTGCTTTGACAGGTTTCTGTTCTTGCAGGTCTAACCTTTCTTAAGGTTTCCATTTCTAAAAATAGCAGGAACAAACCAAGAACAGAAACTTTGTGGTAGCAAAAGGAACAACTGAAAACTAACACAAGTATTCAGTTACTGCAGGAGATTGCTCATGTGCCACAAGTTTTCTATGAATGTGAATTTCCTAAGTATGACTGCACAAATGAATTTTTTTGAAGGACCTATTCACATTTGTAGATTCAGTTCACATTTCATTCATTTTGCATGTCTCAAAAATTACGACCGTATACAATGGTGGAAATCTTAATATGTGATTCATAATTTTGGCCACATTCCCCTGTCCTCGTGAAATATTTCAATTCAGTCTGTTTTATTATTGTAATATTCTCTAAAAGATTCTCTAGTCTAATATGACATAATAGAACCTGCTTGCTCTGTGAATGAATGGTCAACAAATGGGAGTCTTCTGTTTCTATTCTGGGACACAAAATAATTGAGTTAATTTTTCACATCAGTCCATTCACCTCTGAAAATCTGTGTTACTACATGCTTATACAACACAGAATAAAATTTAGAGGAAATTCTAAAAAAAAATTAATTTAAACAGTGTGTTTTTTGTTTGTTTGTTTTTAATATGAAGCAAAAAGTCCAATAGATTAAAATTTGCTGAGCACACAGATTTTAAATTTACAAGAATTAAGTATTAATCACATTCAACACAAGTTTTACTGTACCTTTTGGTCTCCCGCATGGCATAAAATAAAGTTCAGGAAATTATCCAAATTCCCACAGTAAAATTTTCAGATTAACATCTTCAGCCATTATAACTTGCTTTAAAGTTGCCAAAGCAATTCTTTGGCATTTGAGCAATAACTGTCCTTTGTTTCAAAGACAGAATTATTAAATTATTTCAGTAATTGAAAAGGAAGAATACTTGAGTTATAGAAAGTCTAAGTAAAAGTAAAATCATATGACCACAGGCAGTAAAATAAACTTACTTGATAAATACCATATGTGAGTTCTATTGATCCTAACTTTTGTTGAGTTAGCATTAAAACTACAGGATCACAATTCTCTACCTAGACAGATTCACAACTGTCTACAATATCTAGGACTGCAAAAATCTTTATTAATATGTTAGCTTTTAGAACACACTGTCTTTTATCCTATTATCCTATAAATATTTTTCTGTCATTGTTTCAAATTAAATTATTGCTTGCATCCTGTGACTGTCAATCAAATAATTTCAGTGTTCCTACATTACAAGTAATTTGCTTGGTTTATGATACATAGCTGACAGAGCTGACAAAGTACTTCAGAATGTTAACTGCATAAAAATGATAATGCATACATGCTAATGCCTGTTGAAAAATTAAATAAAGGCAAAATAAAATAATTTTATGTTCCAGAATGTGATTTCTATTTTGGCATGTACTTCATAAATCTGATTCAGTGCAAAGATCTGAATGCCCTATATTGTTAAATAGTTTTACAAATTAGTTCAGACATGCTGAAAACAGCCACTCACACACAGAGCTCTATGACTGAAAGAGTCCTTCTGTCATTGACTACAATCCTTTGTCATTGGCAGAGGTCTTGGTTATTACAGGCATCTCTGAATTGTATTTAATCAGTTATATCTTGAAAATAGTCAGACTTAATACTAAAAGACATTATTGCTCTGAAGGCTAATTATCACTTTCTGATTTCCTTCCTTTATGTATTTGTTATCATTATATACTACTGTGCTGATATTTAGCCTTGGTTTACAGATCTAACTTCATTTATGTTTATGTCTCTGATGTACATAATAGACAAGAATTTCATTTTCAACTTTTATTTTGCAAAACTAAGGAATTCAATTAGTTTTTTTTCATATAAGTTGGACTATCAACTCCTCAGACCTTGTTATACTCTAAAATCACACAGGTAGGGCATGGTCCTTGTGAGATCAGTTAATACATCCTGGTTTGTCTCCTTTCAATTTATTCCAACTCCCACATGCAGCAAAATAAATTTAGCTTCTACTGGTCAATTTTTCATTTTTATTATTGAGAACTTGTGCTCTCAAGATATTTTGCCCTCAGTGTGCATTATTCTAATCATTCACCAGTATGAGGCCTTCAACTTCATACTGTTAGAAAATTGTAGCAATATATTCTATTCTTTATGCCAAGGCAATTAATAAAAACCCACTCCACTATATATGCCAGTAACTACAGGGGGAGCCCCTTATACTAAGCTGGGCTGTGAACTGACGGTCAAAGAGCTCAGGTACTGCAGACATCAGAAGGCTTGATCAGAAGACTCACAACTTAGGGAATTTATTCAAGATAGATTAACAGACAGATCTTCACAGCTCATAGTAGAAGTTAGTTCCGAGACATCATTAGATCTAGATCTAACTCTCACGCAGTAACATCCACACCTTTTATGCCTTCTCACATCCAACATGCTACCACATAATTGGTTAACCAATTCACCTGGCATACACCACAGCCTCTCATTGGTTACAAGCCACCACACATATTCCAAGTAGTTCTGCTCTCTTTAAGGTAGAACTCCAAACAGCTTTCCTTAAGGGATGCACTTACACTCACCCCTACAAGTAACATCACTGGTTAGCTGCCCAGGATCTGATATGTCCATTTTCAGTACTCTCCATGACAATTTTCTCTTTAGTATAGCTACTCACATTTCCTTTCTCATCTGTCTTTCTTAGGTAACAGCCTTTCTCTTAATGCAGGATAATAAATGCTTTTCTGCTATGTAAAAAAATTAATTAGATAATTTGGGTTTTTGTCTAAAAAATCAGATATGAGAGAAGACATTAAATTGGTTTGACTTTTGGTAAACTAACATTGGGTTTTCCTTCATTTATTCTTCACATATTTTTTAAATTATTATTTGTTTCAGCAATGTATTATGAAATGTTATATATTGCTGAAGTCACTGTTATTGGCTGGTAGAAGTTTAAATTAGCATACATGTATATACATTGGAATTCACTAGTGAAGAGGACCCTCCATACTTGTCATATTTACTGAAGAAGTTTGGCTACTAGAAAAGGGATTTCCTTTGTCTCTCCTCTCAGTGGTCCTGGATGAAGGCTTCTCACTCTGTTCCTCCCCCTCCACATTCTTTGGATTTTTTAACTATATCAGATGAAATATTTTCTCTAGTCTCATTCTCCTGGAGTATCTTGCCTTTTCCTCATTATTCAGCATCCTTGTCTTTATTAATAAAAAATCCAAATATGAACCTAATTTTTTATCTTCTATCTGGAAAGTACTGATTGGTTCTCTCTGAAGTTTATGAGTTTTTTCCTCTTGATTTCTGTTTTTGTGGTTGCTTCAATTGAAAAAATACAACTTTTTTAATGCCAGTACAAAATCTTTTTCTCCCAAAGATATTGCCACGCCTTCAGGTTGCAGTTAATAATCTGGATAATGAAGGATTATTAGATTTCTGGAAAACAGATAAAATTTTTAGCTCTTCAGCCACTTGTATGTCTACTTTGACTAAATTGCAAAACTAAAATTATATCTGTTGCCCCCTGGTCCAGAAGATTCAAGCTTTACCTGGTATTAAATTTAATTTTAGACTTCAAGAGATTTTGCCCACACAAACTCTTGCAAAGCCTTTTGATTCTTTGATATCTTCAGCTCACATCTGGAAAAAAACTACGTATTTTTCTCTAAGAGGTTTCTTTTAATTTGGTGAGAATATCAGCGTTTTGTCAAAAAGGGTTTTACAGAAATAACATGCAACTTCATAAAAGCACTGTAACAGATTACTGAGACTAGCAAGCATGGCTGTAGTAGGGAACTTTTGTTATAGCCAGCAAATACAAACTCCATGCAACTTAAGTGAGATACTTGCAACTTAAATTCAATACAGAAAATAAGTTTTTAAGTTATCCACAAGAGGAAGAAAATAATAAAGGATGAGAGATTAAGAGAAGAAAGAATAAAGATAGAAAAAGAGGAGAGAGAAAATAGTTAGCACTGGCAGGTCACATATTGACAGCTTCCAGGAGAGCAGGTCAAACTGAGATGGAAACCTTTGCATTCCTGTTTACAGACCCTGGCTATTGTGGCCACTCCCCTCAGGAGGGACCTTTGCCTCAATGACCACTCACTGTCCTCCTAGCCAGAGTGATGGCTGCTGCAGCCAATCAGAGGCCCAGGGGGTGTGGTGTGTGAGGGCCACCAGGTGGGTGCCATTGATTGACAGGTGCTCCAGCTGGCTTTCCTGCCATGGGTGGTCATCTTGGCTGACTACACGGGCACTGTGCTGGAGGCTGATCCCCTCCCCTGACACACACACACACACACACACACACACACACACACATACACCCCCAAGATGGTTCTGACACAATCACTGATCTGGTGTGTAACAGCATCACAGAATTCATTTGGAAAATATGCCACAGTTTAAAAAAACCCAAAACAAATAAATAATGAAACTTCTTTACTTATTTCTTGAATTTCTCATGTCTGATTGGATATTTCACTAATACTTATATCACCTCTGTGAAGGGTATTTCTCTTTTAAATGAGAACCTTGCTTGACCTATGATTTCCTCCTTTAAAAAACATTCATTTTATTGTTCATGTCTTTCAATGTATGTTTATCTCCCAATATTTCTCCAAACCTTCCCATATGCTCAAAATTCATACCATACTTTCCCCTGCTCTTTAAGTATAATACTAATTTATCGTGCCTTCTTTCTTGTCTTTTTTGCAACATCCTTAGGAACTTATATATTTAAATCAGAAATTCATGCATAAGGCCACTTAGAACATCTAGCCTAGCCACGTGTTTATGAAAGCAAGTGCATCAAGCTCTGAATCTGAAAGAAAACTTTGTATAGCTTTTAGAAAAATACTTAATCCCATCTTAGAGTCTTTCAATAAAGTGAACTGCTGTATCAATGAATCTATTAACCATGATGATGCTTACTTCAAGGTTTTTCTGAGACACCATTTCTCAGATAATAATCATAAAAAATAATAAGTAGTTGTGTCACATAGTGCAAAGGAGTTTAAAATACTAGCTTGCATCTTTCAAGTGTTTTTGACCCAATGTGAACCTCAGAAAAAAAATTACTTCAGTATGATGACAGTTCTTTGCCACCCAGTAATCATCTTTATTGATTTCTCTTCTGTCTTTCAGAGGTTTTTACATAAGTTGCATTAGGAAAAAAAGTGTTATCTGTATTACACCATTTTCCTAGTATTTAAATCCATTTTCTCCTCCCCAAATTTGTAGTTTTGAGAGTAAGTTTTCACTTACCACTTCATTTCCCTAGCTGAGTTCCAACCACTCTTTTTCCTGAAGACTGAAGTTGTTTCTGCAATCCACATTTTCAGTAAAAAAAAAATCAGTAATCTTCAAACTGTGTGCATGTTACACAGAGCTTTCACACCTGATGTTCACCTGTCAATCGAATGTAAGGAAGCACAGCATATCTTTCCTGTGCCACAAGTGTAGACTGAGGTCTTTAGGATACTTGGTTGATTAATAATTTTCTTGCTGGAAAATTCTGAAAATCTTGCTTTAAAACAATAGCAAAACAATCTAAAATAATAAAGGATAATTGTATTTATTTATTATTTTATATTTCACTACATTGACAACCTTAAAAATACGGTAAAATTGTAATATTTTGTTTTGTTTTGAGTTTTTTTGTTTGGTTTTGTTTTGATTTGGTTTGATTTTAAAAACCTTAAACGTCTCTTACACCTTTCCCTACTAACTGTTCCAAAACCTCATGAACAGTGAAGGATTTAGTCAGACTTCAAACACAGATTGCTTGAAACCCCTCAAAGTTCATCAAATTCACATTCATTGCTTCCCCACATTTTTCCTTTAAACAGTGTTTTAGGACAGAAAACCAAGCCCTGTTATTTTGTTTAGCATACCCGTGAGTAATAGGAATGTTGTTTCCTCTTCAAGTCAATCAAAGGGAATGGGCCCAAGTAATCCCAGAGGTGCACAGGCACCACACAAGCACAACCTGACAGCATTTCCTAAGCTTGAGCACTAACACAGTGTTTGGCAGGGAGGCTGTTCAGTTGCTCACACCCTGAAAGAGAGATTTTCTGATTGCTCTTGGTGTCTAGGTATTTAATTCATATGCCTTAAGAGCTACTATACAATTGCCTTGCATGAATGTATCCCATGCCCATTTACAGGAGAGGGCTTCAGCAGTTAAGTCCATTCAGTGTAAGTGGGCAGGCATAGTAATGGTAGCTGTTGATGTCTGCCTATGCTTACTTGTACACTGATAAATGCACATGCTCATAATTTCCTGTCCTTCGTTTTCTATCTGACTTAATAATAGAAGTATATAATAGTTTGTGTTGGAAGGAATATTTAAAGGTCATCTAGTCCAACATCTACAATAAGCAGGGACATCTTCAACTAGATTGGGTTGTTCAGAGCCCTGTCCAGCCTGACCTTCCAGTGATGGGGCCTCTTCCACCTCTCTGGGCAACTTGTGTGTCAGCAGGACATACTAAAGTGTTTGTCTCCATCTTTCCTTTAGGCCCCTTTTAAATGCTGAAAAGTCACAATAAGGTCTCCTCAGAGCCTTCTCTTGTCTGTGCTCAAAACCCCCAATGCTCTCAGCCTTTCCTCATAGTTGAGGTGCTCTATCCCTCTAATCATCTTAGTGACCCCTCTGTGGACTGGCTTCAAGAGATTCGCATTTTTCCTTAAAGAAAATAGACTTAAAGGACCTAACTGAATACCATATTATGGAAGATTATTATAGGAAAATTTCAATTTATTTTGATACAATTTATAGTGATTTAGTGTATCTCATACAGAGATCTCTAAGGAAAGTACTTGGGTGATCTCTAAAGTGGCAGCATATTTCGGAAACATAAAAAGCCTTCTTCACAGGGTATACTTAAACTGTTTTTCCAGGTCATTAGGTATATCAAAACCATAAGAAAAGTTGTTTTTTCTTCACATCTAAGTGAAACACTCTTATCTTTTAAATTACTTTTCTCTTTGTTCATTTCCAGTATTTACTGCATCACTAAATTTATAAATTCAGTTGTCCTGGTTATTATTTTTAATTTCTCAGCTGTAAATTCCTTCTGTGATTCAGAATAAGGGATACTTCTACAAGGCAAGCATATTGAGCTGGTGTATAGCTTGGGGCAATTCATCTACATTTTTCTGATACTATAAATCCCTATTTACATGAATTGAAGAAAGGTCAACTGAGCTGCTTACGAAGTCTGCCTCGCTGCAGTCAGTATTCAGTCAAGACACAGCTAGAACTGTTATCTGTCTTCAGCATAACTCACTTCATCAACTTGGTTGGCAGCTAATATTTTCAATGATAAAGAGGTTTAAGAGAAAACTTTTTGCCCTGGAAAACTTTATTTTTGCTCTTTTAATCTTTTTGCTTCTGTTTGTGCATTGCCTTTATTTACTGGTTATTTTTCATTTTCCTATCATTCAACTTGTTTTCTTACTTTCCTCTCTGAACAGCTGTATTTTTTAATAATCCTGACATCCTAAGAAGGTTTTTTTTTCCCACAGTGATCATCTGCCAAAAATGACGTATATCCTGTATAGTATATATATAGTATAGTCCAGCAGTATGCCTTCAGAAATTATGTGTAGTGCATGTTTCTAATAGTGCAACAGTGCCCAGCCTACTCCTCATAGACTATTCTACATATAATTTCCATGCAAGACAGAAAACACAGAATAAGGTTTTCTTGGGTAGATTGCTTTTCAAATGACATTTATTTTATCATAAATAGCTGCATTTCAGACATCATAAGGGAAGTCATTATATAAGGAAAAAGAAGGTAATTGAGACAGTGGATTTACTCAAAAGCACTGACTTACAGCAATACATCTATTAGTATCCTACTTTTTTGACCATAGCTGAAGATGACTGAAAGCTCTGCCTACTGCTATAAAGGGATCTCATTATGCAAATAGCTTTGAACTAATTTTTTCTCACTAGAAGCATTGCTGACTTCAGCTGATCAAAGTATTGCTCTCCATCATGTTGGAAACCTTGTTTTTCAACCTTCATGAAGCCAAATATTAGAAAAAGACTGCCTTTCTCTATGTGTTCTGGTACCTATGGATGCAGATAGAATCTGAGAGGTTTATGATCCTCTAAGTAAATGGATACTATTGTAGCAGGATAACCAAATGATACCAGGTGTTTTGGAAAAAGAGATCTCATAAAATGAACATGTAATTTCTGACTACAAGTGTTTGACCTCACAAAACATTAATTTCCACAACAATAACAAATATTGAGTTTAACACCAATAGAAATCTGGATTATACTAAAATTAAGAAATACCATGTGTCTTATGTTTTTTAAAAATATTTTAAAATCATTTTTTATTGAGATGAGCAAATTTTCATTGCCACTACTTTCTGAAACTATTTGGAACTCCTTTCTTCCTGAAGTACTCCCAAAATTAATTCTTTTGGTTTTGCTAAAATCTCTGAAACCAATGTGTAATTCATACTCTTTATAGAATCATAGAATAGAACAGAATCATAGAATCGATTGGGTTGGAAAAGACCTCTGAGATCATCGAGTCCAACTCTTGGTCCAACTCCAGTCCATTTACTAGATCATGGCACTCAGTGCCACGTCCAATCTGCGTTTAAAAATCTCCAGGG
>JAWWLZ010000082.1:125574492-125611059 GCA_035041345.1 Poliocrania exsul
CTATTGCTGAGTGCCTGGGAGAAGAGACCAACCCCCACCTGGCTAGAACTTCCCTTCAGGTAGTTATAGACAGTGATATAATATAGAGGAATGTTTTGCTTCAACACTTTGATTTTTTTTTGCCTCATTTATTGGCTGGGAAAATCTGGTAAAACTGATTTTACACCATTTCACATTTTGTAAATATCATTGATTAAAACTTAATTTGATATAACAAGATCCATAAAGAAATAGCAACTTTTCAATGGCCCCTTCATTGTGAATTACAGTTCAAAATTAAATTTTAAAGCATTAAAGAGGAAAAAAATATACTTGTAGGCCACAACTTAGTATCTACTTACACAGGACAGAATTTAAAAATGAGATTTTGCTATTTTCATAATGTAAACTCATTCTAAATCAAGAATAATACCAAATTTCCAAGAATTCACTTTTCAGTATTAAATATATAGCATGTATTTATATACGATAGCTTGTGGTCTATCTATAAGAGATTTTTGTGGGTCAAAACATACTTAAACATGTTTTGAGTTGGCTTATATTTCTTCAAAAATACCTATGATAGCTCCACTATGATTTCACTTTCAGTTTTACAGCTGCTCTGAATCTTAACACTGGCATCTATCATAAGAGAATTGAATTTCTACAAAGGGAATTTTATGCATAGCAATGTCACTGACAAGATTTCACAACAAAACTAGACACAGTAATGACTTTTCTGCAAAAGAAAAACTGAAAAAAAGTCCAAATGCAGCTTAAGATTTTCAGCTTTTTTAACTGTACCTGCTTGTGTTGATAGACTGTTTGATCATCAGACGATAAAAGGAAGCAAGTGAGAAGCCTTTATTATGCAATATCTCTACTTGAGAGTAAATGGATTTCAGATGGAACCCTAGTCTTTCTGAATAATTAGTGCTATATAGCCTTGTGTTTCCCTAGAACCCACTCATTGTTAAAATATTTTCATATTAAGTTGAAGAATATGCCTCAGAGCCAGATGATAGCTCCTGCTAAACAAGCTTGAAAAGCAATAATAATCACAAAGAAAGAAAAAAAACCCAGGAATTATATCCTATTAGGGTTTAATAAAGAGTGAGAGTCAAACAGAAGTAAATAAATTCCATAATTTTTATCCATCAAACAGTAGTAGGATTAAACTGAGCTTTCTAATTACTGGATGGAATTTGTGTCCCACTGAAATCAGAGTCCAGCAAAAATTGAAATAGCTATTTCAGTCAGTGAGGAATATCTGCATGACCATATACAGGAGACTTATCAAGGACTTATTATTTTCCAGTTCCAGGTTCCTCTGCTTGGCCAAAACATCATACACAATTTGAATGTGAGGGAAGAATAGAAGTATATTATAATTTTTTCTTATAGGGAAGAAGAACTTTATTTCACTAAATATCTTCAATATTTTTAGGCATTTGAACTACCTTAACCCAAACTATTTTACCTCACTCTTCCCTGAAACATGTCTTCTGTTTTACTAATTTCAAGGACTCCAAAAATTGTCTTCAAAAATCATAACACTTGTTGAGTCATAGATAGAAATTTTGTAGATATAAGAAGATATTTATTCATCAATGAATTTTGAAATTAGTAACAGGGTCCTAATTGAGTACACTTTGGAAATTAATTAATCAGTGAAGCCTAGGTGACACAAAAAATAATGTCAGGAGTCTTGAATCAATTGAAGAGGCTACTGATAGCGTGTTCACACTGCTATGACCCTTGAGAAGGGGAATCTCCTGTCTTCCCTGTCAGCAACACAGAATGAACTAGACAAAGATGATGCATGCATTGGCAACTGTCACCAGAGGTTTGTCTGAGATAAAAGGGCAAAGTATCTCAACAAGCTGAGTTTATACAAAGGCATTAGAGAGTATCCAAAGGCCACGAGGATGGTGAAGGGTCTGGAGAGGAAGCCTCATGAGCAGTGGCTGTGGTCAGTTGGTCTGTTCAGACTGGAGAAGACTGAGGAGAGACTTCATTGCAGTCTATAATATCCTCACAAGGTGAAGCAGAAGGGCAGACACTGATTCCTTCACTCCCATGACCAGTGACACAACTTGAGGAAACAGCATGAGACTGAGTCAGGGGAAGTTTAGGTTGAGTATCAGGAAAATATTTTTCACCCAGAGGGTGATTGAACACTGGAAGAGGCTCTTCAGAGAAGTGGTCACAGCACCGAGCCTGTCAGAGCTCAAGAAGCATTTGGACAATACTCTCAGGCATATGGTGTGACTCTTGAAGTGTCTAGCACAGAGACAGGAATTGAAATTGAATGATCCTGTTTGGTCCTTTCCAACTCAGCATATTCTATGACTTATCATGTTTTCTAGGGAAATATCAGCATCAGTCATTACTCACAGAGAGGACATTGTAAATTTTTTACCTATTGAAAAATAAAAAATGGAGCTTAGATATTCTACAGCAGAACTGCTTATCAGGCCTCAATTCCACATGGTTTGTTAGAATTATTTTGGGATTTCTTCTTCTGAACAGGTGACTTTTGTCTTCACCAAGGTTACTTAGAGCCTGCTCCTGTTCTGCCTTACGTTTTCTGTGATGGCTCTGCTATCATCTTTGTTCTTTTAGTTGCTCACATCTCAGTAAGCTGATGCCTACTGCAGCTTCAAAGTCAAAGACATCAGCATTAATGTGAAATATTCACTCACACCAAAAATTGTATTTGCTTCTGGAATTAATTTTTCTGTTTTCCTTTTATATCTCTCCTTCTTTGATGTTAGTGACCAAAACTTTTCTTGTGTCTGTAATTATCATGACTCATTTAAAATATTATTCCTCTTCTCACTTCCTTGGAAACCACATTTGGACAGACTTTAAACAGATCTCATTTTCTAAGGATTCCCTTTAGCTTTCAATATTTTCTTTGAAATGCTGTAAAAGAGTTTAGTCAAATAGCCTGATGGACTGGAACAGTACTTAATAGTGACCTGCTTCTATATGTTTTCTTGTAATGAGAATCATTAAACCATTGAGTGAAGTACTAAAGTTGTCACTGAATTAATACATCATTTCCCTATAGAAAATCTCCTGAAGACTACTTCCAAGCTCAAAATTCTTATATTTCCAAGTACGCTATATGAGGTATCAGGAAAGATCTGTTGACTGAAGCTCACATGACTCTGAATACATGGCAATTCATGAGCAGCTCGACTTTTTGGCAGTAAAGATTTATTATTCATTATTTACACTTGTTAATAGAAAGCTGATTCAGATCATAGAATGTTAAAGGACACTTTGAAAACTCCTGTACAAAAAGTGATACTATGAAAAAAAATTCAGTGAGCCTTTAGATAACACATATTTTTTGAAAGTGAAATTTAAGCATTGACATAATACATGAAACTTGGCAAATTAAACAGAATAGTTGCACAGAAATATGTAGTTCACTTGTTTCCACACAATGAAATTCTCTGCAGTGATTTATCTGGAAGTGTCTCCACAAAACTGTAGCTCCAGTTGTAAGTCCTACTTTTGGTTTTAGCTATAATGCCATATTAGGTGGAGAACAGAAGGAAATATTTTGTTTCAGATCATGTGTGCAGCTGCCTTGGCAGCAAGGGAACTTACGCCTGCGAAAAATAACCCTGTATATGGTTTATAACAACATCTTCTTGGATGGAAGCATCAGCCTGACCTTTCAAGGACAAGGTTCTGGCATGTTTATTATCATTGAGTACTATCCCGTCTCCAACAGTCAGCTCAGGGAATGCCAATGACTAGAACAGGGAAGTTGCCATGCCTATTCAGATCAGGAACTAAGCTGTAGTTACTAATTCCTATAGCCTAGCTGATATTCTCAAGGGCAATCATTACTTACAGTTTCCTCTAAGTTCATTAGAGTTTACAAATGCTCAACAGCTCCTGGAAATCCATGTAATTTTAACTGCAAAAAAAAAGGCCTTTAGAAAACTGATGTTAGGTACTTAGAGCTGAAAAATCTGACAGAGAAAGCTGTTTTGATTCAAGATATATTTCTGGTAAATCTGAGTGCTTTCTTACACATAAGTTAACTTTTCTTGTTGTTTAGTGTACATGAAAAAGAAAAAATTGCTGGTTCATTTCCAGATATTAAATGGTACCCTTTCTAATTGGACTCAATAAAAAATAATATCTTTGCATGGCTTTGGAGATAAGCCTTGTGTGCTTTAACTCTAGAAAGTGAATAATCAATTGTTTAAACGAGCCTGTTGCTCACATTTGTTTTTTGTTGGTTTTGTTTTGTTTTGTTTTTGGTTTTTTGGGTTTTTTTGTTTTCGTTTTTTTTCCCCAGGAAAAAAGGGAATAGTTTCATTTTTCACTCACAGGGAACAAAAAGGCTTTCAGTGCACTGAGCTGTGCAGCCTTCTTACCTTTCATTGTACTAAAAACTTGACACAATAGCAGGAAGAAGGAAAGTGACATTTAATTTTAACTTTAATTATAAAGTCTAGTTCAGACTTCCTACTCAAGTATATAAACATTCTGAAAGGGCCAGAGCTAAGAGTAAATATTCTAGCTTTGCACATATATTTTCATGCCATTGGTTGGTGCATACATGGCAGGGAGCAAAGAGAAAGCGATTGATAATGGGAGAGAAAAGAGCACTTTAATGTTGCTTCTGGGAATTTTGAATCCAAAAGCATTCCTTACAAAGAGGTTGTATTTCAACTGCTCATTGGCTCACCAATACTGTGACAAAATGCTAGCTGCAAAAGTTGTTCTGCCCTTCCTGTGGCATATTTCTGCCAACAGAGGTGATAGAAAAGCCTCTAAAAAATTAGAGTTGTTGATGGCAGTGTCTGCTCTGGCCATTGCTCTACCTACATCTGTGCCATCCAAGACTTGCAGAGTTGATGAACTGAAAATAAAACTGAAAATAAAAGCACCACTAACAGGCCTTCTCTGCAAGTGCAGCTCCAGCCTTGACTATCTTTAACTGTACTTCATAGAAGAAGTGAAAAAATCTTGTTTGTCTTCTTCTACACTGATTTGCTAAATCATCAAAATATATGAGGACAATTCAGTTACAAATCTTTCTCACTTGTCTGTATTAATGGAAAAGTGTGACTAGTGAGCAATAAATTTTCACCAGTGTTGATTTGATTTTTTACTGTCCTCTAACTTTGTACTGGGGATTGGCATCCTCATGTTTTGCCACTTAAAGCCAAGGTCAAATAAAGTTTCAGGTTTATTTCCTTAAGGTCTGGATGTTTGCAAAATGCTGAGATGTCAGGGAATCCCGATTGTTGTGAAATGAGAGTGAGGTGAGGCAGTTATCTAAAGAGCAGGTCAAGTCTGATCATTGAAATTCAAAGCTCTAACAGGCAACTCCAGGCATAAAGCACAGAAAAAAACATGAGCATGTAATCCAAAAAGTCTATGAAACAACAAGCAAGTCTCAGAAAAAAGAATGGGAATGGGCTAGGTGGGATCTCTATAAGTTGAAAGAGCCCTCATCTGACTTTCAGGTAAGAATACTTTAACAGGTACATAGAGACATAGCATCTACCATGTGGGAATGCAGATGTTTAAAGTATTAAGTTTAAACTTTGTTAAATCCTCCCCCAGAATGCTGAACTCATCATTACAAAGCAAAACAAACCTTCTAAATAGCTTGTCTTACACTGAAAGTACAAACAAAATTGTTCATTCTTGTACCTTCATTAAATGGAGTTACTTTAGAAATCAACATCCTTCTGAGATCTCAAATGTACAGATGCCACTTATGTGACAAAGTAGATAAGTAAAATGTTTTTTCTACCACACAACATCATATTCTCAAGTTTTCCAATTGTAAGCAGGAATGATGAGGGCTTTGTTTGTTTATTTTCCATTTGCTAGATATTTGGGAAAAGTTTTTTCTGATTTTGCTGAGACACAATCTTTACAAAAACTGTTGTCCAAAGTTTGAATTGACTAAGAAAAAATTCTTAAACTCTCATCCAGAAAAACAAATTATTCATTGCATCAATAATCGTGCTGATTGTTTTTCTGATGTTCAACTTATAACATGCAGTTTCTTGTTGATTTATTTTTGAAAATACTTCTGTCAGTTTTCTTTGTCAGTTTCAAATATTGTATTAGTGTTATCCAAGATTATTGTCAGTGAAAGGTAGAAACAAAAATTACTTTTTTTTTCTTTCTCCTTACTTAATTTCAGAGAAAATCTGACTTACCTTTTTCAGTTTTACCTTAACTGCAGGAATAGTGAGCTATGCAATTCCAGCCTACTGCCCTGTTCCCTTGGGTTACTGGTGGCACTATTGTGCCTTCCTTTCTGTGTTGGCAGTTGAGTTTGTTCCAGTGAAACTCAAGGCACACTGAAGAATGATATGTACCCTGATTTTATCCTTATGTGTAGTCAGGACATAGACAAAACTGTACCCACATCAAGTCAAGGAAGCTCAGCTGAATCACACCTGATCTATACATGCATAATGAAGACAGCAAATCAAATATGCTTAATACATTGTGTTATGAAACACATAGTTTCCTGGTACCTGAAAAAACTTGGAGAGGTTATTTATGAATATCTATGACTGATGCACTCTCCTAAGTACAGTGGAACTCTCTGGCAATATCCTGAGGCTGTTCTGTATGGCAGATTGTTCTCAATTGGATGAAGATTGCTTAGGTACCTTCTCCAGGGAACAAAATTAGAATACTACAATCCCACAGCTTTAATTAAAGCCAATACTGATAAATAGGGAACCATAATTGGCTTCCCATCAGTCTACCACCATTCCTTCACTATCTCTGCTCTACCTCCCTCTATGTAAAGATTACAATGCTAAGGGGAAAAAAGTCAAAATACTGACTATTCCTGTCTTAATTAATTTTTTTTTTTTTTTTTTAAGAGCAAGTCAGATGAAGCCATGAAAGTTGTTATTTGAATATATGGTCAAGTTCATGATCTTGAAACTCAATTCCCTTTTACTGTAAATAGCTCCATGTGCTGACTCTGAGAGGAAAATGAGGTGAACACTAAACATGTCCTCCAATGAGCCTCAAAGTATGTATACAAGAATACTAAAAATAGTATATGACAAGCAACAAATGCATTGTATAGAACAGACATTCCTTTCGAAAAGGAAAGAAAGAATGTTTGGAAGACTCAGACATATAAATGAGCCTTTTCATTTTTTGTTGACTCACTATTGCGTGATCTGGTACACTCTTGTGGTCTCCTTCACCTGCCATACCTGGTATTAAAAACCAGGCTTGCAAGATTAGTCTATCAGATACCAAGGAGGTTTATTAACTAAAGTATTAATGTCTTTTTATCTTGAAAATATACATTTGGACAATACAAAACTTTTAGGTGAAAGAAAATCCTAAACTTCTTCAGCAGTCTTAATGACATGTTCATTCATTTTCCTTAAACCACAATTTATCCATGAGATATTTTGGTCTCACGTTTAAGTAATATATTGCAAAGTGAATTAATTTTTTTTGTACTCTGTCACCTCTGCTTAGCCTGGGGGATTTTATTCTCTTAAGCTTATCAATATCAGGAAAGCCATGCTATATCTAGTGAGGAGTCTGATGATTATTTGTTTGAAGAGCATATTAGAAACAGATGAAGAAAAATATCATAGGATTTCTGGATCAGGAGAAGGGATGAACATTACTTTGGTTCTTCCCTATGGAAATACTGATATTTAGAGACTTTTCTGTATAGTAAATATAGGAGATAGGAAAATCCTTTAGTAGAACATCAAAGCTTTTAAAATTGAAATGAAACCTCCCTTTAATTGATCATTCTGTGGTTAGTCACATAAGGGAAGCTATTTGTGCCTCTCTGTCTCTTTTATTTCTCTCTCTTATTTCTTCTAACAAAAGGATAATTGAATTAAGAGAAAGGACTTTGGCAGAATATGGAAGGGCAGAGATCCTTCTGGGCATCTTATTGGAAACCAGATGAGCAAAAATACTGTAAGAATTCTGGGTTTCTAAAATGGATCAAAACTGTTGTCTTGATGTTGAACTCTGGTTTAGACCTTGCCTCTGAAGGACTGTGTATATGATTGCTACTAAGAAGGCAACATTCTTCTGGGTGAAAGGAAGGCAGTGATATCTGAGCTTCCACAGTCTTTTTCCATAAATAGCATAATTGACTACTGGTTCTCAGAGGACTCTAAATTGCATTTTAAAATCAAAGTTGACTTTTAATGATCAATTGTGGTTGCCAGATATATATGGTGTGGCATGTCCCTATATCTCTCCCTGTCTTTTCTACAGAATTCTTCCTGATACACATTTTTCCCCATTTTTACCCACTCATTTGCTGGTGAAATCTCTCATTATTGTTTCATTTCTTTTGGTATTTTGGTTAAGTTGTTATAATATATATACTAAATTCACTGTTCACTTAAAAGAGTCTAGTTTAAATACAAGTGAAAAATTGTGCATTATATAATATACATATTTTAAAAGAGCATAAGAAAGAACTAGACATTAATATTACTGTTGATGAAGTTGTATGTAGACTGCTAGTGAAAAACATTGCTGTGACAGCACTCAGTGTTTAGCTAAAAGCCTGCAAATTGTTTTGCTAATGGTCTTGCTATCCACAAGGGATCTCAGATGCCAGACAATAATAGTTCCCCCTGTTGCTCTTTTTAATGAATGCCTCTTATATGAATATGCCCCCTAATCAGAAGAGCTTTTTGATGGATTAGGTTGGATACTGATTACAAGTAGAGAGACGGTTTAAAGTTCCATGGAAGTTTTTATTTGTGCTTGTAGTTCTGTAAGTGGGCATAAACCTGCTGTGCCTGTGGGGCTCTGGATTGCCAGGGATCCAGCCTCTGCTACATCAGCAGTTTAAAAAACTGCTTGCAGAGGTAGAAATATACTCAGCATGAATTAACCACCTGAGTATTTATCCAGCTTCTTGAGTTCATTTCACCACCTGTACTGATTTCCATACTGTGGTTCACAATGCTAAATTCTGTAGCTTAAAATGTAACTCATACATTCCATAAATGTCTTGAGGAGGATTTTCTTCATATAAAAAGGCTGAGAATTATTTCTAAGTTCTCATACTTTTCTTTGCTCTTACAATTGTTCTTGTTTCAGGAAGACTCATGAAAATTTTAGTATGTAGTAGATTCTCCTAAAATACTTTGAATGTTGATGACCCTCTATAGGGAAGACATAGGAACTCCAGAATATTTAAAATATTATTAAAAAACTGACACAGTGTTGATGCTTGCCAAAATTCAGAAGTCCATATATTTAATAATGTAAGCTATGCTCATCTCAAAATGCTATTTTGTACAGAGATCAAAAAGCATTCTCTGACTGCAGTGACATGACTTCTTTTTGAAAACTTTTGTTATCTTAAAGAAACACTGATTTTGGAATCAAGATGAGAAAATTAAATTCTTGAATATCAATGAAATTTCTTAAAGGAAAACTGCAAAATCTATCTTCCAGAGCCTGGTGATCAAACGAAAATCTGCTTTTAACCCAATCTGTTACTATTAATAGTAACAGATCTGTTACTATTACATCTGTAATAGATGATCTATTACAGAGTTCCTCTAGACAATCTAAAGAAGAGACAGTTCTTTGCGGGGGCGGGGAAAATGAGTAGAAGTGTTCTTTGACTTTCTGGGTATCAGATAGTTCTGAAGGATTACAAAGAAGAAGGAATGGACAGGAAATTTCAAGATTCTATGTATCTTCTGAATAACAGAAAGCGGGAATAATATGGTTCTGGAAATTAGCTGCTGGATAAAATAAAGACTTTAGTATTTTCAAGCAATGAGAAGAAGTAGCAGTGAAATCTGGAAGGTCTCCCCACACAAACCGATCAGAACAGCGCTAAATAATCTGCAAGGGGAGAGTGTGGAAAGGAGATAAAATATAAAAATTCCTTAGCATAAAATCAAGATATTAAGAAGAAAATTAATTGAAGCAGTGAAGGAAATGAAGCAGAGAAATCTTGGACTGTCAATACTAGCATAAAGAACCTTGACTATAACAAAGAATATTGCATTATTAGTCAACTATGGAGCAATTTTTATTAACATGGTATCACTGGCATTTTCTTGAAAGATTAGAGACATGAAGTCATTTTATCCAAAGTATCAAAGGAGGACGGCAGTATACTCTGTTAAAAAATGTGCCTTCCAGCTATATCTATACTCGTAATTCAACAATGCTGAGAAACTTTATTGCACATTGAGGCTTCATTGTCCCTACTGTCAAAAGCTTAGAAAAATCCCTGACAGAGTTTTGGCCTGCATCAACCAGTACTTTTCTAAACAATTCCCTGGCAAGTTATGGATGTTAACATTGGAGAGGGACCACTCCAAATAGGCAGTTTGTACTTGGTCACCCTGTTTACAAAGTAAGAGAAATTAATAATGAAAATATGGGCCAATAGGAATAGGATGGGGGACAGGGAACAAGCAGACTTTATTTGTTGCTTTTTATGAGCTGAGTAGTATGTGATAAAGATATGCATTGGCACAGACACTCCATATGTAATCATACACGCATGATTTTTTTTTCTTGTTTTTTTAAGTTATCAGAACAGATAGCTTTAAAAATTGTAAACAGTTGTGTGATAATTGCCTACATTTGGATAAAAAACACATTTGGAGAATGTAGATGCTGAGGACACACTGACTTTTTATCTCTTTAGATTAGAAGCAAGGTTCAGAGGGATAGCCATTGTAGGTGTGGTAGTCTTGTTTTTGAAATTAATAAAGCAAGTAACTACTTAGGGTGTAGATAGCAGTATAAGGCAGTAGTAATGAGCTTATATGAACAATATTTCGAATTGGTGTGATGCTTCTTTGAAGGCTGTGGCCAGTTCTGGTGTCCACAGTTCAAGAAGAATATAGTTATCGTGCTGAGAGTCCAATCAAACACTTATATGAATAAAATAAAAGTCTTATATTAAGAAATTTGAAGAGCTTGTCGCAATTAATACGTTAAAATTTCAGTAATTCAGTCACAAACTAAATGTACCAGTAATAAGATTCAAAATTGATAATATGGTGTCACAGCCCATAAAAAAATGTTTAATGCCTGGAACTGGAAGCCACACTAATTCAGTTGAGACATGTAGGCATCTGAGAAAAAATGTCTCTTCCATCTTCTACGTTTGTCTTACTTTCATTCTTTTTCCAAGTATTTACTATTGACTGTTGTCACAAACAGGACACTGAGCTATACTGAGCACTGGTCCAATCCAATGTAGTTCTTATGTTCTTACTATAGTGGTAATTTTTCCTTAAATTCCTATGAATTTCAATAGAGATTAAATATATTCCATAACACATAATTGTTGTCTTTTGTAGGCTTGAGTAGAAAAAAATTATGCCAGCTACTCAGGAATTTGCATCGCTCTTTTTAATGGCTGGATGCTTAATTATATACTGATGCCAGATTATCACAGGAACAACTAATGAAAACAACTATGTAGCACCACACAGACTACACACCTATATTTCATATGAAGTGTATTAGTCTCATTACCTATTCGGGGCTCTATTCAACAGAGTTAAATATAGCACCTACATGTTTCAATTAATGCACATTTCATTAAGGCTTTAGCCATTTACTCCTTTCTAGGATTCCCACACCTGATCTTTAAGAGTGTGAGCTACTGTAGTCTTATGCCCAATCTATTATATATGAGTGTTATAAAGCTTAATAAATATGAAGCTGCTTCTTACGAAAATGGCATTTTTCCAGTGGCGGAGATTACTTTAGAAGACATTTTGAGCTTTTCAGTAAATTGGTTGCAAATCATTTTGATGTTTAGAGTGCTGGGTGCAGGGATAGTGACAGGTTCTGACAAGGCAGAAAGTGCTGTGGCATTATCAGTAAGCCATGGAAATGATGCTGAAAAAGGAATGCTATGTTACTTAAATGGAAAAAGTGATGTTGAGACTTTCACAATCTGTTCACAGAGGGCTTATAAACAGAGAGGTGAAATCAGCTGAAAAAAGCTATTCAGTAAGAAATATACACACATACCTCTTGCCTGAAAGTATATTCAGGTGTTCTGACAGCCAAGTAACAGACAGATTTTGAAAAGAAAACAGAGAAACAGTGTTTCTGAACTAAGTTTAGAAAATTCCCACAGAAGAAATGCGGTTAATTTGTGCAGGGTTTTGAGTTAGAATGCAGTCCCAGTAGGGTATCTAAATGAGGATGGGCCACCTGATGGTCTTTTATAAACATCCACGCATCCAGAGGATTGCACTGCAATCTTAAAGTAATACCCTTGAATGGTGGATAGAATATTCTTCTGTCTTGTATTCTATGTGCAGGCAAATGTAATCTTCTATATTCTCTATATGTGAAGTTTATCCTGAGGACATCTTTTTAAACACAATGCCAACACAGCAATACACCTGTTAGCCTCATGCTGTCATGATAAATGCCTCCTATATAACACCATTCTTGTGACCTTTCCTGACAAAAGTCAGGAAAATGTCTAGCCCTCCCATCTAGCATCTGAAGAAACAAATTTTTACTTAATTTGACAGAAAAAAATTATAGAATCATAGCATTATAGAATGGGTTGGGTTGGAAGGGACTTTAAAGACAATCTAGTTCCAACCCATCTGCCATGGACAATGGTACTTGCCACTAGAAAAAGTTGCTCAAAGCCTCATCTGACCTGATCTTGTACACTTCCAGAGATCAGGCATACACAGTTTTACTGGACAATCTGTTCCAGTGCCTCATCACCCTCACACTAAAGAATTTCTTCCTAATATCTAATCTAAACCTACTCTTTTTCAGTTTGAAGCCATTTCCACTTATCCTATCACTACATCCTATCACTACATGCCCTTGTAAAGGGTTTCTCTCTATCTTCCATGTAGGATCCCTTCAGGTACTCAAAGGGTGAAGGCTATGAAACTAGACTCTAGCCTATGAAAGTTCCAGATATATACATTATATTGACTGGCTTATATGACCAATTTATTAATTTTATATAAGTGACCAACAGAAAACACTTGGCAAAATCTAGATAGGAGTTTTTCACTGTGTTCATTTTCTGGGAGAGTAAAGATGGGAACTACTGGCCAGATGTAAACACATTTAAAAACAGCCAAACTACTCATTAAGCTCAAAACCCAGCAAGAAATACTTCATAATACACATGCCTACCACATGGCACTGACAAAACACCCCCAACAAACAACAGCGTCTTTTTTGAAGCGCTTGCCTTTTCTGAAGAGAAGGTCCCTGTATGACTAATCAGCTATATTTTTGTAATTATACAGAGAAAAACAAAAATCCCCGAGAGATTACAAGTGTCTTAAAAATTAAGCTAGTCTTTGGTTCTGACAGAAGCTTAGTGTGCAGATAGTGCTTTGTGAGGCCCATAGGCTGAGATAGTGGGGTTACTGTATTGAGTCAGCAATAGGGTATACCTGTTGAGTAAGTTTAATTTTAGACATTATACAGGGCTTTTCTGCTGGTCATCTCCCTCAGTTACCAAGGTTGAGGGCTTACCTCCAGCATAACTGAGCAGTCTGACTCTTCCAAGAAGCATTTTTTTGGGTACTGCCCTATAATTAGATAGCAACTTCATCCAATAACTATTGTGTCACAATTCACTCTTCAACCCACTCTTCTATCCTTCACCATCACTTTTCTAAGCACCCATATTATGTTTCTCATTATGTACCTCAACAAAAGATAAATAAAGCATACTAGGAACTTGTGTGGAAAGAAAATATTATATAGATATGTGCTTTTACTATTTCTGTGTTATCTATTTCCTTTGGAGGCTTACCTGTTTGAAACATCTCATAATGCAAATGCTCTTGAATAGTTTCTTCAGCTTTGTGTTGTAGCTTTCATATTTCCTCAATAAATTTCAATTAGCTTATTTTTTAACATGGCTGTGTTCTTTATCATTGGAATCAACCCTTAAGTTTATTATATGCTTTATAAATTACATATCAGAGGAATTGTACAACCCTTTTTTCAACTTCTGTAGCCCTCATTTTTGTATTTTCAAGGCAAAACAAAGCATTAATGCAATTGGAAAGGAATATGGGTAAGGTGAGTTTGTACTGCTTTTAACAGCAGTCCTATTAAAATTGTAAGTTTTAGAAAACCCTTCAAACTATTGACTTCCCAAACCACAGGAGAATGTGATTTTATGATTGCATTTTTTTTCACTATTCTAAATTCTTCTTAATGTGAGTTTAAGGAGAGAGAGAAAGGGATTTGAAAAAGAAAATAAATCCACAGAGCTAATTACATACTGATAATCTAATGACTGCATTTTCTGATAGGCTACTATCACAGAAATAGTAAGGGTACTATTTCTGCAGACCTGAACCAGCTATAAAAGAAAATAGGCTATTTCAGTTACAAGGAACCTACAGTGATCATCTTGTCCAAGAGCAGACATACAGCACAAAAAAGGGACTACTTAAGTGATATCGAATGCCTTTCCATAAAGTCTGTAGCTGTGCAGTTTTCCATGAGGAGTGAGGCTGGCAGCAGAGGTTCTTATACCCTGCTTCTAATTGAGGAGGCTGTGCACTTACACCTCTGCTTGTCATCTGGCTGAATGCAGGATGGGCTGTAGATAAGATCAGTGCAATATCCTGAATTAAACAAGTAGTTTTGGAACTGCTTTTCCAAGTCATACTCCTTACATGTCTTATGACACAACCCAACACAGAGAGTTGCATCACTGCAACCAAGATCAGTGAATTACAACAGAAAGACTGGACACAAGCTGAAGTAAAAGAGGACAAAGCATCTTTGTGTAGCTTTTATTTCTGATGAAAATATATCATGGAATGGCTACCCTGTGCCAGGGAAGGGGATGTTACAGGTCACAAAAAGACCAGCAGCACAGACACTATGTGCCTACACCTATACTTAGGACATAAATTCTTGCTTCTCAACAATGCAGTACTATTTCCTTCCCATACACTCTCATTTAGTCATCATAGGTACATTAAAAGGGAGAGCAGGTGGGGGTTTTTCATTGTTTGCGGATTTTTTTGACTGAAATGCTGGTTTAACTTGTTGAGAAAAAGAAAATTTGTTCCATCTTTTGAAAAGCAGAACTGAGTCTTTCATTCATCTGCTTTTCATCCAGTGTTCTTTTCTGGCCTCCTTTCTGTTTCCTGCCACACAATGTAGTATTATTATGAAAGCATTTAAAGTAATGACAACTATATTAAGAACACATCACTTTGGAAAAAAAAATTAACCATTTTTGTGTGTGTAGGCAAAAAAGGAACAGAAATTTACTTGAATTATGAAGGCCACACACACATACTGGGCGAATCTTGCGTGATCTCTGAAAATTATCTAATTGAGCCACAGCTGGAGACAGTCACACATAGCTGTAGCATTCAGAGAGCCTATGACAATATTTTTTGTTCTCCACTCCTACAGAGTTTTTCAGCTAGATTGCTAAACTAGAAATCTAGTTTGCTAAACTAGAAATATTGAACACTACATCAAAAGATATATACTTAGATATCAATGTTAATATGCTAGTCCATCAAATCTTTCTATGTATACTCCACAGAAGAACAGAGATATGCTTCTTCAGAGTCAGATAAATTAGGGACTTAACGAGTATGATTTAAATCTCTCTTTGTCAAAGTTCTTTTTTCCTTTCCATCAAAGACTCAAGGGAAATTGAACAACTAAGGTAGAAATAGTCATTACTTTACTAAAGATAGACCATGTCCCAGGAGTACACTTGAGCATGCATGTAAGCATAATTTTAAGTAGACAGGTAGCATGTCTGAGCATCTTGTTTCGTTGTAGCCAGTGAACCAAACTCAGGCACTAAGAATTTTGCAAATTTTGTCTGGGCACCCAATTGACTCTGGGTAGTGCATTAGTAGTATAGGCTTCTGCTTCTCTGTGTTGAGCTTGAAAACATCGTTGTAGTATCTGATCTCAGGCCAGCAGAAGTTGATGGGAAGTTTGTACTTTAAAGTAGCTTTCTTATAGAGAAACGCTTATATTTCTTGCCCAGCTATGGCTAATAAAATGGCAGAGGAATGTAGGACAGCTTTCAAAACATTATAAAGAAAAGAAAAAAGTATGAATAAGAACTACAGAGAGAGAGAAAAAAATAAGTTAGGGAAAATGGCTTTCAAATTTAAATATCGTGTCACATATCTGACTCCGTGAAGTTTATAAATATTTACTATTGTATCAAAAATAGTTAGACTTTAGACTAATCACAACTGCTGTTGAATAGACACTAGGACCCATCAGATCAGATATTTAATATTATTAACCAATACTTAACCAATATTTAATATCATTAACCAAAGAGGACATGAGCTACTGTCCCTGTGTCTTAGAATTATATCTCTCCACCATGAAATGACTGATTCTGAATTATTTACAGATAGACAAATCACGAGAAAAATTTAAAAATGCTTTTTTGAAAAGCAAAAAGTACCATAAATTTCCTATTATTATTATTTCATATCCCTATACTATTTGTTACATGCTCTAGCACACATAAATATAACTCAAGGTCATAAAACACTTTCTTTTATAATGCAATATAATGAGTCTCTAAAGTAGGAATCAGTCTGTTTGAATACAAGGTAGCAGTGTGTATTCCGTAAGATGAAAGAAAGACTTTTCTCTCTCCAGTGCATAGAAGATTTACATTTGCAATTCCTCCTAGAGGATGGAGAAAAAATATTCACGAACGGAAGGCATAATGCAGTATGATCTAATGGATCAATTTAATGCTGAAACCTAAGAATTTTTTCCAGGTATTGCTGTCAAGGTTTTGAGTCCCTTCTTTTTTCCAGTTTTGTCCCTCAGTCTTCTCAGCTGTAAATCTTGTGCACCCCAATGCTTTTAAATTTCAGTATATAAGGTGTATAAGATTAGAAGATAAAGAACAGTGTTTTGTTTTCCTAATCATCTGGGATTCAGACTGCCAAAGAAGGAATGTGGAATATACATGGAGTGTGCTAAGTGCATACAGGTATCCTGATGTGTCCACAATAATTTATATTTAGAGGGATTATTAAGGTAGATTATTTCAGCCACTTGTTATTAATTGTGAAATGAATAAATAGATGCATAATAAAAATAATAATGAATAATACAAAAAATAAACACTTGAGAAATATATCCTTTCCCTGTGCATCCATCTGTTGAATGCAAGATAATGATGCAGCATAAGATTTGTCTTTATTTCATATCTAGTTTTTTTTGTTGTCTATGAGAGATTAGATCATACACTTTGTGTGCAAATGGAGGTTGAATCGTCTCCTTTGAATTGTCTCCTTGTTTCCGGGAGAGTTACTTCTATCTCATAGTCTTTCCGACCTCTAGGACTCTCAGGTACTCTACATTGAGGCTTCTTCCCTTTGGAAGCTCTTCCACCTCACATGGAAATAGTCACTTTCCACTGGGAGTTTTGCATTTGACTTCAGTGAGGTCAGGACTTCAACTCAATGTCTAATTCTAATTTACTAATGAAAATAATATTTTGGATGGAAGGTCATGTATGTTGTTTTAATATATGGATGTGTAGTGTTTTGTTGAAAAAAATGCTCTTTTCATTCATGTTTCAGTAGCAAAATGAGAAACAAGCAGAATCTGATTTGAATTATCTTTTACACTCAAACTGAAGGAAAAACTGACATTTTACAACTATTTACATTTCCAGAATACAAAAAAAAGGTCACAATTAATGCCAGATCAATATCTTTGTTTTATATCTTTTGACAAGTAATTGCTCCCCATCTCCCCCGCCAACATTTTGCTTTGACTTCCCCCCACCTCATCTGCCACATTTTAGAATTTGAAATTAAAAGCATAAATTATATGTTGTAGCTTTGAGCTAAAAAATGATTCCGTCTCTGAATGTTCTTTTAGAACCACAGCCAGCCAAAACTAATTCAGCACAGTCTTGCTGAAGTGCTTGGAGCAGTCTGTCTAAACAGCACAGACCTTCTTAATTTACCCAATGCTCACACTGCCTCTGATTAGGATGAAAGTGACTGTGCCATTGAAGAAAAAAGTAACTTGATTATTTCAACCAGCAGTTGAGAGATCAGGCTTTCAGGCTCAGGTCAGATCCATACCTTTAACCTTCTTGAGGATCTAACAAAATGTTAGAGCAAACAAGAAATCTTAGCTGTCTGTATAGCTGCAGGACATCAGATGTTGCATCTGCCCTTCTGCAGACATGTTTTTTTATTAGCTATCAGTCAAAAGCCAGTTCATTTTAGCTGACTGACTGCTTGCAGTCCATTTTGGGTCATCACCCTGAGGAAGCCAGAGGATTTCTGAGCTCTCCCATGCACTGCTTGTGCTCTTTTAAAAAATAGTGGCAAGGATTTCCCAAGAAAGCACAGAAAAGCTTCCTACTTGCAGCCACAAGGGGCTCTGTACTACAGGGATCCTTAGCAGGAGGAGACAATTTGGGTGTTGGTCACGTGTGATTCTCTTTTCACATTTCTAATGAAAATCTGTGCACGTGCAATTTCAATTTGAGATCTGAGATGCTGGAATATGGTACTAAGGCACAGACAGAAAGTGCTGGAATATTTGTTCGAGTGCATCTCCATTGTCATTGCCTCAAAAAACCCCAGCCCTGGGGGGCTGCCGTAAGCCCTGGGCACCAGGGGCTGTATCCCTGCACTGGACTCTTTGTTTTTGTAGCTGATTTGGTGTTTTAAGTTTTAAGTTTTTGGGAGTTGTTTTTGGTTTTGTTGATTCCTTGCACTTGTCAGTTACAGCTACAGCCATAATGGTGCTTTGGATGACTCAAGAAAGAAAGACTATGCAAATATAGAACTAGAATCTGCAGTATAAATTGACTGCATCAGTGGGAAGAGTAAGGTTGCATTTTCTAACTTTGGAGTTCTTGACTTTTACAACTTTAGTGATATTTCTTTGTTTAGAATAAAAACTGCCAACACTAAAATTCTGGCATATTATTTTCTGCAAGCTATGTAAACAAATTTGTCATAAGCAGCCACCTCATATTTGTAATCTATCTGATTAATGACTTCTTGGGCCACCAGTACATGAAAATCAAAATCAAAACATTTTGTTCTTTAATTATGCCTGTTCTGCAGGAAAAAAAAAAAAAAAAAACAACAAAAACCAACAACCAAAAAACAATACAACCAAAAAAACAACAAACCTTTGAGGTGGCCTACTTGAGTTATTAAGTGTGTGAAACAAAAACAGTTTAGAAAGAAATATGACTATTTTTTTCATCTTCAGAAGAATTTAGCTTAAGTGTGACATAAAAGCTACATTGGTATTTATTTAATTTGCTTTGTTTTCCCTACTGCCAAATCTAATTTTATATAATTGTAGAAGAGTAAATAGATCTCAGAGATTTAATACTTCAAAATAATACTAAAAATACATGAAATTTGTATATATAGTCACATTACTCTTGAATAATATGGCTTTTAGGAATGCTGATGGACTTAAAGATAAGTAGTTGAAATACTAGAGTCCTTGTTCTTTTATCATGTTTTTGACAGGACTTTTTATTTTTTTATGCAATTTGCTTTCATATGTCTAAACATTTGAAGCAAAACTGATCTATCAGGGAAGATGTAAAAATAGTTACTTTATGATTATAATAATGCATAAATATAATGATGGTAAATTGTTTTGTATTTCATCCATGTACTGGAGAAGAATTCCATAGACAGAAATCTCAGTGCTTTTTCAGATGCTTCTGTTTCTTCTCTCATTTTCCCATGAAAGCATTAGTCTGGAATGAAAATAGAGAAGAGAAAGGATGTAATTTAAATCTTCACAAGAGAGTCAATTTAAAATACAGAAAGTTCACAAATCAATAGTATTAAAACTGTTATTGAATTTAAATATTAATAAGATGGAAGGAATTGATGGACTGGAACCAGAGCTACTTAAAATTGAGGACATTATATAGCTAAACCATTAGTTGAAATAGGAAATCTAATTTTCTTACAAGTAATGTACCTACAAATTGGAAATGCACTGTTGTGACTGTGATTCATAAAAGTAGGGGGTAACATATCTCTTCCATTATACTTAATTCAGTGGTGAGTGCCATGTACAATTTATCCCTTCTTTCTGGCACTGTGGTAAACTCCAATAGTAGGCATAAAAAACCTCTGAATAACCTACAGTCTATGAATTACATATCATAAATACATATACAAAATTTAAATGAGGAGCCTGGCCCTATACTGCTGAAATCAAGTCGGCTATAAACTACACACCAAAATTCCTTTGGCTTTCCTATCACATCACCAACCATGTTACCATGCCAGAATATTTTGTTTCATCTTTTCCTACAGAAGAACTGCAAAGGTTTCATGTCATTGCACTGTGCCACAAAAGAGCATTATTCCATTGCAATTTTTGTGAGGCAGGGCTTAAATTTTTACAGTGATAATGAAATAAGGGCTATATGAGAGAAATGTCACAGAGGTACTATAAACATATGTTTTCTGTAGTCTAGTTCCGTGACTTCAGATGCATTAGAGTTGTTTTTTGTTTGGTGTTTTTTTGGTTGTTTTTTTCCTTTTTTTTTTTTTTTTTTTTTGTGGTTGTTCTTTGCTTTCTGGTTTGTTGGTTTTTTTGTTTGTTTGTTTCTTTTGGTTTAGGGGTTTGGGCTCTTTATTTTGTTTTGTTGGGTTTCTTTAAAAACTACAGAATAGTGTTTCATCTTCTTTTAGGGCAACATCAAGAACTGAGAGCTATTTTTCAACACAAACCAAAAAATAGTTTTGCATAACATGATACAAGCCTATGCCTATTAGAAGCTCATTTTAGAACAGACCTATGACAAGAGTGCATTATAAGTGCATACCTGTGATGTAAATATCTGTTAGGAATATATAAGTATTGTTAGTATTTATTTAATCATTAAAACATATTGTTGTATACTACACTCTTAACTTGAAAAATGCAGTAATATCAGTGAGAACTGCTATACAGGATTTATTCTGCCTGATCTGGGAGTAATTCTATACATGTATGAGGATCCATGCAGCACCTCAGTTACCTGAGCATTTGGATATCTTGGCTGAGAATGTTAGTTACTTCTGGAGTTTTTCACAATCTTAATTCACAACTAGATGAGGAAAACAAACTTACCTCAGGATGAGTCACTCATCCGCATACAGGATATGATAAAGTTGCTTGTCTGCTTTTACTTTGTTCTGTTGTTTTGTCCCTCTTATTGAGTGAATTAGTATTGTAGGATCTAAGGATCATGAGCAAAATAATGCATGAAACACTTCAGTGGGCTGCTGCCCATTGCTTCCCAGGGATCAGAGAAATTCAGTCTCAAGTGAGCAGCTCTGATGTTGGCACAATTCACAGCACATCACTCCACCGAAGTGCTGAGTGGGTCTCCCAAACCAGAGGAGTTACTAGTGAAATCAAAAGAGCCTCCAGGAGCCCATAGCTAACATTACAGCTCCTCTTCTTTGAGGATGTACACAGAATCACAGTCTCACTCGAAATAGTATAGTGTTATATTTACCCACAGTAGTACAGTCAGGGTTGCCTTCCCACTACAGCAGAGCTATGTCAGCTCAGGAAAGTCAAAGTGGTGTATTGACTTTGCTCTCAGTGCTGAAAAAAGCACCGTTGCTGGTGTTTGGCTTTGTCATTCTGTGAAGCCCTAGGTCTGGTGGAAGGCTTTTGTGAAGTCTACACCATATCTACACTATGCCAAAGTGCTGGTTATTCAGGGTTTTTTCCCCCATTATATTGCATGTTTGGTAGAAGCACGTGCTAACACCAAACATGGACTGCCTTGTCTAAAACTGCCTTAGATGGTAGTTTCAACACTGTGAGTTTGTCTTTTGCTATGAACTTGAGTCCCTCTGTGTTCATATCTCTTTACATTTCCATCATATCTTGTTTTTATTTGTTATCTAAACTCCCTGGTGTGCCTAAATATTTTTTGTTTCAATTTTGCTATTTTTTATGTTGCAAAATTTAAACAAATTTTCCTCATTAATGCTTTTGATATTTACATGATCATCAGTTATTTTCTTTTTTGTTTGTTTGTTTGTTATTATGAGCGTGTTTGAATTTTAACATGTGAAAGGAGATAAGGGAGGAAAAAAAAGGTGTGAAGTAATGTACATTTATATCCAAAATAGAAATTCATGACTATACAATAATGCAGGAGATGACAAGATTAATATTAATCAGCCTACAAGTAGAACAGCCTACACTCATAAATAAACCACTTTGAAAGATAAATAAAATTAAGTAAACACACAGATTGTGATGAATTCATGCTCACCTTAAAATGAAAATAGATGGATTATTTTCAGATGGTAATAATAGAGAAGTTAAAAAAAAAAAAAGACTTAGAAGACTGGAAAATCATCCTGAGCATCCGTGATTCTGAATAGTGATCCAAAAACCAAAATCTATAAAGTGACAATTTTAAAAGTACTATTCATTGACAGATATAAAACATCCTGCAAAACTATCACTCATAACTGAAGAATTAATTTATAAAGGCCACCTGGAATAGTAGTCCCAAAACTTATAGCCAGTAAGGCATTCAGTTTACTTGGGTAAAGGTAGCAAATGAAGTTCAGTCTTACAAGGTCCAGTTATTACATGGATTATCAGGTCTGGGACCTTTAAAAATAGTACGATATAATAAGCGATCTGAAAATATAATTAGATGTGCATCATAGGAAATAAAATATGATAATTTTACATCCTGACACACTTTAAGAAATGGGAACAACAAAAGCAGAGACAAAAGTAGAGGGGGGAGAAAATTATAAGCTTGACTGGATGTTTAAATATTTTCTCCTTTCAGACTTCTCTGATCATATGTTGTGGTGGGAAGACTTTGTCTGGATGCTAGATGCCCACCCAGGTCTTTCATTCACCTCCTCAGCAAGATACTGGGAAGAAAATAAGATGGAAAAAACTCACAGGTCAAGAAAAAGCAAATTCTGCACACAAAGGTAAAAGAAAGGGAATAAATTTTTCTCTATTTCCTCTGAGCAGACAGTATCCTGCTACCTTGCTGGAAATAGGGCTTAAGTACATGTAGCAGTTATTCGGGAAGGCCAACATCAGAATAACAAAACACACACCTACCCTCTTCTCCCCCGACCCCCTTGCACCTTCTCTTAGCTTTTATTTCTGATCACATCATATGGTATGGAATATACCTTTGGTCAGCTTGGGTCAGTTGTCCTGGTTGTGTCCCCTCCCATCCTACTGGTGGGGGCAATGTTGGTGAAACAGCCTTGATGCTGTGGGAGCAGTGTACAGTACTACCCAAAACACTAGTGTGTCAACACCTTTCCAGCTACAGATGCCAAGCTCATTACCATGAGGACTGCTATGAGACAAATTAGCTCCTTCTTGGCCAAACCCAGTATACTGACCATGGATCTTTTTTGTTAATGTGTGGGTGAATTGCATAAGCCTCATATGGTTGTATGTTCCTTTCTGCATTGTGAAATAATGCTGTTTTATCTAACCCCATTTGAGCCCATTGGAAGCCATGCAACTTTAGAGCTGATTTTGTGGAAAGCACTGCATTTTTGAAAAGGAAGGGCATTTATTAAGTCTGGGTACCAAATAAACTTCTTGTTGACCAGTAGTGTCGGTCAAGTTAAAAATATGATTTACACAGTCTGGTTTAGTCTCAAGATATAGTTTTGTATTTAATACCTCAGCATCAGAAAGTCTTCACTTAGGATAAAACACTGTGGCAGTCAAGATGCTAAGCATTTATAATTTACAAGCGTGGGGATAATTTGAGGCTTAAATATTAAAGGACAGATCAACAAACAGAGAATATAAGTAAATTAGCTCAGTCTAGCCATGGTAGCCTGAGATGAGCCAGATCATGATGGCGCTAAAAGGATGGGGGTCAATTCCTCCTGAGAGAAAACACAGGCACATGAGTAGCAGCTGTAGTGTGGTTGTGGTACTTGGGATTTGCGCCAGGCAGAATCACACATGCACACACACACACACACACCACAAACACACACACACTCACAGGTACACAGCAAGTGCACTGCCACAGCAGAAGGCAGCTCTCTGCTAATGTGGTCCTCTGGGTCCAGCTGTATCAGTCTCGTTATATAACTGATTAAATAGGGCCAGATATTAATTGCATCTCTTATGTGTCTATCATCATTCACAGAAATATGGCTGCTACAGCAAGTGTTGAGTGCATGTGTTAATATTTTCAGAAAAGACCTGATCAGCCAGTAGGAGAATCATCAAAGTAACTACAGGATGAAGTCTTATTTACTTGAGCTGTGGAAGCTCATACCCGCATGACAGCTCAGATGACAGTCACACCATATGAGTCAAGCAGGCAAGAGTATGTGTCTGGTACCCGAATTATTTTAATCGCAATGGAGAATCTGTAATGAGCCCTGCTGATCTTTGTTGTTTTGTCTGTAGCAGAGTGATTAGTGACATGGGCAGGGTTAGACTGTGTAGCCAAAAGTAATTAATTTTATTTTACCAGTTGTGGGGAGTTTTAACCTTAACATTAGAGAAGAATGTGTGTGTCACTTCTGATGTACACAAAGGTAATGAAGGCTAAAGAAAGGCTGGGGGGAGGGAAGGAATTAATGGTAAAATCAGTTTTACAGTAAACCAGATCAGACAGACAGTAGGCATTCAGTCCTGTTTATCTTCCTTCTGAGTATTGATTATATGCAATCAGCAAGATAAAAACTGCTGAAGATGAAAGTCAGTTGAATAAAGAATAAGTTTTTTATCGTGTTAGTAAAAAATTCTTCTATTTACTTTCTCAGCTTTCCATTATTATAGCATCTTTCCTTTTTATTTATAAGTAGCTGAAAATGTCTGCATAGTAACATAATTGGCTATGGCTGTTAGTCACCTGCCAAAGTTAATTATTGATTGTGCATTGGTCCTATGAGAGAGTCCAGTGTCTATACAAATTAGTTGAAGGCAACTGTCTTATAAAACAGTCAAAATAAATCCTTTATACATTCCTAAACAGAGTTGTACTAGATTAGATTATTGGCTTTTTTGAGGGAAAGGATAAAGTATAGAACTATTATGCATGAATAACAATGCTTCTTCTCCATTGAACTCAATTCAAATCAAAGGGTACAAGCATTAAGGAACTGAATTCTTAGAGGAATCTGGAGGATACTAATTATTTTCAAACTCATTCTGCTTTAATAATTCGCTGGTGTTGAGTGAATTATTTCAGGTTTTGAAAGAATGGGATTATTCCTCGTATTTAATTCCAAAATTCATTCCTCCCATTACATTTTGAAATAAAAATATATTTATGTATTTATAATCATGGATTTTATGTCTTTAGATAACAGATTTATTTTCTATCTGCTATCTCACAAAAGTTAAAAAGCTTATGTTCACGAAGTATTTAAACATTGAATACTTACAGAACATTTGAAAGGAGCAAGTTAAGACTCAACTAAAATCCAGCCACACAAAGTTCCCATGAAAGCAGATGAAAATTTCTATAGGATGAATGATATTATAAGATCCAGATACTGTCATACTAGCATACAAAAACATAGACTTAAATACTTGTTTGGCAAATCCTTAATTAAAAACATTTGAAAACACTACTTTTTGTTTTGTTTCCTTCTGCATTAATTTACCCATGTTGAATCACAAGACATAAATGAGGTAATAGAGACAAGCTCTTAGCCTTAGTGGTGAAGCAAACTTCAAAGAGGTGGAGAAATCCCTGTTTAGCAAGGCTGTTGACACATCATTTTACTTTGCCTGCAGAAGTTTCTGTTCTCACTCCCCTACCAGCTCTTTGTCATTGTCCCGTCACCCATAGGTTACTGGCGCTGGAAATCGGCAACTTGTCTGAACCCTTCCCTGCTAAGCTTCGGTTCAGAAGCTGGGAAGGTTATAATGTTGGTGACTAGACACAGACTGGAACAAAACAGTATTTTTTCGCCTGCACAGCTGCAGTCAGAGGGGGATGTGTGAACAAGCCTTAAGGCTCCACAGCTGCTTCCCAGAGTTACAGTACCCTGGTCTTCCCCTGCTAAGGCAGATAGCTGCCATTGCACAAGAGAAACAGTGGGTGAGAAGGCAATAATGTGTCTGGCAGGGCATCCTTTGATCCTCCCTTTGCCTCATTCCCATGAAATCCTTTAGTTCCCCCTGAGCAGGGGCTTTATGCTAAATCCACTGTGTACAGACCATCTGACAATTCAAAAGTCAAGGCACAGTTTATGAACTACTTACAAAAACCCCATAAATGTAAGAAAAAATATTTTCTTGTTGAAGAACACAGTTGCTGGAGTACAAATCTTCACGAATGGCTCACAGATAATCCAACACTGCTGTTCTTCAGCTCTGTTGTAAGAAATGTAGAAATGTACCTCAGGCTTAAAGGTAGAATCTTAAAAACATGACTAAAAAGCTTTGAAATTAGATACTTTAAATTTGCCACCTCTCCCCCCACCAATGATCATATCATTTGGACTGATGTGATGTTTCAAAGTTTAGAGTTTGCAATAGTATGATAGCAACAAAGTGACTCCAACTACTTGAATTTTCTGCCTTAGTTTTAGTTGAAGGTAGATTCTTAGCAAGGAAATTCCCTATAATGCACATTATGTTGAAAAGCAGTAATTTCTTGTAGAGAAAGAAGCATAAAACTCACCTCCAGTCTCATTTAATTTGTGCTTCTCTGTATGTGCCTAGTGAAATCAGTGAAAGAACACTGAAGTAAAATGGTAAGAAAATCAGTGTTTTTGAACGAAAGTATTAAATTCCAGCACATGTAAATATGTTAGTAACTCTCAGAATGGTGGCTAGGATACCTGGGCAGAGATTAAATATGTTTAGAAGTGTCCACATATTTGCAAATGTTATTGATGGGCAATTTTATTTCTTGACTATAAAGCTTACTATTCATATTTGGTTTTGCTAGGGTCTTCACATCCTGGTTTCAACCACAGCTAGTGATGGAGTACAGAAAAAACAAAACAAGTAATTTCATTCAAAAAATATACAACTAGGCAAAAATAAGAAAGTGATAGAAATAACATGAATTTAACTTTTGCTTTTCTTTTCCCTTAACATTTTCTGGTAGTTTTCAGCTTGAAATGGCTGATAAAAGAGTATGGATAAGCCTAAATGCTTAGCTGACTCTAGACACTGAAGTCTTAGAACTTCTGCCATTGCTGCAATCAGGTCTGTGTTTCAGCAACATGATTTTATAAAAAACTTACAGTCGCACTGAGCAGAGTAGAAAAGTAGGTGATATATGTCTATTTCTAAATTGACTCAACTCTCTCCCTCTTTTAGGGACACAATCTTGAAAGATCAGCTGTTCAGCATACCTTCCAGTCAAAGTGGGCAAATTGGAATTTTATTCAAACATTGTCTCAGGACAGACAGAAATCAAAGGAATATTAATAGGATGGAAATTCTTTTTAGAGAGAAAGCACAAGTTTTTCATATATATGTTTGTTTACATCCATTAAAAATTTAATTTTCTGTCACAAAATGAAACACTAGAAGCTGAAGGCCCAGAAAAATAATGATGGTGTCTGAATACCTCATTCAGGATTACTAATTTCTTTGCTATACAGTTCCATTGAAACCAGAATTATACTCTGTAACCTAAGTGCAAGTGGGGTTATACTCACAATTTCTGACAAGTTCTATAGCAAGACAATATAGGAAGAAAAATCTCTCCTAGGATATGGTCCTAGACCAAAGTAATGTAAATAAAGAAAACTATAAATAAGCTGACTCTTATATATCCATAACTTTTAATAATGTTCAACCTTTTCCTAGCTCATCACAAAATTTTCTGAAAATTTTGTAAAATAAAGGCAAATAATTTTTGCCAGCTGTCAAGACTTTCAACACAGTTGCCTGAGAAGAAAAGTAGAGTGAAATGTCATTGCTTATGTTGTTTAAAGATCCTTAGTAGTAACTGTCAGGCATATTATTATATAAATGAACTTTCTACAAAGAAGCAATGTTCATGCAAGATAGGGAAATACCTTTGATAACATAATGGCTGTGTTCCTGTCTGAGAAGTTCATGGAGGTTTCTCATTAATACAGGAGTAAGCTTGTTTTTAGATCTTGTCCTCTGTGCTGAGGTAGAGTCAATTTTCTTCATAGTAGCTGGCATGTGGCTGTGTTTTGGATTTGTGATAAAAGCAGTATTGTCAGCACAACAATGCTTTGGCTATGGCTGAGCAGTGCTAATACAGACTAAAGGTCTTTTCTGCTTCTCACATCCCCTGCCAGTGAGTGAGCTAGGAGTGTGCAAGGAGTTGTGTGTGGACACAGACAAGACAGCTGCCCCTAGCTGAGCAAAGAGACACTCCTGGTTTATGTTCACAAGGAGGAGGGGTTTTGGGGGCTACTGCTTGGGGACTGGATGGGCATTGGTTGGTTGGTGGTAAGCAATTGTTTTTCTTGGGTTTTTCCCTCTCTCTCTCTCTCTCTCTTTTTTTTTTTTAATTTATTTTCCTTTTCATTACATTTTTACTATTGTATTTCAGTTATTAAACTGTTCTTATCTCAACCTGTGACTTCTCTGACTATTACCTTTCCAACTCTCTTCCTGCCATTCTGCTAGGGTTGAGGAGAGTGAGCGAGTGGCTGTGTGGTGTTTTGTTGCCAGCTGACACTGAACTACAACATCCTCATTCCTTTTCTCCCCACAGAGTGACTGTCCCCTTGAGCTTTGCAATAATTTTTTTTGCTGTGAAGTTGCTACTGACCTAGCATCCATCTTGGAGGATTGATGCGTATCTTTAGTAGTTTAGAGGAGAAGAAAAGACTAAGGTGATTCTTCTCTCCAATGAAATAAGGCACTGTGCCAGCTCATATAGCATTTATCTTTACTTGTCACTTTTACTGTTTGAGGATCAAAACTGCAGCTGTTACAGAACTGTCATGGGGATGTTGGATCTTGCAGTTCAGGTCCTTTAAATCTAAATCCCTGCTAAAGTCAGCCAAATGGAGGAAATTTTTACACTGAAATACTCCTTTTTTTTTTTTTAATAAAAGTGTCTCTAGTTCTACTTTTTCCAATAGTTAATGATGAAAATGGTGGATCAGGCCCATAAGTGCAAAATATCTGTGAGAATGGAGCTGCATGAGTTGCAGATAGATGTGTAATAGCAGTCAGCTTACTGCTGTTATGAGTTATGCTTTTGTGTAAGTCTGTATTTAGAATGACAGCTGAGAAATAAATCTCATCAAGATAAACCACCAGGATGGAGGGAAAGAGGAGGAGACTTTAGGAGTTATCTATGATTTTTGTTGAGATGTATCTTTTTAATTTTAACTGTAGTGTTTGTTTGGTTTGATTTTATTTTATCTTTACTGGATCCCAATTTAACATTATTCCTTATATATTGATCTGTCAATGATTTCTTTTAAACATTCACATATTTGCTCAAGAAAATTTCTACATTATTTACAGTACTTAAAGTCTCTAAAAATACACAAATTGTTGTAATTTAATGGATGTTTATGACACTATTTTCCTAGATAGTGCAATAAATGCAAAATCAAGCCCACTCAGTGTACTAATGGGCAAGGAGAGGAGTAAAGATCAAAGAAGGAATATAGGGATTGGTAAGATCAGCCAAATCACAAGGAAAAGAGATCTGAAGGATTGTATTTTGGGAATGCTTAAAAATTTTGAAATTAGTTGTTTGTTTGTTTGTTTGTTTGTTTTAAAAAAAAAGTAGGTTTATTTACCTGAGGACATTTTCTAACTGGAGTAGCCTTCATAGAGTATAGAAGGTGTTGTTCATATCCTGTGACCTGACAGTCAGCTACTACACTCCCAGTTAGCTCCCATACTCACCATAGCTGTCTTGGTCATGGCAGGGCCTATTAGAGTTTACAGCCAGATACACTGTTCAAGTAGTTCCTAACTATTGTCAGTTAATGTGTCTTATAAAGATTGAAATTACTGAAAACCACTTCTGTTAATATTGAAATGTTTTAACATTTTTTCAATCAAAGAGGTTTTATAATTTCCTTCAAAATTTCATATACTTTCAATAAATTTATTGATTTGTGCAACTGTACTTCAGACATAGGGATCCATTCATAAGGCAAGTTCCAATTGGAAAGAATAGCTCAAATCAGGCCAAAAAATCTTAAATAACATACAAGACCTAGCAGCTGATATTACTGTTCCCCAAATCCTATACTTCCTTATGAGCTGAGTTTTGCATGAGTTTTCTTAATGCTTTTGTTTTGTCCAGATGATGTTACATCTCTGCTCAGTAGTGTGCACCAGAGTTTTGCTTGGGACAGTTAGCAAGTCCAGTCCCTGGAATTGTACCCTTATTTTATAAAATGCAGTCTTTCACAAGACTTCTTTTTTCTGAATAGTATGATATATATGATGTGTGTATTCGAAGTTACAATAGGCACAGAAATCACTGCATTACATTAGCTTTAAATTATTTGTGAATTTTAATGAAAAATATTAATTAAAAATAAATCTTAAATATGGCAACATTTATCTGTAATCCTATTCTATTTATTTTTTATTCATATGCATAATAATATTGCTATTTTAGCACAATTATTTAAAAACATTTTATTTGCCAAAGAAATCAACCTAAAACAAAAGTATTCCAGTTAAGGTTTGTATCTGAAATGCTTTATTTGATCTGAAATTTTCAAAAAGTATAAGTGAATTAGAGTCTTTCCTTCAGTCAATTTCAGTGGGAGTTTAGCATCTGAATTCCTTTACCTTCTCTGGAAAGCCTGCTTAATGTGCTTTGCACGGTTTCTTTGCATAGTTATGAATGTATAATGCATCGCCTAAATGTCACTGGAAATACTACTGATCAAAAATAAAGAGCTTCTGGTATAATAAAACATGTACTTTCTGCAGATAATATTGCTTGCTCTCTCTGTCTTATCATTTGTACTGTAAGTTCATTGTCCCATGATCTCTGTGAAAGATACGTCGTATCAGATGATGCAAAAATTCATCACTGGTTAAGAGCTGTTTGGTGGTCAACATGCCACTCACCCTCAAAACTGAGTTTAAACAGAATTTAAATGGTGTGTGGCCTCTTGCTAACACTTTGTACACCTGGGAGAAATGGATTAAGTTAGGAAACAAAGATGACTTATTCTTAAATGGGAGAGAGAAAACTGCTGCGAAGCTCAGGTGAGTTCAGCTACTCAATCTTACCCAGCCAACAAACTGTTTATGTTATCATTTGGTCACTGCAGTGAGTTCCACCACTGAACAGCTGATTATTGCAAATAAAAGAGTGAAATTAAGACAGCACAAAGTGTTCTTAATCTTACTAATTATTTTTTTTCTGATTTTTTAAATCAATATCATGGTCTCTCAGTTGTCCTTGACTTACAGCAGATATCAGAGAAAAGAAGGTATAAAAAAGGTCTGTGACAATTACAGGTTCTGCTAATTTCCATTACATAAGTTGCCACGAAAAAATAATCCTCTTATATCTCCAAGAGGAGATTTCAGGACTAAGACAGAAATCCAATTCACTATAGACAGATAATGTACACAGAGCATACTGCCTCTTCACATTTCAGTTCATTACTGTACTGAAAGCCATGAGAAATACTTAATGTTTTTGTTCTTTTTTTAAAAATAAACAAATAAAAAAATAAAAAAACCCCCAAACCTGAAGGAGTAAAAGACAAAGGTTGATTTCTTGGATGGACTTTTCAATGTTAAAAGATTCTGAGAAAATAGACAGGTCCTGTTTACTCTAGCAAAAATAAAAGTTGGGAGTGAATTTACATTCCTAGGGACAGAATTTGGACATATTAAAAAGTGTGTCTGGGGAGATCTGTAATACTTTTTAAAATGGTGAACTCAACAAATGAAGCAAATTTTAATATGAAAACAGAAAAAAATGCTAATAAACATTCTCATAGGCTAGTGGATTTCGTATTATACCTACTTGGATAAGACTACAATATCTTTGCATGATAAGGATCTGAAAAAATGAAGATGGTTCAAAACCTTATACTGATCCTATTCATCAGTTTCAAACCATAGCTGCCATTCTACAATTTGCTACTGTAAGAAGGGCAGATGTGAGGGTATGGGTGACACAGACTCCATCTCTCTTAGCACTGAGGGATACTGAAAACAGAAAACAAAGTATGTTAACTTAAAATTACTTTTTAAACAGAAGGTATGCAAAATTCCTCTTTTATGCTTAGGAAAAGAAAAGCAAACTACAATTTGGAAAAAAAATGCAGCAGACATCATCCAGCCAAAAAAGACAAAAGGGGCACAGCCTTGGTAGCTATCCCTATATAGATACAAGCTCTTTAAGCCAAGGTGATGTTGAGGTCATGATGGTAATATCTGATTATTTAGAGGGTTTTACTGTCTGCTTGCAATTTACTATAATGTCCTCTTCCTGTAAAAAGGCAGTGACTTATTTATGTGTGTCCCTATACATGGATGAGCAATCTATGGCCAACACAGCTGACTGAGCAGAGAAGCTATCAGATGACTAGAATAAAGATTAGAGGCCACTGCAAGAAAAGAGACAGGAACAGAAGAAGCTGAAAGGCCACTGGAGGAACACAGGAACCAAATACAGCCAGGCTTTGGGTGTGTGGATCCCTTCCTAGAGATCAGGATATTGTGTTCACAGGAGTGCAAATATGCATAGATGCATGTGTGAGAAGAATGAAACAACCCAAATGACAAGAATAATATTATACAGGAAGATAAGCAGTTATTAATAAAACTTATATGTCTATATCTATCTATATATAGATATTTCCATTCTGTTTTACCAAGTAACTTTGAGATTAGTTTTAATGTTAAAATTTACATACTATTATTTTTTATTTAGACCTTGCTTTTGAAGATACTGGTAAAAATGCTTATAAATCTTGAAAATAAAACTAATTTCACGAAGAGAATCATAACAGATTAGAATCTCTTTTATTATTGTATTATTATTTTCTTAGTCATTCTTTCAGTTAAGGATATTTGAGTAAGCAGATATATGTTAAAGCCTCTTATGCTATTTGAAAATAATGATGCCTAAAGATTTTTATATATTTGTAGATTTTCATATAGTTGTAGAGTTTCTTAAACTTAAGGTAGCAGTTAGTGGTTTCTAAACCCCTTTCTCATGGTTTGTGTCACATTCTTGAAATTCTGTTTAACACTGTTTTCAAGGAAAAATTTCAGCAAGGACATCTTGTTTGGGACACATGCACTTGGAAGATACAATTATAGTCACTACAAGATAGAAGGCCAAAAACCTTGGAGAAGCTCCAAAAGGGTAGACCTGGGGAGGTTTGGTGGAAGATGGTTCTTGGGTTGGATGTATCCATTAGGTATGATAATTAACCTGTGTTATAAATTTGTAAGAACCATATGCTGGGGTGTGCACTTATGTATAGTGGCACTGGAAAGCATTTTCCTTAAAGACTAGCTCTTTATTTCATCTATATTAATATTGTCTAAAAAGATCTTTTCTCCTATTTTGGGCAACAGTAATGCCTAGGAACATTGCTCAGTTATTGTTGAAGATCCATGTGATGGTCAAGATGTACTTTCAGCTATTTTCATCACTCCATTTTCAAAAGACTGAGCTCCTCTCACTTAATGAATTTTACTATTCATTGGGTATCTCACTAGAAATACCAATCAAGAAAATGAAGCTGAACCTTGAAGAGCCAGCACCTGTGATATTTGGATTAGTTTAACTGTGATTTTTTTTTTTTTTTGATACTTCTGAACATAGCAAATGGAGTAACTCATTCAAAGATGACTATCTGAAAACTGGTACTGTAAAAACAGTTGAGAGTCTTTGAGTATATCTTTGGGGGTTTGTTTTAATTTCCTCTGTGGTCTTTGATTGTGTCTTGTTTTCCTTCTTTATACCTCTAACTTGTATACTAGTAAAATCTTCAGACTTTTTATAGTACAGTGGACAATGGATAAGCTTTTTTAGCTGCTCTAAGTAGTATAGAGACTCTTTACAAATTAAGTTTAAATAAGATTTAAAAAGTTCCCGAGGCACTCATACTAAGGTTCATAACTAAGGAAATTAACAAGATACCTAGAGAAAGAAACATGGGAGTTTATTGGATTTGTTGGTTCTTTTTTCACTAAAAGACATAAAGTCCAAAAATAAGATTTACAAGGTGCTTGATTTAAAAGGTAGCTGCTTATCAGTTTGGAAACAGAGCCAAAAGATAAAAGGAAACTTGAAAATTTCTCAATACAGAGAAAATCCTTTATTTTCTTAATAGAAAACCTAAGGCTGATTAAATCTGCCAGACCAACAGTCCTGTAAGTGAATGTCCTCTACTTAATCCCAGATCCACTCTGAGCCTGAGCAGCCCATTAGCCACTTCAAAGTTAAGGCTTAACACCACCAGTTCCACTGGTTATGTGACAGGTTGTCATCTCCAGCAGTGTAAACTATACTCAGGACTGTACTTATTTTATCTTTAGTCCTTTGATGACACTACTGTCCTGCATACTTCTCTAAGGGGTAAGACATATGGCTTGGGCACAGGAGGAAGCTAATGAAGTTAGATAATTTCCATGTTGCAGGAGTCTATTGCCAATATGCAGTGTGCAGGATTTCATATCTGTCAATCCCTCTGTCTTCAGCTTCGCCCTTTGTCACTTCTATTTCCTACTGTCCTTGTGTACACCTGTCTCACCAAGCAATAAATAGCAATTATCCAGTGCTTGTTAGGCTACACTTAGAGTTCCTGAAAATTTGTTGTTGCAGCAGAGGCATAGCTCTTTAACCAATCCAAACTCAGGATTCCTGGCTCTTAGGATGTGCCTGCACTGGGCAGTGCAGCATCATACACTGTAACAGAAATGTCAGATGCATTGCTCTGAAAGTGATGCAAGTGAATAAGGATAGCTATCTTGCTTCTCATCTGTTTTGTGAACATGCCTGCTCACTTGCAAGTAACTTGAGAAGCATCACCCCTGGGTCTTGCATTGTAGGCTTATTTTCATTGTCATTGAGCCTGAATTTGATAATGTCATAAAATGGATCTACAGAAAGTGTGCTTTGTTTCTCCCCAAAAATAGAACCAAAATCTAAGTATGCTGTTTGAAAGATGAAAGCTTGTGTCATCCTAAAGATCTTAGTATAATGTTTCATCTTTGAGCATTCTCTCTCATTTTAGGTTTAGCTTAATTGCTATTAGAGAACTTGAGGTGTAGTCCTCTCAAAAAAAAAAAAAAAAAAAAAAAAAAAAGAAAAAAAAAAGAAATATGTGCCATGAAAGGTGAAAGACCATCTGGAGTTTAGATTGATATTAAAAGACTGATTAATGGTGTGGTGTTTAAAACTGAAGAAGAAAATCTCAAGCCAAGCCATTTGGCAAATGTAATCCATTACATGAACAGACATTCTGACGCTTCAGGGGGATCTTTGTCTTTCCCATTTCTCTCCATCTAGCTCTTTTAATTTGTGTTTTATAGCTATCTGTCTTCAGCTTAAATCCATGTTGTTGTCCATTTCAAATCTCATCCCTTCAGCTCCTTCTCTCATTACAAAAACTTTAATAACTGTCCCTCCTAGCTACTTCTGAATTTGTCTCTCATTTAAGGTACATGATCTTGTTTTAACTACTTATAGAGAAACACAAAGTAAAATAGCAGCCAGTGGGAATAAAAAAAAACAAAAACAACAAAAACCTAAAACCAAACAAACAAAAAAACCCAACAAGAATAAACACTATGCCCCTCCCCTCCAATAAAACCAAACCAACCAAACAAATAGAAACCTAAACAACTCAACAAGAAAAGCCAGTGAAATTATCTTTTGAAATCCTGTTGTCTCTGTTTCTTCTGTAGGTACCATTAATCCCTGAGCATTTCATATTCTTTTCAGGCAGCAGTCAATAGGATGGAAGAAAATTTCTAGTGGCTATGGGTTCTTAATTATCTACGCTGCTGAAATTTTTGCAGAACGGAGGGCATCATCAAGAAATTAATAATTGATTGGATGTTCTGCTCTGCTATACTTGCTAATATTCATTAATGGTCATTTCCAAAACTATAACACAGGACAAGTGAGAAAGTATATGTTGTAGTTTGGAATTATCATGTAAATTTTTTCCCTTGCCACTAACAGCTCAAGCTAGCAGTTAACAAAGGGGGTGGTTAACTGTTGATCACCGGGGTGGAGGCAGGTTGGCTCTTTTGTTTTGGGGGACATTTTTTTTTTGGATTGGTAGCTCGGCAGAACTCAGGAGCGGTGTGTGTGTTGGATGGAGGAGAGGCCGTCTCATTGCCACCTGCCCCGTGACTGCCCGTGACTGCTGTGGCTGCTACTGCCCCTGCCTGCCTGGGACTGCTGTGGCTGCTGCTGCTCCTGCCTGCCTGGGACTGCTGTGGCTGCTGCTGCTCCTGCCTGCCTGGAACTGCTGTGGCAGCTGCTGCTCCTGCCTGCCTGGGACTGCTGTGGCTGCTGCTGCTCCTTCCTGCCTGGGACTGCTGTGGCTGCTGCTGCTGCTGCCTGCCTGGGACTGCTGTGGCTGCTGCTGCCCCTGCCTGCCT